>OV651813.1:23624376-24064376 GCA_927349885.1 Psylliodes chrysocephalus | reverse complement strand
TTATTTGAATCTATTGACTTATAGATATAGGATGTAAGTTTATAAATTGCGTCTTCTGTAGATCTTCCATCTCTAAAACCATACTGATGTTCCGATAATATTTTATATTTTTCTGTGAATTTATTTAGTCTAATTTTTATGATTTTTTCTATTATTTTTGTTACATTTGATAATAAGGATACTGGTCGATAATTTATTATTTTAAGTTTATTTCCACTTTTATATAATGGTTTTATAGAACTAATTTTGAAAATATTTGGAAAGTTTCCTGTATCGAAACAACAATTAATTATATGTGTTAGTGGAGGTGCAATTAAGTCTGAAATATTTTTTAATGTTTCTGAATTTATATTATCATTTCCTGGAGCTTTTTTTAGTTTTAGTTGTTCAATCATTTTTATAACTTCCCCCTCGTAAGTAGGATATAAAAATATACTGTTTTCGAGTTTTCCTTTATTATCTGTAAAATCTATAGGATTTTCTATTTGACTGGCAAGTTTTTCTCCAATTTCGCTGTAATGTTTATTAAATTCGTTTGCCATATCATATTTATTTGTTGTAATTTCACCATTTTGTAACTCAATTTTTTTTATTTCGTTTTTAGGTTTGGATTTGTTGCATACCTCATTTACACACTTCCATAATGCTGAAGATTTATTATTGCTTTTTTTAATTTCATTTTGAATATGCAATTTTTTAGCCTTTTTTATAAGTTTATTTAGTTTATTTTTGTAAGTTATATAAATTTCTTTTAATTGTATATCATTTGGGTTTTTAATTAAAGTTTTATACATTTTATTTTTTTCGTTTATTGACGTTAATAATTCTTTGTTTATCCATTTTTTCTTAGCAAATTTTTCTTTTTTTATTTTTATTTTCGTTGTGTTTTTATTTATTAATTCTTTTAATTTGTTAATAAAAATTTCGGAAATATAATTTACTTCATTATGTTGGTATATATTTGACCATATTTCATTTTTTAAGTCTGCTCTTAAACTATCATATTTAATATACTTTTTATGATACACCTCTTTTGTTTTAATATCACCCTTATAACCTACGTTTAGTGAAAGTGCAATAGGTCTATGATCTGTTATTTGTTCATAAAAAATAAATGATTTTATATTGTTATGTTGCTTTGGATTTGTTTTTACAAATATGTGATCAATACACGTCAAACTATCTGGCCTTGTTACGTCATTTATATACGATACAAAACCAAAGTATTCTAAGTTGCTTTTATATTCTTCTATATATTTATTATCTGACAATAAGTCAATGTTTATATCACCTGTAATTATATGTATATGACTTGGATCAGTGTTTTGCAAATAATTAAAGAAATTTTCATTGAACGTATCAATGCATGAATTCGGAGAGCGGTACAATGCGGTTAGTGTTATGTTTTTATTGTTTATTAATAATTTAAGTTGAATCACGATTAATTCTCCTATATTAATAATATTTTTTTCATATTGTATATTGTCTTTAACAAAGATAATGACTCCATCGTTTCTGTTATAGTTTGATTCGTTATAAATAATGTTATAATCTTTTAATCCAAAGATGTTCGCATCAGTCACTTGAAAAGTTTCAGTCATTACAATTACTTCAAAACTAATCTCTACTTGGCTTAAATAAATATATAACTCGTCTATATTTTTAGCTATACTTCTAATATTAGTGTGAAACAATTTGAAGTCTCTATCTACTCCTAAATATGTTTTAAAATGTAACGTATTTTTAACAGCTTGGGCATTAATAGATTCATTATTGTAAAATTGTATAAAAGGGTCCATATTACCTATTTCTATACAAATCTATTATTTTTTTTTTAATAACAAAGTATATTTAAAATCTGTTTAAACTTCCACAATAGTTAATTAAAAAAAGAAAATAATAGAAGATAATAAAATATTTGTATTAGCTCATGTTAAAGTAATTAATAAAATTCTTCTATTTTTATTCAACTATTTTAAAATTCTTAATTAAGGTAAAAACACAAAACATTATCGATAAAATTATTTGTTAAGAAAATCAGAGATAATTTCAAATGTCCAGTTCGTTTTATCTAATCTACAATTTATACGAGGGCTATTTAATTTGTTGATATCTAGTAGTTGGCCGATTTCCAGTTACTTGATTTTTCCTGGGTGTTGCTGTTGAAGATAGTTTCTTTGTCCGTTCAGATATCAGTTTGTCTCCTTTTTTAGTTTTATTCTCCTGAGATAATTCGTTCTGCAATTTGTTATCTATTTGATTATCTGAGGTTAGTTCCTGATTTTGTATGTTATTTGGTTGAGTAAATAAATTGTCCTCCTCTAGAAATTGATTTGGCAGAGGAGTTGTAGGTTCACTAGAGGCTTTTCTTGTAATTTCAGGAGAGGGGTAATTTTTAAATTTTTCTAAGTGTTTTTTATTTCTAAGATCTTCTATTCGCTCCGTGCGCGACAGCAGCGCCAATTCGTTTTGATACTAATGGGGGATTTCGGCGTATACTGACAAATGCAACTTTTAATAGAATTCGTAATTAAAAAGTATACATGTTAGTTTTAATAAAAGTATATGGATTTGTAAAACAAGTAAAACATTAATTTATTATTATTATATATTTTTATCGCTTAAATTAAAGAAAATGATGTATAATTGATAAAAATCCATAATAAAATATAGGCAGGCAACAGTATTTACTGGAAAATGTATGAGAAGTTGCCTAAGTCTAATAAGTTTTCATTGAAGAATTAGTCTATTCTGTCAAAATACAAAAATACCATTTAATAATAGCGTGAAGTTAAAATGTATAAAAAAGGATCAATACTTATATATTAATTTTTGTTCGAAAGAAAACATATAATGAATGATTAAAACTGATTTCCCATCAGTAAGTTACAAAATTGCGTTCCAACCACATATAATAATCAAAGGCAGAAATCTTGAAATCTAGTCCTTGCTGAATGAACATTTAAGAATAAGGGATATTAAAGAACATGGTAAAATGATAATCTATTGTTGATTTAAAACCTTTCAAGTTTCTGATGTCTACTATTTGCAGCATTACGGTTATTATTACAAAAATAAAGGTAATTTTCCTTCTTATTGTATATCTATCCATTCATTTCTTTGATTTAATTTCCACTTTGCTACTGAAATTTTTTATATAAGTTTCACTGTTTTTTTTGCTAGTATTTGTACAATTTTCAACACAGTAACTCTGGTTGCTTATTGTATTGTTTTTACCTACTTTTTTTGAAAAAAAGTAAAATGTATACTTGTATTTGATATGCCAAAATTACAAAATATCCCCCTAAAATGCACGAATTATCCGCAGCTAGCGCTAGTATCGCTTTTGCTTCCCTTTCCATGACTTCGCACGGAGCGAATAGTATATTCTGTCTCTTCTATTTTCAATCTGTTCCCTTTAATAGTAGTTCTCTTTTTCTGTTGTTTTGCTTCTTTTAAGTATTCTATCAGTATCTTCCTATTTTGTCTGTCTTCTTCTATCAAATCTTCAGAAATAGATATATTAGTTCCTTTAAGATGTTTACAGTTCCTTAAGATTTCTTGTTTTTTAAGATAGGAAATGAAAGAAACCAATATTGGTCGTGTAGTCTGTTGCTTTTTTCCTATTCTAAACAAATTATTCAGTTCTATTTTATGAAGTTCCACTTTTAGTAATCCATTTACAAATTCCAAGATGATTTCTGTGAGGTCTATTGGATTTTCGTTGTCTTCTGGAATACCATATATTATTATATTATTATGTTTCGATTTTCTTTCTATATGAGTTATTTTTTCTTTCAGACTTAATTTCTCTTGTTCCAGTATTTGAACACGATTTTTCAAATCATTAATTTCTTGACCCACTACAGTTTTTATAGTTTTTACTTCTTGTTCTACACTACTAATTTTATTTTCTAAGTTACTGTTGACTTGTTTTAATAGATTATAGATGTCGTCGATAGTCACTTTTGATGATTGCTTCGATTCATCACCCATTTTACTTTTGAAATGACCCTTGTATGTATGAAATTACTTTTTTAAATTCATTCATTAGAATATAATTTAGGGACAGGCTTTATAAAGAGTTTCATTAAATTACCTTATCTATTGTTCAATGTTCACTTTTTTATTTTTTCACTGTGACTAAATGATTGTCCACATTATTACCAACACATTGATATGTTTTTTAAAATTTTTCGTTTGCTGCTAACGTTTTAATAAGAACTTTTCTGAAGCGAGTTTTGCACACGTCTACTATATAAACTCACTACTAAGACTATGAATGAATGAAAATAAATTTTTAAAGTACCTGGTTACTGTAGGTTTTTTTTTGTTTTTTTGTTTTCTCCTGGCTCGTCTGACTATGTGTCTCCGAATAACACTGAAGCCTACTGGCTTATTGTGTTTTACCCCATGTTAGTTCATAGCACCCACTCTATCACCTTTGTACTTTGTACAAGTTTGTACAGATCCTTGGGTGAGTGGGTTCTATATCAACCTGGGGTTGTCCAAAAATGGCATGTCTTTTGCGATCTAGAGCTTCGCATTCGCACAGTATGTGTTTGGCCGTTTCTGGTTTCTTGTGACATAGTCGGCACATGAGTTCCCCATTGTACATGCCAATTTTGTTCAAGTGTCCCTTAACTGGGGCGTGCCCAGTCATGAACCCTGTTATCACTTTCAACTGGTTCCTATTCATTAAGAGTAGTTCTCCAGTTCTTTTGGGACATGGTCTGCCTATGAAGGCTTTTTCATGAGCCTGTTTTGGGGTGCTGGGGTGCTTCCCCAATAGTTGATATGTTGTTCCCGAATCCAGTCATTTATAAAATTTATAAAACCCCGGACTTTACTTTTTGGTACTCCTGGGTTTGTGTCTGGTTCCGGTGTTTCTTCTGACCCTCTTTTTGCAAGTTCGTCAGCCTTTTCGTTGCCTTCGATCCCTTGTGACCTAGCACCCAAAATAGTTTTACTCTATTTCAGTCTGCCAGTGTTCTTAGTTCTTCGATGCATTCCCATACCAGCCTCGATGTAACTTTCTGACACCGAGGAATGTATTCCTATAGCATAGCTATGGTTAGTATCAGGGTTTTTGGAGAATAGTCCTGCCCCAGTGCCTTTCGCAGTCTTAGACCCGTCTGTATACCAGGTTTGTTCCTGTCGTTGGTCATTGGGCTCCCTTATCGTGATCTCCGCTCTTTCCTCTATTAAAATCTCAAATGGAGTATTAAAAGAGTACCTCTTGGTTAAGTGGTCTGATCTCATGTCTAGCACGTCTCCTGTCACTAACCTTGAGATACTCATGTGACCTGGCCTAATGTCAAGATTTCCCAGTGTATGCCCTAATCTGTAAGCACCTAATCTTGCCTCCCCTTGTATCACATAGTGAAGAGGTAGGAGTCCTATTAGTGCTTCCATTGCAGCAGTGGGGGTTGTTTTCATTGCCCCCGTTATTCGGAGGCAGGCAAGTCTTTGTACCTTGCTTAGCCTCGTTATTGCTTTCCTTTGCTGTGTCTTTGGCCACCACACCAAAGCTGCGTATGTTATTATGGGTCTCACCACCATGTTATAAAGTCAGTATACCATGTCTGGTTTTAACCCCCATTTTTTCCAAAGGATCGCCTTGCCATCATTAATGAGGTTTCCGCTCTCCTTGTGGTTCTTTCTAGATGCTGGTTCCAGGTAAGTCTCGAGTCAATCATAACCCCGAGATATTTTACCTCCCCCTTAAGCTGGATGTTTGCACCTCTTAGGTTTAGAGGCCCTAGTCCCTCCAATTTCTTCCTGCGGGTGAATGCAATTATGTCAGATTTGTTTGGGCTAATGTTTAGTCCTTCCGCCTCTGTCCATTTTGTTACTATATTTAAAGCCTCTTGCATTCGATCTCTTACTATAGTGTTGTATTTTCCCTGTGCCATGATCACGAAAAGGTTAATGAAGCTGCCATAAATGAATTTCCGCTGGGACAACATGATTATGAAGGGTACCTGAAGCTCCTTGAACAAAAAATTAAAGCAATGTCTGCATTCGACAAGATGCTCTTCGATTTTTGTTAGTAAATGATTAAGAAGATATTGAGACTTATGGTGAGGTGGCAAAAGCTAATCTATATCACTGTCAATTTAATAGTCTAAAATTTAAGGTAGAAAAATATTTTAATAGAGTAACCGCTAAAGCTAGTAGAACTAGGTCTAGCTCACTGATCTGTATTATATTACTGGAAAGGAGATAGTGTATATTTGACAAACTAAAAATCCGTTCCACGAAGGAGACCGGAAGTGCAACACTGCTGGCCCATTTGGGAAAATTATGGCGGGATAACTTGACATACCTAACCATTAATTTGATTAGTTCTTCTTCTTATTCTTCTTTTATTCCTTTTGCGGGCAATGTCCCCATAATTTTATTTTTTATGAAAGACAATATAAAAATGGCAACGTGAAGCATTATTGTGTGTTTACGAATGAATGTTTATTGTTTATATCTCATAGTAATGCAATCACATACTACTTATGTAAATAGAAGATAAAGGATCAGTTCTAAAGTACCTATAGTAAAAAGAAAAATTCTTAGAACTTTACTAGAACTAATAGGAGATATTGGTAATAGAAATGACAGCTTCGAGCTAGAACTACATACCTAGATGGTCGAATATTTTTAGGGAACAAATATAAAACGAGAATCGGTGAGTGAGTCATTGTTACAATAAAACTAGGAAAAACGGATATAAATATGGTTAAAAGATGTAGAAGAAGATCTAAACAATACCGGTGAATATGTTTAACTGATTAGAAACAATCTTTGTTCCTGGACACTCCTGTAAAAATTGTGCAATTGTGATAATAACGCAAATGTTAACAATTCGCCTTTTAAAAACAAAACAACCTTATATTATTTTCATAAAATTTAGAAATTCTGTTTTGTATTTAGACTATCAGATTGATAAAAATAGCTCTATCCGCAGTTAAATCAATTTTAACGCTTGAGACGAAGTGAAAAAAGGTAAACAGTATTTGTAATTAGGTTATTCTATGCACCAAACCCAAAAAATCAACATAAATTTTATCATAAAATACCATCCAAAATTTTCGCGTACAAATCCGTTCATAAATGTCTACAAATCTTGCTTTCAGTAGATTCAGAATATAGTGACAGCACCCTGATTATATTTCATTACTTTTAAACCTCTATTTATAAATGTTTTCCATAAACTCTTTTTTAACTGTAAAAACAAGAGAAAACCTCGAAAAAAATATAAAACAACAAAACTGCACAAAGAATAAATGCGAAAATCGATTTGAAAGGAAAGTCTAATTGCGGAAGTTAGAGCACGTCCATTGATAGTTTGAATATTTATCTTCCGAACAATAAAATATCGCCCAGCTCACGAAAGCACCTACAGAGAACTCCGCTCTGATAGATATGGAGTTCAGAAGTTAGAGAAAAAGCAGTGGAGGGTAACAAATGGAATTTGAGGTATTAAGAACGCTAAATGTATGAGAAAGATTAATTATTATCAATGATACTTTGTCTCATTTTGGTTTTTAGTTTATGTGTCTTGTTATCTTTAAGAGACACGTGTAGTTGCTTTCTGAAAAGTAACATTATATTATATCATTCAGTTTAAATACGTAAAGTATTATTGTGTCTTTACGAATAAATGTTTATAGTAATGCTATCCAATACTACTTATGTAAATAGCTGAAAAAGGATCAGTTCTTAAGTACCTACAGTAGAAAGAAAAATTATTAAAACTGAACAAGAACTAAAAAGAGATATTATCTATGAAACTCATACATCGCTCACTTTGTATAATAATACTGACTCTATCAAAGTTCTTCTTTTAATAAAACAGCCCATAAAATATATTGCGTTGTCAAGTTGTTTTATGATTTTCTTTTAATATTTAAGAACGTAAGTAAGGCGTAGTTTTAAACCAACCCTTCCATTTTTATGACGTTACCTACCACGTTATTTAACTGCTGTCAGGTTCCACCATGTGCATAGTTATTCTCATGGAGGTAAAATAGGGAAGGAGACGCAATCACGTGGTCAAAAGTATCACCACGTCGGCCATATTAATACTAGACTTCCTTCACTTGTGACAGTTTTTATTTTAATGTATTGTTTAATTTCATTATAATTAATTATATACGTTTATATAAACTATTCGTCTCAAAAACATTAAAAGAATAATGGCGTCGTATGCCAAGCGCAATCGAACAAGTATTTTAGAATAATTTAACTAAATGGTTTCTTATCAATGACAGTAATAAATATATATTGGAAACTACATTCTAAATTAGAATATAACATTAATATACTTAAATAATAAACACAATTCTATTCATTCATTGCAGATTTTCATGGGATCCAGAAAAACTTAAAAAATAGATACATATTGTTAATTGAAGTTCTATGGTATCTACGATATAGTGTATTCTGTTCCAAACACTTTCTTAAACAACACTTTGATTTAAGTTCAAAATGTTATGTGTGTCTAAAAGAGGATTTTATTGCTAATATTGATATAAAACAAACAAATAAGTAATCATGTACCTAGTTATTTATTCATATTATTATTAAAATACTCCACTTATAAGTACAACACAGAAATTAAAAGGTTATTCAAAATCAAGACCACAGACTTTTTAAATTTTTATTGGTATTGTGTTTGCCTTTCATAACATTCTTCTAGCAAAGCTTTAACCTTTAATGCTTGTGATCTTATTTTTGAATTTCTTAGTCATATTTTTGAAATAATTGTTATTCATATGTAAGAATAGAGTGTACCTAAACAACTTTAAAACGTCAAATATTAGTTGACACATCGGAAAAAATAACTAGACCAATTTTGTTTACAAAAATCGAATTTCAAACATTTACGGTGTCATTTACCAAAACTTTACGGGTTGGGGATTCGGTAATTGTCAAAAAAGGCCAAATTAAAATTAAATAAATTAAAAATCTATTCTAATTAACATGTTAGATTACCCCTTCGACCATTATATTGTATAAACAGTTTATAGATTGGAGAATTATTAATTTGTAGTTCATAAATTTATTTAATAAATGGTCGTAGAAAAAATCATGTATTCCACTCTATGTAATCTATAAGAAACAAGCCATACTGTATAAATAACTTCTATTTAGGCATTTAGCCGTTTGAAAGAGTCAACTGACATTTCAAGAACAGTTTCTTACTATATTCATCTAACCGTTTTGTTGGCTTATTATCAAGATTAAAAACAATCAAAAATAAAACATCTAAAGGCGCGTACACACCTGAGCATTCGGGCAGATAAGCATTCGGAATGAATGAGCATTCGGAATGAATGAGCATTCGGAACGAATGAGCATTCGGATACGGCATCGCGTACCTAACTGAATAAGACAGTAATAGCGAACCACATGAGCTTCTATCTTCTATGAATACTCTGATTAGTGCGCGTTTTTAACGTATGTTTTGCTAACCGTTCTCTTTCGCCTTGTGTCGCCGTTCACACTGAGCAGAATTGCTGACAAAATTTGGATCGGGCTGAGCCTGTTCGGCATACATTGCTCAGTCGCCCGCATCTGAATGCTCATTCGCGCTCGCTTTGCACATTCTGACCAAATGCTTAGATGTGTACGCGCCTTTAGATGAATAAATTATTATAAGTGAGTATGAAAAAGTGTTATTGAAATTATACATTATAATGAGTTATTTTTGTGCAGAATCGATAAATAATAGCATTTCTATTTTTGTTTAGTCCAAATTTATAATTTTATTCAAATTATATGAAACTAATTTAGTTACGAGTAATAAAACTAAAATCCTAAATCTGTCAGTGAAGATGAGAAGACAGTGTTTGTCTTTCACGCGAGAGACCCGAGTTCGAATCTCAGCTAGGGACTAATAACATTTTTATTATGTTCAATTTATAATATAAATTGGTAAAAGTCATAAATAATTTTAAAATTAGTTATTTTGTCTTAATAACCTAAAATAATTTTTAAATTTGTAGATTTTTGTAAGTGAACCATAGCAAAAATATACTGTACAACTCGAGTGGATTGTCCATATCCACTCTTGTTGCACAAACTACTATTATCTGTATCCAGTTTATTTAATTTTTTTTACTATTTAGAGAGCAAAAAATGTATTTTATACTGGTAGTATTCCTTATATTTTTTTGCAAGTAATTTTAATGTCCTGTACGGATTCATTTTGTAAAATTACACTTAGATTTAGGGTAAAAGTATGTTGACCTGCGCGGATTTGAGTCTGGCGATATCTTAGTAACCTCTGGCGTACCTAATGGCTCGATTTTGGGACCTCTTTTATTTATATTATTCGTAAATGACATCATTAATGACGTTAAAGTAAAATATTTAATTTATGCAGATGATGTCAAAATTGTTTATCAGTAGATATCTTAAATGATTGTCTTAAATTACAAAGTAATATTGTTAAAATAAATAATTGGTGTTTAATAAATAATCTTCCATTAAATTCAAAAAAATGTAATATAGTGTCATATACCAAAAATGATTTTCCAATTCTCTATAACTACTGTTTGGATGGTGTTATATTAAATAGGCCTGATTTTGTTATAGATCTTGGGGTTAAGTTCGATAGAAAACTTACTTTTAATGAACATCTAAATGACGTGGTAAAAGCATCATTCAGAAATTTTGGATTTATTATTAGGCATGCAGCTGACCTCAATTGTATCGAAACCATAAATATGTTGTACAATGCTTCGTCAAATTAAAAATAGAATATGCTTCATCACCCGCCTTAATATTGGTAGTCACTATACAATAGCATATGCAGATGACTTGTTCATTCTGTAAACAGGGAATTTTGAGAACATACTCTGCGAAAGAATGCAAGTAGCTCTAAAAATTATAGAACAGTGGTACAAGGACTATTCACTGTTTATCAATCCTTAAAACAGAAATGGTCCTTTTCACAAGGAAAAGGATGAAAATCAAATTAATACCTCCAGAACTCCTAAACACAAAACTAAATTTTGCAACAGAGGTGAAGTACCTAGGTTTCACCTTTGACAGCAAGTTAACATGGAACTCGCATTTGGAAAATAGAGTTAAAAGAGCATACATGGCTTATGAACAATGCCGCCGAACCGTGAGGCACACCTGCGGTTTCTCCCCCAGAGTCGTCGCATGGACTTACATGGCTATCATTAGACCTATGCTATCATACGGTGCAGTTGTCTGGGTACCGAAAACACAAAAATTAACAGCTATCCGTAAACTAGAACAAATTCAAAGAACAGCATGTCTCAACATAACAGGAGCCATGAAAACAATACCGACCAGGGCCATGGAAGTCATTCTTAGTCTCACTCTCCTTGATATTTACATCAACCAACCAAATACTTTTTGGACCTGGCCCTTCTATTGTCCTGACAAAATCGGTAGTGACAGACCTAATTAAAGAACATTCCCTTGTAAAATTCAAGGAAAGGTGGGATGGAACAAGAAACTGCGGAGTTGCCAGGGAGCTCTTAAGTTATGCTGACAACATTGCAGCAAACAAATACTTGACTATGACTAGACAGAATCTGCGCCTAGTCACAGGTATTCTAACTGGTCATTGCCAAGTACGAAAGCATCTCCATATCATGGGGCTGTCAGAATCCGCATTCTGCAGAGGGTGCGAACAAGAAGATGAGACTACTTTACAATTGTTCGACGCTCTCATTTATTAGAAGATTTGTGTTCGGCGAGTATCGGCTAATACCAACCGATATAAGAGAGGCACCTCTTGGCGACATTGTCAACTACATTAAATCTGTAGGCTGGCTCAAGAGCTAGGAGGTGCCTATCATCTCAGGAGGATACACAATGAGCCTAATGAGGCCTAAGTGCCGTGTGGGTAACCCACTCTCCACACGTTACAGATACAGAGATGCTTAATTAATATGGAAACCATTTTACGTTCAAAGACGATATCTAAAATTCTTGGCATTTAAGATAGACGGAACATATTCACCGATTGGGATAAATCACACATTGCTTTTAAATAGATTCCGAATGCAAAGCTTAGAATGTAGATGAAAAAATCAGTCGTTAATATTTCTGTATAAACTTATTCGCCATACATTATCGTCTCGATGATGGTGGGTGAGGTTTTCCGGGTTTTCCTCACCTGTAAGTCAAATGGCACCATCAATCATCCTTAAGTCGCCCCGGAGCGCCACGGCAAATAATAATAATAGCCGTCCCTTCCCCTACACAAGTCGTTCAGTCGACCTCAGGGGTTGAAATTCACTCGTAAGGGGGTGAATTAGGGAGAGTATTATTATTATTATTATTATTAACTACCAAATTGATTGTTTTGAGTAATTAGAACAACTTGTATTTAAAGAGCATTGAATCTCAAAACAACGTAATGTTTTACCTCCCGCTATCTCGGACAAATTTATTAAAAAACTCGCCTTTGTATTTTATGTATAAAAACTGCAACAACCCGCAAGGTAGAATTGATTTATTTTTTTAAGCTCTCGCAGCTCAATAAATTGTAAAGTTGTTTTGGTACTATTTGCCTGTATATGTAATTTTTGTTATATTGTGTAATTTTTGTTATGTTGTGTAATTTATATTATATCCAAATTATGTCTTATTGTGCAATATCTTATATTTACTTTTGTAATTACAAATTTTTTTTCCTGCTCTATAACTAGCTATTTAGCCGGTAGAGCAGTGTATTTAATAAATAAATAAAAATAAAATAAATAAATATTTTCTTCTACAATAAATCTTCCACGTACACATTTTTTATTCCTTGAAATCTATTTTGTTTATAATTGGAAAAAGTGGAAATAGTGAAAATAACTTACTATAACCTTAATCATCCGTTTTATAACAATTAATAAATATGACTTTTCATGAAAAAAAAGAAAAATGTATGTTTGCGTTGCATTCCCAATAAGCCGGTTCTGGTGGATCGGACTGATTGAGTATACATAAGCTGCGCCTACTATTATTGTTTTGAATTTTTAAAAAAGACGCTTATAGCGTCTCTCTACCTTCTAACTCCATGATCTTACCACTGCCAAATGAATGCTGTTATTGTCTCTTACCACCGCTAAATGGATGTTGTCATTATATTTCATCTATCCAATGCTTATTGAAGAAAGCTGTCATTTCCTCTAACTACCACTAGATGTATGCTGTCATATGCCATCTAACAAAATACCAGTCATTTGCTAACCATACATCATTATTGTGGTGATCTATAAAATTTCAATTATCATTCTGTTTTTGGGTCTGCATTGAGTATATCTATGTCAATTGACATTTTATAAATTACATTTTCCATGACAAACATGAATTTAAAAACAAAAGGTAATTAACTTATCATTTCCAATAAGATATTTATTTACTTATTAACCCACCACTGACTCCTGCTATCCTTTTGTAATTCTCTTCTTGGTAGCAGAATTGTGAGATTATAATATGAGAACTAAGATCGCGACTCCCGATAAGTTTTTAAAGTTTCGCTTTGTTGAAAACAAGTCGACCTAACGGAAATATTTCATTACCTACTATAGAAAGTTGATTTATAAAAAGTTTTAGTAGCATGTGGTGACAAAACTTACTTTAAAAAGGTAAATTAAATAAGCTAAGAAAAGGTCAGACGACAGAAACGAAAAATTAAAGAGAAAAGGTTGAGAGTAAACAAGAAAATATAGATTTAGTTACAGACCAAATTTGATGTGCACTTGTTCCGTATGTTTTCAAATAACTGTATTAAGTAAAACATTTTAGTTTTCGTTGGTGACCCAAAATAATTATCTCCTGACTACAGTCGATCGACTGCTTTTTCGCCCTAAATTTAAATTTATGTTGTAAAGATCGTGTCGTCAAAAGCTCACGTCTACCACAAAAAATATTATCTTTCGACATTTGTATGAAAATATGGCCACGACAGGATGACCGACTGGCATATTTCTCATTTAATGAGAAGGGGACTGAGATCAGAGACAACATGAGACGGTTAACTTCATAGCAAAAATTGATTGACTTTTAGATACAGTAGTCATCAGGGTCAGCTGGTATTTTATCTTTGTCATGTACATTATTTCCTTATAAAGTTATCTTCTTCTCATAAGCTAAAAGATAGGGCAGATGTCGCTGGTAACGTTCCAGCAATGTTGCCGTCATGAACATTTTCCAAATTTGTTTCTTTTACATTTAAATAATAATGATCTTATTTATCCATAAGTAATACTTATATTGGACTTTTAATTTCTTTGTATATAATATATATATATATAACAAAAGATGTGTTTTAGGAAATATATAGCAGGATTGTGTACAAAAATCAAAAATAAAAAGTTTTGGGTAGCTAACTACTGAATGCTAGAAGGCCAATAGCACTAGAAGAAAATAAGTTTGGCATCACAGCACGAGCATTTCACTTTGATGTCTGCCAGATTGACGTATTTCTAACCTGTCATTTTATCTCCTAGTCCTATTTTTTGTTTCTATATTTGGTGACTTTGGTGTCGTTTTATTCTCGTTTCGTTTTACTTATATACACCGTGTCCCACGTAAGGCGGGCATTACAACTTTATGGAGAATAAATTAATTTATATTTTCGCCATTTTCTAAGTATACATAATAGAATATGCTCTTTTGAATTAAAATAAAATGAACTCTGTGCAACTTCCGGTTATACCGGAAGTGACCACTAACTTCGTTATTTTAAAGGGAATACCCCATATTTTTTTTTTTATTTTAGATTCAGCATGAAATTCTGTACACAACGATACCCCATTTGCCTATTCTAGTTATAGCGGATTTGGCGTTATTCAATTGTTTTCTACATTTTTAGTCGCCGGTAGACATTTTCTTAAAGTCGTCTATCTCAGGTACTATATCTATCAGATACTTAAAATTTTAACCAGAGGTAGTAGATGGGATGTACTTTTTAAGAATATTTAGTTATTTATTATTTGTTGTACGGGGTGTTTGCAAATTATTTTTAAAAATGAAATTTTTTAAACATATAAAACTTTTTTATTTTAAATTGAACACCCTATATATTTTTTAAATTTTAGATTCAGCATGAAATTCTGTAAACAATGATACCCCATTCGCCTATTCTAATTATAGTGTATTTGGCGTTATTCAGTTTTTTATAAACTTTTATATGCCTGCAGACATTTGCTTTTTTAAATTTACTTGTACATCGTTTGTTCGACTGTGTGTTTGGAAATTATTTTAAAAAATAAATATTTTAACACGTTAACCGCCGAATGGCATTTTTAGGAATTCTAAAGTTGACATCCTGTACAGCCGGCGGCCAACTGGCGATATCATTTTTGTGCCAACTGAACGGCCGGCGTACAAGAGAAGAGCTGTGTTTTTATTTAAATTGCAAGCCGGCGGTTCAGGTTACGTACAATTCCCCGTATATAGGTATTGTCCGGCGTACAAGGAAACATGTGCACCATTGGTTTGGCAATCGGAGCATGCAAAAGTAAAAAACATGGATAAAAAAGACGAAAGTTTTATTTTTATTCATTATTTGCTATAAATAAAATTCATTATAAAAATAAACTCAAAAATGATCGGGAAAACACTGAATACAAATAAAAGGTTTTTCAGGACAGGTATCGCAATAAGTAGTTACTCTTTTCGCTGAATTTGCTGCTAGTTTCCAGCTTTGCTCCGCCGATATTTTCTTGTAACAGTATATACATCTTTTTCTAATTTTTCTATTCCTTTTGCACTTCTCTTCAGTCTCTTTCATTTCGTGCTGAATCTTTTTTCGCTTCTTATCCTTTTGTGGAACTTCGTCTTCACCTGTAATTTCCAAAAGCGACTCCACTAAAGTTTCTCGAAATTTTGTAACAGACATTTTTGATGTTGGATGCACCATTTTGTATACAACTAAGGCATTAACTACAGATGTCCCCATCAATAATTCAATGGCAACTTTGTGATACCATCTTACTGATTTTCGGACAGGAGAAGAATATGCGGCTAATTGGTCAGACAAATCAATTCCCGCCTTTCCTGCATTATAATCGATAATGCATAGCGGTTTTTGAATCGTTTCACGCTTTCTGTTTAACTTTCCTGTGTTTACCACGTCCAAATTGTGATATGTAGAGAGCATTAAAACATCTCTTTTATCTTTCCACTTAGAGACAACGATTCCATCTTCATTTTCTCTACCTATTATTTCCCCTTTTTTTAGTTTTGCTGACACAACTTCTTTTGGTAGATATTTTCTATTTTTTCTTAAGGTTCCAACCGAGTGAGTCTTTCGACTTAAAAGTTGCTTTGCAAGAGGAATACTGGTATAAAAGTTGTCATTTACTGCAACTCTTCCTTCATCTAAAAAATCTTTACACAGATCCATCACTGTACTCGTTGGGAGAGATACTTCCTGATCCGCGCCTTTGCCTTGATAAACAGAAAATGAATACGTATATCCTTTCTGATCGCACATCTTAAAGAGCTTAATGCCATATTTATGCCGTTTCCCAGGAATATATTGTCTAAATTTTAGTCGACCACGAAAAGGAACCATGCTTTCATCTATTGCTATTACTTTTCCCGGTCGCATTACCTGTTTGTATCTCAAATTAAAGTGAGTAACCAATGGCTCGATTTTATAAAGACGACTATTTTCTGCAGTAAGGTCTTGATTATTCGAAAAATGCCAAAAACGTAGAAGAGATTGAAATCTGTTTCTTGGCATAATTTTTGGAATGAGGTTATTCTTATATATGGGATGTGTGCTCCAGTAAGCCTCAATATTTGGGTAACGTACTAAACCCATATAAAGCACAATACCAAGAAACTTCCTCATTTCCGATAGTGTTACTGGTTTCCAAAGTGAAAGTCGACTTTTGGACTTTGGTTTACCTAACTTTGCTATTACTTGTTGAGCATTTCGATTTGTCTCTATATTCATTGTTTCTAACAAATCTTCAGTCACGAACAGGGAATAAGCATTGAACACTGTAAAAGTACTTGTATCCAAGTTTGGGTTTAGGCCCTCTTTTCCTACAAATGCAAATGTTTGCTGTTTATTTCCAGTTACTTCTCCCCATTCAGAAATTAATGTTGAATTGTTACCAGGATTATTATCAGAAGCATCATCTAGGTAACCGTCTTCTTCGGAAGGACTGTCTTCTGAAGAGCTGGAAGTACGGTCCTGAAAGTCCGGATCTCTGATACTATCATCACTATCAAAATCGACTTCGCTACTGTCTGACTCTTCAAAAATTTTTTCCGCTTCTTCCAATAATTCTTTTTCACTGAACGGCCTCTTTTTCGAATTCATATTTATTGAAATGACTAAAACAAAAAACGCTATAATAATAAGTGATAAAATTGTTAGAAATCGCTTACTTACCCGACAAATATGATACTACAGTAGAAAAGTCCAATAAACACTAACAATATTTCTTTGTTCAATGAAAAATCTACATCAAAATAAACTAAACAAACTTATCAATTGTAAAACTGCTAAACCGCATGAAAACTCGATCCAAAACAAACGCACAAACGGTCGCTGATGATCTCATTACCGTAGTATCGCTTTCGCACTTGTAAAACGCTGGCGTTTTAAGCATCGTAGAGGGGATAATACATGTCCGCCGGCTGTACAAATGGCAAATTTTAAATGTCAGCTTTACATGTACGCCACCTGTACCGCCGGCTACCAATACAAAATAATTCCTAAATTGTTCTCACATTCAAAAATATGTTATGTACGTCTTAGTTTCATGAAGATAGGATGGTGTATACTAAAAAAAAATACAAATACATTTTCGTAATACCCCGTATATTTCGTTCGGCGCTTCAAGTCAAATGTCAGTTGGCAGCTGGCTGTACAGGTGGCGGTTAACGTGTTAAACATGAAATTTTTTTTTATTTTAAATGGAAAATCCTGTATATTTTTATTTCATTTTGTTCAGAAAATTATTCTTCATTGATCTTCATTTGCACTATTAATTCCCTATAATTATCTCTCGCCAATTTTAAGAAAATTTAAATGTAAATTTTACGCTTGCACCTACATAATATAGTATAGTTTTACATTTTAATGTTTTATCTTAGTATGCCGTGGAAATATGCTAAACAACAATCTGTCAACAAACTGAATTGTCATATTTCTATGTATTTAAGTTGTGTATTTTTTTGCGTTCAAAATATGGAAAATATGGAAAATATTGAAGAATATACCAACCAAGATATTCTTAATTTATTTTACATTCATGGAGAATGTAATCGAATCAAAAGTAGAACCTGCCGCATGTTTAATGAACGGTACCCTCATTTACCACCAATAAACAGACAGAAATTTAAAAGAATCGAAGCTAACTTTTTGAATAATTTTAAACAAAACCCGGGAAGAAACCGTCAACATTATGTCCGAGATGAAGAAGTTAATCTAGTTAACGTATTAGGGTATTTTACTGCGTATCCTCACGCCTCCATTAGAATGGCTCAAGATAATTTAAATATTAGTCGAGGGTCAATACAACGAATTTTAGCACTAAATAAATGGCATCCCTATGCACAAAGAAAAGTTCATGAGTTGCGAGATGGTGATCAAATAAGACGAACTGAATTATGCGAATGGTTATTGGTACGAATTCAAGAAGATCCCGAGATTTTAAACAAAATTTTGTGGTCAGACGAGTCGAAATTTACACGTAAAGGGATCATCAATCGCAAGCAATGTCATTTCTGGGCAAACGAAAATCCACATTTTTATCGTGAAGCACAATTTCAGTACGAATTTAGTTTTAATGTGTTTGCAGTGATCGGTTTTGGAAGAGCTTTTTATTACATTTATAATGAAAGACTGACCTCATAAAGATACATTAGAATTCTTAGAGAAGTAGTTGCCGACATTTTAAACCAGCTAGCAAATAATAATTTTTGGTACCAGTTGGATGGTGCCCCAGCACATTCAACATACTATGTAAATCAAGAAATTACAGCACTCTTTGAAGACCGATGGATAGGTCCAAATGGTCCTTGGCTTTGGCCTGCAAGATCGCCAGATCTAACTCCTGTTGATTTTTTTTTATGGGGTCGTATTTAAAATTTAGTGTACTCTACCCAAATTAATACTAAAGAAGAATTAGAGCAAAGAGTTCGGAATGCCTTTAACGAGTTAGATGGTGAAATGATTCGTAAAGCAACAACTAATCAGGTTGAAAAAAGATTGTTAAAATGTTTAGAAGCTAACGGGGGCATTTTGAACATTTGATAAAATGATTTTTTTAAACCATGTGCTTTTAATAAAAATTGTTTTTAGTTAGTATGTACCTTATCATTAAAAAAATTTAAACTTTTTAAACGACATATTTTGTTGCAGAAAACTGTAAATGTTTTTAAAAGTACATCCCATCTACTACTTCTGGCCAAAATTTCAAGTATCCAACAGAAATAGTACCTCAGACAGTCGACTAAAAATTAAAAAAAAAATGAATAACGCCAAATCCGCTATAATTAGAATAGGCAAATATGGTATCATTGTTTACAAAATTTCATGCTGAATCCTAAATTTAAAAAATATATAGGGTATTCCCTTTAAAATAAAAAAGTTTTTTATGTTTAAAAAATTTCATTTTTAAAAATAATTTGCAAACACCCCGTACAACAAATAATAAATAACTAAATATTCTCAAGAAGAACATCCCATCTACTACCTCTGGTTAAAATTTTAAGTATCTGATAGATATAGTACCTGAGATAGACGACTTTAAGAAAATGTCTACCGGCGACTAAAAATGTAGAAAAAAATTGAATAACGCCAAATCCGCTATAACTAGAATAAGCAAATGGGGTATCGTTGTTTACAGAATTTCATGCTGAATCTAAAATTAAAAAAAATATGGGGTATTCCCTTTAAAATAACGAAGTTAGTGGTCACTTCCGGTATAACCGGAAGTTGCACAGAGTTCATTTTATTTTAATTCAGAAGAGCATATTCGATTATGTATACTCAGAAAATGGCGAAAATACAAATTAATTTATTCTCCATAAAGTTGTAATGCCCGCCTTACGTGGGACACGGTGTATATGTTACAATTTAACTTGTAAATTCATTTTTTGGTTGATTTCATTCATTATTAGTTACTTTTTTAAATTTGTTAGTTTAGTGTTTTTCCCGGTGAATGACATTTTCATCATGGTGTTTTCATATTAGGTAGTTTTAGGTTTGTTTACAAACCCGAAGGAACTAACAATGCCCGGATTACGCCGGGATTTTCTTTAATTTCCGTAAAGTAAGTATTTCAATTTTATTGTAGAACCTTTGTGGTGTGAATGTTTATTATTGTTTAATACAGAATATATCATATTATTGAAATCATACTTTGTTTTATTTTCCTTTTTAATGCTTTTTATTTTGTGTGCCTAAAAAAAATGATTTTTTTTCTGATTTGATGTGCTAGTAAATGTGAATTACATATATATTCACATTTCCAGTGCATCAAATCAGAAAAAAATCATAAAAATAATAGATAAAGTGCATCTACATATTTGAATTTCCCGCGGTTCTTCTTTTTTTAAAGAAAAATTTTAAGTTGACTGGTTGCTTATAAAGAAAAAGGCCACTATTAAAGCACAAGGTATACCAGCGCCATCGGCCTTATCCTTGCCTTATCTTCCAGTCCAATCGCCCAGTCAATTCTTAGTGAAAAGCAAAATTGCATTAAGTTAACCGCACATACTTTGATTACTATACGAGGCAAGAGAGAGGTCCGACACGCCCAACATAGGGCGCGGCCATTTTGAACCCTGTGACACAGTTTACAGCTAAAGAATCAGATCGCTCACTCTGCGTCGGCACTTTTGATCTCAATGTTTCAGTTTATACACTGTGCAACTCAGATAATACAATATATGACAACCGCCTATAATAAAACAGCAGTCTTCTGCGTATCCTGAATTTTTATCCCTGGAGTGGATGTTATTTTGGAAATTTCAACTGGTCCGAGTGAGCTAACTGATTCTTTAGCAATAAACTGTGACTTCAAAAATAATATTCACTGACACTGACAGCAACAAGCAAAATATCAGGTGCGTTTTAATCATCCGCTTCTGCTTCCGGTTTAGTCGTTTAACCTGTCAGATTAAAACAAGAAAACCGACAATTCCGAAGCAGAAGCGGATTATTAAAACGCACCTATTAAAAATATTGCGCCAAGATGTAGGCAACACGTAATAAGGGTTCAAAATGGCGGAGTTTTCTACCTCCTTTTAAAAGGCACTCAGAAAGCTGCGCAGTGCGACCATTCTCCGTATAGTAAAAGAAAATCAAAGTATGTGGTTAACCGTCTCATTAGTTGTCTCTGCTGAGATATAAGGGGTTATGATGGAGATATAAGGGGTTATGATGGAAAATAATGTTATTTTTAACAGACACGTTATTTGTGAACAGGTTGATATTTCTGTGTGTTTATAAAATAACAGACCTGTTCAAAATAACACAGGTTGTCAATCATAACCCCCATAGTTTTGAAATGTTTCTGGTATCATTGTCCTATCGTTTAGGAGGATTTGGGTTAATTTGTTTAACAGGTTTGAAAAGATGTTGTTGTCTAAAGGCAGGTTACTTATTTTCTTGCTGTTGTCGATGCCATTGGAAAAACTTTTTATTGAATCCCAGACTTTTTTTATCGGTGTGTTCGATGCTATTTGGAATATTTGTATGACCCGGTCGCGTATTACCATTGTTTACTATTATTCAGAGCAATCATGCTCCGAAACGCAGTAGAGAATGGCTTAGTAAATATGCGTATTTTGTATTGCCAACGTTTACTTCGATTCGGCACATTACCATTATGACAGTGTTCTGAATCGTAGTAACCAATGGTCTTTAAACACGCGCGTAATTTAGATTTCCAATCTTTACAGGTATTCGGAACAATTTTTAAAATGAATCTGAATCGCGGTAGATTTTAGCAAAATATAGACGCGTTTATTGTTTACTACACTCTGATGGTTATATATTTAACAATATCATAATTTGTGTTATTTTTTGCATAAGGGCATATTATTATTATATGTTTAGGGTTTTGCTACCGCTATTATAGGAAAAGAATAAAATAATTAACACTGAATAGTTAAATCTTATAATAGAGTAATATTAGATACTCCGGTACTGTTTTCTTTTAAAATAATAATAATTAAACATTAAAAATTAACATTTAATAAGTAGATAGATAAATTCTAATAGTATAGGTATCTAAGTACATATTTTTATAAATTTAGGTATTTTCCTTTAACATTTAGAAGACATATACATATTTAACATATACTAAGATCTCCCGTGCGATTTAGCAGTGTGATTTAGCATTGGAAATGTTTTCTGCAATACTTTTCCCAAGATTTCGTTTGCGTTTCTTGGTTATTGATACTTCCTGATTTGATGGTCTTCCCGACTGAATTCTCTTAGCTCCAGAAGTAAGGCCAGGTCTTTTCTTACGCCGGCTGATTGACCCATTATACCATTATACCATTACATAAAAAAGGCGATAAGAATATCGTGGACAACTATCGTCCAATTTCAATTTTATCTGTATTTAGCAAGATCGTTGAAAAAATCATTAAATCACGTCTTTATAGTTATTTTGAGTCAAAAAACTACTTTAGTGTCACTCAATATGGTTTTCGAACCAACAAATCAACGGTTCAAGCTGTAATAGATGTTGTTCATGGAGTGGTGTCTGGCCTTGAGCAAGGTAGTCACACAGCAGTTACTCTTTGCGACCTGTCGAAAGCTTTCGACTGCATTTCTCATGACATCTTGATTGAGAAGTTAAATTACTACGGCGTCCGAGGAAGTGCGTTAAAACTTTTAGAATCTTATTTATCTGGACGCTTTCAGGCTGTCACATTTCAGAACCAAAGGTCAAATTTTAGTTCGGTTAAGCATGGAGTTCCACAGGGCTCTGTCTTAGGACCATTATTATTTATTATATATACCAACGATTTAAGTAATTATATGGGTCCTTTTAAATCTGTTCTATTTGCAGACGATACCACTTTTGTGTACTCTGCAAAAAATGAAATTGAATTGAAAAATACTGCAGAAACTATTATCGCTAAAGCTGAACATTGGTTCTTAGCTAACAATCTCATGTTAAATCAAAGTAAATCTCAGGAATTGCAGTTTTCTTCGGTTACCGATTCTCAAAATTGCAATAGTGCTAAGTTACTTGGAGTTATGTTAGATAGTAATTTAACTTGGAGAATTCATATAAATAAATTAAAACCTAAATTATGCAGTACCTTATATCTGTTGAGGCAGCTTAAAACTATAACAGATCGTAACATATTAAGAACGATTTACTTTTCCCTATTCCATTCCCACATAAATTATGCCACTGCACTTTGGGGTAACAGTTCAGATGCAATTTTGATTTTTCGGCTGCAGAAGAAGGCTGTTAGAATCATAACTGGTTCCAAATTTAGAGAACATTGTCAGCCCTTGTTTATTCAGCAAGGAATAATGCCTCTACCAACGATTTATATATTTAGTGTCCTTTTGGAAATTCATAAGAAATTATCATGTCTTTCTAGGCAGTCCGACATTCACAAATATCCTACCAGACAAGCTAACAACTTAAGAATAAATAGATATCGTCTAAATAAATCAAAAAACAATTCCCTCGACCTTGGTCTTTATAATGTATTGCCATCCGAGTTTGGGCTGCTGGAGTTTAATTCATTTAAGAAAAAATTAAAAACATTTATGTTGACACATTGTTTTTATTCCGTAGAGGAATATATCGATCGGTGTAAACTTATATAGTTCTTAAACCTTCTACTCTATTTGTTTTCTCTTATTTTTTATGTATACTCACCTAACTTAATTTGAGTTATTTTTATTCTACTTAACAATTATATGTATGTAGTTATTTCATTGTGTAGTTCTGTATTTTATGTTTAAAAATAAGCTGTTATTTTAATATGTACGTTTTGTGACTTGCTACAAACATATATTGTAATATGTAACGTAGTCAAATAAAATTTACTTTACTTTACTTTACTTTACTTTACTTTACCCCGGTTGTACTCCGATATTTACGGAACATTGTATTTTCCTCATATTAAAAAAAAATGTTGCCAATTGTGAGGGCGTTTTTCTTTTATTTAGAGTACTATTCAACTTTATAATTGAATTTGTCAAATCAATTGATCTATTTTCTGAAGCCATTTTAGTAAGCCTTTGGAAATTTAAATTAAGCTCTTCAATAGCAGCCAAGTGCTTCCTATCCATTATTTCGTCACCTTATGATGGCGTAATTGCTATTGACGATATTTCAGAACAACTTTTTTTATTATTTGTGTTATCATCACTGGTACCGCATTCCATATATTGAACTTCCATGTTTTCAAAAAAATCTTCAGGAACGTCATATCCGAGACTTAGCTTGGCCAGAGTTTTTTTATCACTGGCAGTTAATAATGGAGCATTTTTGAAGACAATACCACAAGTTTCCTGAACCGCGCAAAGATGTTTGCAGAACTTCCCCCCGGCACCATAAGGACAGTCACACATTGCTAAGTTGATATCGACTGTATACATTAAGGATTTGTCTTCATTACTATCGATAAGTCAACGCTGTACTGCAGTAAACATTGGCCACTAGCAACGCGTGCCATAAAGAACCATTGCTTACTGCGATTCAGAACACTGTCATAATGGTAATGTGCTGAATCGCAGTAAACGGAGCATGATTGCTCTGGATAATAGTAAACAATGGTAATACGCGACCCGGTCAGTATCAGATGTGAGATGACATATTTGTTATTGACAGTTAACGTAATACATTTTCTCTGGCAATTTGAAGCACAGAAACCGATTAAAACGGTTTTTACTTATTCTTGATTATTTCTTAATTCATAGGGATAGCAAGATTGTTGTGAAGCGAAAATTGCCGAAACTGAAATGCATCGGGCGGAGGCATCAAAGGCGGGAGAGGAGGCGGTCGTCACGCCGCATAATTCTCCGTACCTTCGGAATTTACGATTATTACGTTACAGAGAGGAAATCTACGAACTTTAAACGCAAAATCTATGGCAAGTTTTGGCGTTAGACTCTCGGAAAAGTGGCATCGAGACATCGCGGGCCGGAGATTTAACGGGTTTTGGGACGTTCTGGATACATAAATTCTATTCGCGAGGAGTCGTTCGGTGGAAAATAGTTTTTATTTTATTTTTTTTTTTTGATGCTGTAAGTGGAATATTTATGCTGACTCGGATTTACTAGGATGGAATTATTAAAGAAGAAAAAAAAATGGTGCGGTCTGGTTTAATAATAAACAATTTTACTTTTGAGAGTTTTAAGGTAGTTCACTCGCGACAGTCATACACAAAAATATCGCCCTATAGTGAATACCAACCGTTCAAGATTCTTAAATCTAAAGAAAAGTTATTTTTGTAACAGACTGTACACACAACACATGTGATCCTATACAGGGTGGACCGGATTTAATTTGAGTATACAGAGATCTCGTAAACCGTAAGATATACATTGTCGGTTAAATAGGGAAAAATTTTCGTATTTTGACGGATAATACATTGGTCCATAGAAGTTCCAGATTTTGTGACTGGTTCCGGAGATATTCGATAAAATCCGATAAACCTCATTTTGGTTTTTTAAGTCGTGCGTTGTTATTATAAAAAATATATAGAAAAATTATAAGAAGTTTTTGTTATAAATCAAGTTCCCTATAATCTGCCTTGTCAAAATTTTTATTACGACGTTTCGTATTTCCAGGGCCACCTTCAACTTATTTTTTTTAAATACGGACCTGGATTTTTAAATGTAATTTTTTATAGCTTTTGTATAACTAAATACAACGATATGTTACACTTTACCATTTTACTACGTTTCGTCTAGGAAAATATCATCAGCTATGTAGCTTCTGATGATACCGTTTCTTACTTGATTAAAACAAGATAGCTAATTAAATAATAATTAAAAAACAAAAAATGCTTAAAATGTGAAATTTTAAATATTATTCGAAACATAATAAAAGAATTATTTAATTACAAAATGGGTTAGAATTTTTTATCAAACATGATTAAGTACAACCAGCAAACAAGACTAATGAAGAACGAATTAGGGTTGTACACATTCTACAAATAATAAAGCTAATAACAAAAACAAAATTTAAAAACAAAAACAGTCACAATAGTTGCTCAAAATGTAGTCCATTCTGTTGGATATAGAGTGCAATTCTCCTAGACAGTTGGGATGTAGTTTTATCAACCATTTCTGGTGTAATTTTTTCAAATGCATCTATTATTCGTTGACGACGTTCTTGTAGATTATTTGGCATATTTTTGTCGTAGATTTGGTTCTTTACGAAGCCCCATACAAAATAATCCATGGGGTTAAGACACGGAGATCGAGGAGTCCATCTTATTGGTCTATTGGTACCAATCCAATTACCTCTAAAATATTAATCGAGATACTCTGCAACCCTCCTCGCATTGTGTGCACCACAACCGTCTTGCATAAAGTATTGAAGATTTTGTCTTGTCTGTAAGGGCATCTTATCGAGTACTTGCTCCAATAAATGTAGGTATCGGAACTGATTTAAATTACCATCCAAAAAAATCGGCCCAATAATCTGATTATTGATTAGTCCACACCACACATTTTGGGTAAAACGGAACTGTGGTCTAACTTCTCTGATTAAATGGGGATTAGAAGTAGCATACAAATGCTTGTTCCTGGGATTAAATATTCCGCTATTAGTAAAGGAGCGTTCATCCGTCCATAATATCTTTTTGTTGAAAGAACGGTCATTGCGCAGTTTTCTACTATACCAACGACAAAACATCAGTCTTCTATCAGAGTCTCCAGCATGTAATTTCTGAAATTTTTGAAATTTATACCCGTGGTATTTATGTTTCTTTAAAATTCTTTTAACCGTGGAGGTTCCTACTACACATTCTTTAGCTATTCGCCTAGTAGAATTTTGAGGGTTAATATGTATTTGGGCAAAAACATTAATTTCATTATCAGTATGTCGAACCTGATATCTAGTTCTCCTTTTTTTCACACTGCTATGCTCTGTCATATTTTTTGAAATATAAGAAAACATCCTCTTAGATGGCTGTTGTCTATCAGGATATAAATCTAAATAAGTCTGAGCTGACCGGCTTTCATTTCTATAGCATCTTATGTACACATCATACATATCTTTCTTCTCTTTTTCGGTTTAACGAACCATAATATTTATTTAATTTTAAATTATTTAAAGCTAAAAAAGTACTGTAATATTAGATGTTACAGATTAAAACAGAAATATTGGTGACAAGTTACAACTGACATGCATGGCAAACATGATTTTGTTAAGATCTTATGTATGCAAAAATGAAAACATTAAAGATAGAAAAAATACGGTGTGAGAAACCTAAGAGAAAGATTTTACAGAAAATCAGATGATAGGAATTTATAGATTGCTTGACCGTTTTGTTTTTCATTTTATGTTTTTGTTATTAGCTTGATTATTTGTAGAATGTGTACAATCATAATTCGTTCTTCATTAGTCCTGTTGTACTTAATCATGTTTGATAAAAAATTATAAGCCATTTTGTAATTAAATAATTCTTGTATTATGTTTCAAATAATATTTAAAATTTCACATTTTAAGCATTTTTTGTTTTGTAATTATTATTTAATTAGCTACTTTGTTTTAATCAAATAAGAAACGGTATCAGAAGCTACAGAGCTGATGATATTTTCATAGACGAAACGTAGTAAAATGGTAAGGTGTAACATATCGTTGTATTTAGCTATACAAAAGCTATAAAAAATTACAGTTAAAAATTCAGTCCGTATTTAAAAAAAATAAGTTGAAGGTGGCCCTGGAAATACGAAACGTCGTAATAAAAATTTTGACATTGCAGATTATAGGGAACTTGATTTATAATAAAAACTTCGTATAATTTTTTTTTGTATCTTTAATAATAACAACGCACGACTTAAAAAACGAAAATGAGGTTTTTCGGATTTTATCGAATATCTCCGGAACCAGTCGGAAAATCTGGAACTTCTATGGACCATTGTATTATCCGTCAAAATACAAAACTTTTTCCCCATTTAACCGACAATGTATATCTTACGGTTTACGAGATCTCTGTATACGCAAATTAAATCCGGTCCACCCTGTATACAAATATGGTATTATATCGCGTAAAATCCATCCGGCAACGTCGCAAATATATTGTGAAACGTCAACTGTATTCCTAAAGTGAAATAGATGTAAATATCAAAATGTTTCATTGTCAGGATCAATTAATTACGAGATAAAGGAAAATTTGTTAAGCAGAACGTCCTCTACAATCGCAAAAAATCAATTGTGGCTATGAGTAATGCAAAAATATTTAGTAAGGCAACCCCAAGCTTGAAAAATAACCTGTGCAGTGGTCGCATCGTGGAATTACTAGAGTTGGGAAAACATTTAAAATGTTGCTGTTGTGAAAGAGTTCTTTCTCTTGAAAATATTACAAATGAAACACGAAAGGGCCCTTATTCAATTTTAAATGTTAAATGTAATGAATGTAATATTGAAACTATAGTACCTATGGACAAAGTTCATGCAACAAAAAGTAAAGTTAAGCATTCAGATGTCAACACTAAAGCAGTTCTAGGCAAATTTAAAAAAAATACATAAGTATTAGTTATGTTTATAATTTTATTTATTTATTTAAAGGTGCTGTCCATTCAGGGTTTGGTCAAACTGCTTTAAATAAATTTCTTGCTGTCATGAAAGTTCCTACGATATCATCAATACTACAGAAAATCATTACTTTTATTTGTATTTTTTTATGACTTCCTCATACTAGTAAGTTAAAATTTTAAATTACTTTATATCAATTTTTTTGTGTAACTGTATTTTATTTTGAAGGCATGTTTAAATAAAATTATATTCATCTTCTGCATATTTATTTAATTTTGAAGATATGTTCAAATACAATTAAATTTAAATTGTTAAATCATATCAACCTAAAGTATAAACAACGTCCCTTCCCAGAAGGCCTCGATAAAGTGATGAACTTGACCTATCCGCGGCAATAAAAAGGTTGGGAAGCACTGATCTAATAGACATTTGAATTAGCGGGCGTTGAGTGTATCGATTACAACGTTGCCAAGTTTTAATCACAATACGCCACTATGCGTCGACTGCTCTAAGAACACTTTTATTTTAAAAATCTATATTTCTCTATCAAAACGGTAAAAAAATTCAGCGTTTTTTTAGAAAATTTTATAACTTCTTGATTTACATTACATTAGTTTTTAAAAAATATGCTAAGAACCGTTTTTGAGATATCTTGAAATAAATGCAATGATTGTGTACATGACAGCTTCAGGAGTGTTAATTATGCACATTTTGATTGTTAATATCTCGTTTTACAGACGGTCAAATTTTTTTATTTTTTTTAGGTACATAAAAGACACTTTCATTAACCTCATATTTCAATTTTATTGAATTCTTAAGAAAGGCCGTTTTACGAGTGAACTACCTTAAATCAAAAACATTGTGTCACTGTAATTAAAGTAAGTTTGCTTCATTAACATAAAAATTAGTCTGGAACCTTCTTAATAATGATGTACTAATTTTACATTAACGGGATATGAAAAGGAATGTATATTAAATAGCACTTGATTGACAAAGGTTGAAGGTGTGTTATAAATATGTATATTTATATAATTATCGATATGTTCTATGTTTTATGTTTTATTTTAGTACCAAGAATCAATAGAGTCCGAAAAATCAATGCGTTAAATTTATTAAATAGAGTCAATACTAGTCCTTATATCAACTTATTAAATAACGAATTCAACCTGGAAATATTTATATTTTTCTGCCTTTTCCTTTTTTAATTTCTTTTCTTTCTAAATGGCCCCATTCCACTTAACTTGTTCCTCTAACATAGCATGTCTTGTCAACTCTAATTATAGGTGAAACTTATTCCCGTTTCTATTTGACCTATCCAGTTTATGATTAAACCTTTCTTTCTTTAAAAAATACAAATAGAGATTATCTAGAAATATCGTCAATCATCGCAACAACTGATATATTTTGATATATTATAATATCATCTAATTTTAATGACAAATTATTTTACAAAAATAAAAAAAAATTATACTTAACAAAAATAATGAATAAAACGTACTACACTTACCTGCTAACTATATGTTATATTGATGGTTTAGCGCACACATGTGCCAATTAACATTTTGCTAATATTTCACTATTTAAGTTAAAGGTCTGAAACTATAGCTCTGGTTATTTCACATGAAATGTATCTAGCAAACCCTTTCAACACTTCTTCGCTGTTTTTGTGTGCACTAAGCCATCGATAATCAATATTATGTCTTTATGCTTTAATTATGTCATATACTAAATTGTGTCTGTACTGAATTATGTCTTTATAGCTTAATGTGTCTATATGTTACGGGCAATGTTGTAAATTGGGCACTGACGATATTGAACGGACACTAACGTCAGCAGAATTTCCAATCAAATATGAGATTTACGAAAATGACCGGCCAATATCGTTGAAGACCAAAATATCATCTTTGGCCGTAACATATATACTCAACTATGTATTATGAAGCAATTTTGTATTAAGACTGATTGGTAATCTCGAATTAGTCATCTAGAATTCTATTTAGATTTAATTAGGACTGTGGGACATGTGGCCTCCCTTACCTCGACCTTTTCAGATCTATTGTGGGTATCCTTGAATCGTTGTCTAGGTCTTTTGTAGTAGACTTCATAGACTGGGAAGTATTTCTCCAGTATAGCTAGTTGCCTTTGGTTTTTCTTTTTTAAGTGTAAGGAATCTCAGTCTTGATAGGCCTTTGCAGTAGCACAATACGTGTTCTACCATTTCCTCATTTTCCTGACTCAGCACAAGGTCTCGTCTGTTAACCCGATATTATACATATGTTTGTTAAGCCTACAATGCTCTGTTCATAGACCCACTAGTTCTCTAGTATTTTTCCTATTAAGGCTTAGTAGATGCTTGGTGAGTTTAGGCGATGGTACTTTTAAGAACTCTTTGGCCGGTCTCTGTCCTGGAGAGTTTTTTTTTTTTAAACATCCACTGCTTTGTGCATGTTCTGATAGTTGTTTTTATTACACCACAGAAAGGTTTTGTGCTAATAAGAGCATTTGAGGCTCCTTCTCGGGCTAGTAAATCATCCTCTTCATTGCCTTTATGTCCTCTGTAGCCTGTTTTGACTACTCAGCTCTGTTTGGGCTTCCAAACAGTCCCACACAAGCTTTGAGTGTACCTGCATGGAACTGAGTGCCTTTAAGGTCGCTTGACTGTCTGAGTATATGACAATGATTTTTCCATTTACCTTCTGTCTTAATACCTCTTTTGCGCAGTGATGTATTGCTGCTATTTCTGCCTAGAATACTGTCGCATGTTTACCTAAGCTCAGTGAGATTCTTGTCTTTGGCTTGGTACTATATATACCTACTCCTGAATCTTCATGGGTTTTGGAGCCGTCTGTATGTCAGGTAAATGCTGCATGAATAAAAGGTCCTCCCGTCCACGCTTCCCTGTCTCGTACACTTACTTTATATTGCTGTTGAAAGCTATACTTTGGGAGCATTTCATCTGAAGTCATTCCCATTATTTGGTCGTTCTCCAACTCTTTATATAGCTCGCTGTAGTCGCGTCCATGCAAACTGCTTATGGGTGATGAACCTATGTGTAGTCTCTATGTGACAGACCTGGCTTCGCCTTGAATGAATATATGTAGTGGAGTTAGGTTTAGCATGACTTCTATAGCTGCTGTTGGAGTCGTTCTCATAGCTCCCGTGGTACTCAGGCATGCTTGCCTTTGAATACTATTGAGAAGTCAAATCGCTTCAGCTTGCCGAGTCTTTGGCCACCATACCACCGACCCGTAGGTTATCATCGGCATTATGACTCTAGTATATAATCATAGGGACATTTTCGGTTGTAGTCCCCAATTTTTTCCACACAACCTTTGACATAAGTTGTAGGATGTTGTGCTCTTTTGGGTGGCTTTTTGCATGTTAACCTGTGGTCAAAGATGACTCCCAAATATTTGGCCTCTCAAGCAAATGGGATTTTCACTCCTTTCAGTACTGGTGACTTTAGTCCTGTTGGTACTTTTCGTTTTGTAAAGTTGACTATTGTGGTTTTGTGAGGGTTTACTGTTATTTCCTTCGCTCTCGTCAACAATGTTTAGAGCGGTCTAAAAATGTCAAAATCTAAATGGTATTATTTGAGGTATCGTTCGATTCAATTTCAAAAGTAAAGTTAATAGCAGGGTAAATATTGTTAATAAAGTCAGAAAAGAGTGTATATTAGCTAAATTTCAGAATATAATAGCAAAGGTGTCATCAACGTACCTATGCAACTGTAGAATTTAATTATTAATATTATTAATTAAAAGTTGGTTGACTTCAAGTTGGTCAAGCTTATAAAAAGCTTAAAGGGTTGCCCATAGCTAGGCCTGTAGGTTGTTGACAATCTGGAGAATTTCAAATATTTTTTACTACCTTATCTTGGCAAAATTTAAAATGTTGTTGCGGCTGTTTTCAAAGATTATAATAATATAAAAATCTCCTTTAAAAATAACAGTAATATAAAATTGATGTTTTGTACAAAAGTGGCATATACACGCTACTGACTTGTAATGATTGTAACACTTCTTATATCGTTAAACCGGCTAGAAAGTTAAAAACTCGCATTAGTGAACACTTGCGATTTCCTGATACATCAACTTTTGATGACCACATCAATCTCAATAACCACAATATTACTCCTTCTGAGAATTCTACAATATTTTTAATTGTTACCTTAAACTAGATCTTTTAGAAGACCTGGAGGTTCATAGGGAATTTAAAAAGCAATATTTATCCTTTGTCAACACTCAGATACACCTCATCAGTAAGTTTTCCCCTATTTTTAAAAATATAGCCAATTGCTGGTCTGGAGTTACTTAACTTTCACAATATGTTGTCATCACTGGTTTTTAAGAAGTTGATCGCTGTTATTTATAAATTTGTTGCACCAAAAAAATATATGGTCTAAGTCGCTAAGTATATTGCAACTATCACAAAGGTTAGAGTATTGTATACCGATATATTTCAAATAGAGAGGGCAGAATGCATGTCCGAATTTTAGTCTGCTAATGCTATTTCACTTCTTGTATAGGCAAGATTTTTGTGCCACACTTCGTTAGGAATGACTGGGCGCAGCAAAGTGTGGCTGGTTGAGGAATCATTGCAGTATTGTTTCTACGAAGGTTTCCAATTTTCTTTAAGTCTTTTTTAAAAGTATGAAGTGCTTTTGTCTATACTGATATTATTTTCGATGTACTCTCTAGAGATATGACTGATAATTAATCTAAAATGATAACAGTGTTTTTGAGTTGATGTTCCTCAACATAGTGTAAAGGTGAAAGGTAACTATCCAATAACTGAATTCAGCAAACATTTATTTATTTACAAATAAATCAAACAGTTCTGTAAAAGTGTGCGCAATTTTGTGTTATTACTGTTGAAAGAATGTCCTGGAAATGTTCTTAGTCAACGATCTGTTTTGTAAATTTTGTTTTGCGAACTTCTTTCAGCTTTTATAAAATGTCAAATTGTTACTTGGACGTTATAAGGTTTTTCTTCATTCTATTGTTGCCACACTTTCAATTTACAGACTAATAAATTTTATGACTATTAATTTTATGCTGTTATAAAGTGCCAGCTTGTTTAATTATTATGTGTGAATTGTAATGGGCTATTACCATGATTTTCAGACTTGCTTCATTGTTAATTCTGTGGTCAAAAGTTAAACAATATAGGTCCATTTTTGGTCATTATAACATAAACAATACATACCACCTGCTGTATTTTATGCACTTTTGTATGTAGGAAAAGCGATATATTAGGCTAATACCTACCTATCCTGTAATAATATACCTAATGTGCATATTTAAAACCAGTTATGACAAATATTTTCTATCTTTGATGCTTTTTTAACGCTGTATATGTATATTAAATTAAACAATTTTTTAAAATAACTTTTTGAAAAAACTTAATCATAAAAAACTAGCTATAATAAAATTAAAAATGTATACAAAACTGAAAATATAAACACAATGTGGCCATTGCATTAAAATATTCCTGATTCATATTCGTAAAAAAAAAACGAAAACGAGAAAAACGAGAAAAACGAGAAAAACGAGAAAAACGAGAAAAACGAGAAAAACGAGAAAAACGAGAAAAACGAGAAAAACGAGAAAAACGAGGAAAACGAGAAAAACGAGAAAAACGAGAAAAACGAGAAAAACGAGAAAAACGAGAAAAACGAGAAAAACGAGAAAAACGAGAAAAACGAGAAAAACGAGAAAAACGAGAAAAACGAGAAAAACGAGAAAAACGAGAAAAACGAGAAAAACGAGAAAAACGAGAAAAACGAGAAAAACGAGAAAAACGAGAAAAACGAGAAAAACGAGAAAAACGAGAAAAACGAGAAAAACGAGAAAAACGAGAAAAACGAGAAAAACGAGAAAAACGAGAAAAACGAGAAAAACGAGAAAAACGAGAAAAACGAGAAAAACGAGAAAAACGAGAAAAACGAGAAAAACGAGAAAAACGAGAAAAACGAAAAAACGAGAAAAACGAGAAAAACGAGAAAAACGAGAAAGAGTGAGAAAAACGAGAAAAACGAGAAAAACGAGAAAAACGAATAAAAACGAAAAAAAAAAAAAACGAGAAAAAAGAATAAAAACGAAAAAAACGAGAAAAACGAGAAAACGAGAAAAACGGGAAAAACGAGAAAAACGAGAAAAACGAGAAAAACGAGAAAAACGAGAAAAACGAGAAAAACGAGAAAAACGAGAAAAACGAGAAAAACGAGAAAAACGAGAAAAACGAAAAAAACGAAAAAAAAAAAAAAAGAAAAAAACGAGAAAAACGAGAAAAACAAGAAAAACGAGAAAAACGAGAAAAACGAGAAAAACGAGAAAAACGAGAAAAACGAGAAAAACGAGAAAAACGAGAAAAACGAGAAAAACGAGAAAAACGAGAAAAACGAGAAAAACGAGAAAAACGAGAAAAACGAGAAAAACGAGAAAAACGAGAAAAACGAGAAAAACGAGAAAAACGAGAAAAACGAGAAAAACGAGAAAAACGAGAAAAACGAGAAAAACGAGAAAAACGAGAAAAACGAGAAAAACGAGAAAAACGAGAAAAACGAGAAAAACGAGAAAAACGAGAAAAACGAGAAAAACGAGAAAAACGAGAAAAACGAGAAAAACGAGAAAAACGAGAAAAACGAGAAAAACGAGAAAAACGAGAAAAACGAGAAAAACGAGAAAAACGAGAAAAACGAGAAAAACGAGAAAAACGAGAAAAACGAGAAAAACGAGAAAAACGAGAAAAACGAGAAAAACGAGAAAAACGAGAAAAACGAGAAAAACGAGAAAAACGAGAAAAACGTGAAAAACGTGAAAAACGTGAAAAACGTGAAAAACGTGAAAAACGTGAAAAACGTGAAAAACGTGAAAAACGAGAAAAACGAGAAAAACGAGAAAAACGTGAAAAACGAGACAAACGAGACAAACGAGACAAACGAGAAAACGAAAAAACGAGAAAAAAAAAACGAAAAAACGAGAAAAGAAAAAAACGAAAAAAACGAGAAAAAAAAAAAACAAAAAAATAAAAAAAAAAAACAAAAAAAAAGAAGAAAAAATGAAAAAATATTTTTGAAAATCTAAATTAATATTGGCAAACGCATCAAGAATACGTATTTGTTTTTGGTTTAAATATGTCCTGACATGCGAAAAATGGGCGGAAGCACAATTTAGCTGCAGCCACATTTTCATCTAATATTGAAAGGAATATCCAGAAATCTTTCTCCATAAACCATAAACGTTTAACGACTATTGGGTTTGTCGATAAACAGTTCAAAATTAATGTTAATTTTCAGTGCTCTAGTAATATTTTAAAAACAGCCTACAGAGGTTGTTTCGCTAAGCTTCAATCGCCTATAAATAGGTAATGGAAAAGTCTCAGTTAAGCATCAACATGAATGTAACTAACATTCACAAATCAAATACACTCGCACGTTCTTCAGAAATAAATCCTGCAGAATATTAAAACAATCATCGAAGAAACAGTAACAAATGTTTCCCTTCTTTTTTTCCCATTCGCAACGCTTTCGGGATAATGGACGTCATTTTTTTTCCGTTCCCCATCCAGAAAAATGTCATATCGGAAATACGCTCAACAGTCGAATTTATCCAGGTCGTTATTTTTATCTCGGTCATGGTGGCTTTTGGATTTATTTTCGTTCAATTTTAGGGGTTAACGGACAATTAATATGTTTTTTTGAACTCCTTAACAGGAACGGATTCAGTTTTTCATATTATTTCAGTAAAGTTTTTGAATTCTGGAGCTATATTTAGGGTCGATCTTTTCACCTTCAGATAAAGTGTCAGGTAATTTTTATTTTCCAAGTAACTTAAAAAGTAATCTTTTCACCTCTGGATAAACTTAACTTCTAAATGATAAATTATCTTATTTATGAAATTTCTGATAAAATACTTCACTGATGGATAAGCATGACCACATAAGGTAAAAAACTACTGGACATTTATTTATTTAAAAAAATATAAAATTAATTATCTGACAGACAGTAACTCTTAGATAATATAACCGTCAGTTAGTTTTATCTGGAACTTTATCTGAAGGTGAAAAGACCGACCCTAAGGATCTTTATTTTATGTACATCCATGCCAAAATTATTTTATGAAAATTTCAGACTTCACTTTTTTATCCAATCGGAGTATTATCATGGTTTGGTAAATCCAGTGATCAGTTGAGGACTGACCCCCTCATTTTTTCCGCATATCTTTCTTAGAGTCCAGAAGGATGATCTGGCTTTATTGCTTGTTTTCTCCAATTGAGGATTTCAGGTGAGTTTCTTATCGAGGGTAGTCCCCAGATATTTCATCTCCACTGGAAGAGGTTCGTTGTAGAAGTTTTCTGTGGCCGTTAACATACATCTCATACCTCTCGCACTATCTCTCGCATCATATTATTTAGGGCTTTTTAAAGGATGTTGGAGATCACTAATTCGTACTTTTCCCTAGTAATGATTCCTAACCAGATCATTCGCATAGCGTTGCAAATCCACTTCCTCACAAGATATATCGTCCAGCAGGTTATTCACCAGAATGGTCCACAGCAGACATCTTTTGGCTGGCCTGAAATTGACCCACTCTACCGGCAGTGATGAAATGATGTTCCACAATTGATGTTTCTCAAGATTATTTTTTTTTTAATAATATAATAAAAATAATAAACTGTTTAAATGATGTTACTGACAAAATAAAAATAATAGTTACCTATATAGATTTATAGTTATTACAAAATACATTATGGGCTGGTTGTACAAAAAATATTCTAAACTCAGTTTAACTAACAAGAGTTTTAACTAGTTATATTCCAGAACAAATGTCATTTTTAAAACTATATTTAACAATAACCGATGAGTATACGATTCTGTTGATCAAAACCATTCGACAAAAAATTAAAAAGTATGGGTAAAAAGGTGGTTTTTTATATCTATGCTATAAAGCATTAATTGAAGTAGCATGTAGATTATCTAAGTAACAGGTCAGAGAGATTAAAGCCGGTTACTCACTACGCGTTACTTGCTAAGTTACTTGACTTGGACTGAACTTGGCAAGTACTTGTTCGAGTACAAGTAAATCGTCTACATTACGCGCGCTTTCTAAAGTAGTAGTAGTAACTTTACTCGGATCCTTTGACTTCGGTCCGTTTACCGACAACCGACGGGAAGTACAAGTAACTTGCTGAGTTTATACAAGTCTCCATACACATTACATGGTACTTGCAAAGTACTTGGCAAGTAACGCGTAGTAAGTAGCCGGCTTAAAATTAAATAATATATGCAGTGGGATTCTTATCTTTCAGTACGTCTCCTATCAAGACTCCTATCTTGATTCGACAGACAGCGATTTTAATGTAATGTCACTCTCTATTCTGTATGTAATTTGTCGAGTTCGCACATAAGAATCGCTGTCCTGATCAGAAGAAATTAACCACATCAAAGGTGTTACACAAGAAGAAATTTAGGTCCCCTGTTATTTTTAATTTATATCAATGACATTGTTGATGTCGCAAGGGTCAATATGAGATTTACCTGTTTGCTGATGATGTCCTTATCTATGTTTGTTTTAAGTTGTAAGGATTCATATAACTTAGTAAGAGTTGTTAATAAAACAATGTTTATAAATGGTGTTGCAATCATTTGTTAAAATCATGGATTTACAATAATTGGAAAATATATATAAATAATAAGTACATTTTACCTTTTAAATTAAAAGTCCATAAAATTAAAATGACAAAGTCAAACCACAAACGTCAAACTTCAAAAACAAACTAATTTGTGTTGTGTTCCAAACAGAAAATATCATTTATAGAATAATTTATTTACTTGAAACCTTTCCCCGCACAGCACCTCGCCACTCACCCAGGAACATGGTCTAAGCCGGTTTTACATTTCTCTGTGTAACAACCGGCATGCCTAATAGACCAACGCTCGTCACCAAATGTAACAACCAGTTTGCCTAAAGACCAACGCTCGTTACCAAATGTAACAACCAGTTTGCCTAAAGACCATTTGTAACTACTGATAGGTCTTTAGCTACTGTTGTAAATATACTATTAAGGAATTAGGACAGCGACGTCGCCAGCCAAAGGGTCCTGGAGTCCTGAAGGAACATCCATTCGCCAGTGGCAAAATAAAATAATAAAAGAAAATAATAAAAATACAAAAAAAAACATCCCTTAATAGCATATGTCGAGCGGTTTTGGCAACTGACTTAAGACTCTCAAGTCCTTAAGGGTAGGAACGCCGAGGCTTAACATGCTCGGAATATTTCTTACTGGTTTTTGAAAAGAGGTGAGAATAAAATAGGTTAATGAACAATAACATGTATATTTAAATATAAGTAAAAAATGATTAACAATTTCAATAAATCAAAACAATCTCTATTTTTGAAATAAGACAGCAAAAATTACTACCCACAATTGTAAATCTTTATTATGATAAACCATGCTAATATAATATAATCTATGATGAAACTTTGATATAATGAAACCTTTTACATCACAAAAACATTTTAATATAAAAAAACTCTTTATATGATAAAACCCTTAAAACTGATAAACATTTAATAAGTAAACTTGGGACGAAAATGAAAGAATTGGCATTTGAAGAAAGACTAATGAACTGTTTTAAAATACATAACCCAAACAAGAGATTTAAACATGTTAAAATAAAATAGATATTACCCTTGAAAACAAAACACTACAACACACTTCACTATATATAATAGATATTAATACATTTTTGGGCATAGGTTTGGCCCAACGGCCGCCCCTCGAGTCTTTTCTGTCAACAATTTACTCTCTATTTATATCAACCTTAACGTGATTACTTTAAAAAGAAACTCGACCTATTTATTTTTGATGATTATTCGCACGATTTGTCCTTTAATTTTCTAGTACAATGAACTATTTCTAATTGTTTGGTTTTAATAAATATGTTGTATTAATTTAATAGATATTAAAAATATTAGATATTTTTGGGATTTTTGTTAAATTCTTTATATTTTAAAAATAATAATTCCAAGTATTACATCTGCATAGGGAGCGATGTTGCAATTTTTTACTTTAGTATCTATTCCGTTTTATGGACGGTACATTTTTAAATTTTAACACAAGTTTCCTGAAATAATTAGGGAAAAATAGAAGAATTCATTTTGCGTTTTAGCTTTTAAATACTATAAAAAATTGTGGAAAGTCTATAACTTTTAAATATTTGTCAAATATTACTTATTATAATATTATGCATTTAAAGTAAAATAAACTATAGACTTTTCACTATTCTTTACCGTACTCTGAACCCATTTAAAAAAAAATGAAAATATTATCGTTCAGAGCTGTATATTTTGTGATAAAAAAGTCGCCGTCACCTTGTCATTGACAACGCGTTGAACTTGGTCTTAAGCACTTTTCTACTATTTTGCCGTTTCATATTATTACAAATTCACTGATAACTTCAAAAACACCAAAATGTATAATAAGAGTATCAACTGGTTTTATCAAGTAAGGTAGTTTTTTTCTTAATCATAAAAACTGGTGACGAATTCGATATACGTGTTCTAGTGGACTGGACCGAAGTATAATATAAATTAGTTCGCACCTGATTTATTGCATCCAAAATTCTTTATATCTGTATATATCTGTATATATAAAAATAAAGCCTTATAAAATATTCTTTACCGATTCTGCGGGAATTTCGGCATACAATTATATTTAGCTTGCAGGCCGTCACTTAGCATGGCACGTCTCTACTGCCTATATACGAAAATTAAACAATTTACAAACAAATTATATTTTTTTGGTGCAAATACTCAACCAGTTTTTCTTTGTTTCAGATTTCCGACAAAGCCCTCCGGTCATGTCTTCGTGCGAAGTTCTCCGCGCTCTCCGTCTTCGAGAACCAACTCCCAACTTCGTATCGCCAACGTCAAAAGTTAATCCCTTCTTATAAACCATAAGATATCCGTTCGCAAGGGGACCGAAAACATGTTAAATACGGCCCCTAGGAGGGAGAACTTTACAAGTAGCCCGATACATGTGTCGGTGGTTGCATACTAAGCGCCGGCCGGGATTTTATCACGAAGTTTGAAAAGTGTAATCGATGAGTTTTCGAGTTGGTCTTGGAATGCCAGCGGTTCACTTGTTTATTGCGAGCGCGTGACGTTCGGTAAGTATCTGAGTGTGCCGTGGGATGTGTCTTTGGGTTTTACGATTGGTGCGTAGACGTACTTTACGGCCGAATATTTTTTCGCCATTGTTAATGGTCGTATTATTTTTCTGCGGTTCATCTTTTATTTAAAATCTTAAGAGATGCGAATTTGCGACGTCTATGGGATGTTCGTATCTTTCTTTATGATACTCTGTTATATTGTGCGTAAAACGTAAATTTAGAATAATGTACAAAGACTGATTTAGAGCCTCAACAATTTTTTCTACGAAAATTCTATTAAGGGAAAAGTGAAAACAACATATTTTTAACCATAAATAATAAACCATTAATAAATTGTAGTTACAATGGATACAAGCAATTATGAGCACACAAGTGTTCGAAGAGTCACGTCATTCAAAGTCACGTCATTTAAAGTCACGTCACATATAACCTGCCAAAAGTAAAAAGTAACCATTTTTTGTCCAACCCCAGAAAGTAGACGTGACTTAACAAATTGCATCTAAAAAGTTAACTTAGAAGCTTTGAAAAATCATTAAACATTATTTGAAGTTAACAAATTTAAGTTTCATTAGGACCTTAGAGAAAAGAGCCCCTTTAATCTAAGATTAGGACCAACAAAATGTGGATGGTTTTTTTAAATTTTAATTTAGAATAAAAAACTAGAATGGCATTCTATATTTTGCTCTTCACAGTTCAACAGGCCCCCTTAACCCTTAATAAAAATTTGACTTGTTCAGAATCAATAGGCTTTATCCCCTCAGAAAGCTTGATTTTTCTGAAGATGTTTCTGAATTTCCTAATATTTTAACCCCCCTTAGCTCGCCATTTTTAATTATTTATTTATTCATTTCCTCATAGAGCTTAATTTTTGCTAAACATTTTATGCTGATATAGTTTTTGACCCTTTTTTAAATCAATAAGCTTTGTCCCCTTATAGAGCTTGATTTTTGCCAAAAATTTCAAGTTGACATTATTGTTCGATTTTAAGTTAGGATTTTTTTAAATAATTTAACCCCACCTTAACCCTTGAATTTGTTCAGATATTTTTCAGAATCAGTAGGCCTCACCCTCTTATACAACTTGATTCTTACTAAAAATTTCGTGTTTCATAAAATTGTAGAACCTAAATTAAATTAAACGGTGCTTATTATTATAGTAAGTGAAGAAGTTAATGACGAACATATATGTTTTTATAATTTTTAAAGCGCCCGTTATCACGCACACCTATGTTAAACCTACTTACATCTTTTAGTTGCTTAAATTTTTTGATAAAAACCTAAAAAAAAAAAATTAAAATTTATCACCCTGTGTTGATAGACAACTCTTATTTTGGGAAAGGGAACACACCAGAGGTGATGGAACATGTTTTTTGAAACACACTTTAATATTTTGTATTGTTGTATTTTTGTATTGCTGTTATTTTCATGAAAATTGTAGTATGTGTAATAATTGGCATTATTATTTGAAAATAAAATTTAACAAAAATTCTAAAAGAGTACTGTTTATTGTTTTAACTTAATATTCGCTCCTATTGAAATAAAACTTACTATTAGGTTATTATTCTAGTCAGTGGCTTACATTGAACTGGAGAATTATCCAAGGTAGTACGTTGACATTTTAAAATGTATAACCGTTACGTAAATTTTGGGTTTACACAGAAAATCTAGTCTTGAGAAAACGCTCTCGAGTTAGGACTGTTGTCTGAAACTCTTGCCAAAAGGCGAGACTCTCGTTTTGGGACCTAAGTCCCGAAATACCGAAATGTTTATAGTAAAGTTCTGTAACTATGTCACAATTAAAATATTTTCCTTTTCAAAACACTACCTGGCCTTTTAAATACACTGGTGTTTTGAAACAAACAAAGCAAATATTTAAAAAATATCATATTAACATACACGGAAAAAAATTGTAGAACAAATTTCTACAATTATAGTTTTTTTCTCTACAATAAATAATACATATAGGGACAGGGACAATTTGTAGTAAACATTTCCAAATATTTGTGGAGAGTGTATTGTAGAGTTATTATCTACAATATTTAGTAAAAATATCCAAATGCATCATAAGAATTGTTCTACAAATTGTTATAATTTTTGCTATTCATTGTATGAATTTATATTAAAAATGTATTGCGTTTTATGAAAATAAATACGAAAATTTTACACAATAAATAGTAAAAATTCATACAATTCTATAATATTATTCTACAATATTATAAAATATTTTTGAACAAAATTGAATTTTTTTGATAAGAAGGGATGTAAAGTATTACTATTTTTTGTAGAGAAAATTACTATTTTTTGTAGAGATAATTATTAATATTTGTACAAATTTTTACAGAAGTTAGTAGTAGTAATTACGATAATTGTAATAAATTTCTACTTCTACAAACAATAGTAAAATATACTAAACATTGTGGACTTCTTTCCTATTGTTGTAGCATTTTAATCGACAATTCAATTCCTATAATAATTAAAAGTTTTTAACTATAAATTGTAGTAAAATTTTCTACAAATTGTTAAGTATTTTTCTACAAGTCTACTACTACAACGTTGTAGTAAACTTTTCTAGTCACATTTTTTTCCGTGTAATGTTCCTGCTTGTAATCACTTCAATTGTTGCTGCTCAAAGTTATTTATCATCATTCTTATAGAAATGTATAAAACTAAAAAAAATTATTAATTTCCCATGATCTCACACTAAAAAAAGAAAAGAAAATAGGATTTTAAGATAACGCCTAAACCACTGCAGAAAAATAACACAAGAGAAGAGTTACATAAAAGGTAACAAGCATTACTTAGGAAAAAAATAGTATACTATCGAAAATTTAAAACAGTTTGATTATATTAGAGAAGAAAACAGACCAAGTGGCGCTCCACCTACACCTAATCCCAATATAAAAAGTTTAGAAGAAAACACATATAATATTCAGAATATCGCAGAAATAACAACCAACGAGACGAAAGATCTTATTAGGAGTAAAACAGAAGACATTAACCAAACACCAAAAACAATGGCGGTAAATAAACCAAGGAACCAAACATTTGTACCTGCACAAGCTATTAAAGACAAAAAAAGACTCATTCAAATTCAAGTTCTATCTACAAATAATTTTAAAATTTTGAAGGCCAAGTCCAAATACTATTATAATATTTGATACTGCAAATCATAGACTTCTTTTTAAGTACCTAGTAGTATTTTTATTTTATTGTAGCTGGTTTTTATTCCTGTATTTTTATATTTTAACAAATCGATAAATATTTACGTCACTTCCAAATAGATATTGTAATGTGAGCCATTTCTTTATTCAGTCATGCTCTAATACTCCAAGTCTCTCTCTGTATTATTTGGCCTTTGAGGCTCAACTTGTCCGATTATCATACATAATTAACCCTCTAAGACCAAACCTATGTGACGACTATGGCGGAAGAGTTTTCGATTAATGTTCGAGAAAAGACGCGATAATGTTTCTAGAGAATTTGGTGAACTTTCTAGCTCATTCGCCAAACTTTTAAATTTGTATATAAATATTGGTGGAACCCAGAGGCAATCAGTTGATATATGGACAGTGAAGATAAATAGTAATTAGTAGATAGACAGTGGTGAATATAAATAGTTATCAGTTTAAAGACATTATATATAAATTAAAATAGTATTGTTTAAAATAAATAAGTGTTTAAATAAATTAATAATAAATAAACTGTTGTTTGAAAATAAACAAACATCACAATATTTTAGAAACTTTTTTATTTTAAATGAATATTAAGAATGTAATTGTATTTTAAATATTAATACAGATATTTACAATTTTACAAAATAATATACGAAGTATAAGTAAGAACAATAATTACTTTAAAATTCTCTTAGATAATATTCACTTCAACTTTGGTGGTTATCTGGTACCAACAGAAACTTGGTAACTAGCTGATCCTAATATACACAACCTAACAGGATATAATTTAATTTATAATCAAGGACCATGCAATCAAAATGATGACATAGTAATATATATTATACCAATACAAGGTATAAAAATTTTAAAAGCAGAAATCGGACAAATATTTGTAACAGCTTGCTATCGATTACACAATCAGTGTATTATATTTTAATCTTAATGCATATGAAACAATGTCGAAATTTTTATAATGACTTCAATATAGCTCAAATGAATAATTTTGCCAATTAAAACTATTTAATTAGTAAAGAAAATACACTTTTTCAAATTCAAACAATCACCCTGTATCGATTGAATTACTTGTATTCAATTTTGTTATGCTCTTATCAATGATATTTGAAGGAATCAATATATCGTCTAAATAAATACTTTTTTTTAATCTCTAATCCCCAAAAGATTATCTATTAATCATTTGTTAGGAAAATAGCAAGAAAACGTTTCAACAAAATCCTATATTCATCTGTATACCATTTTGTCAGCGATTTCAACATATATTACTTGTTTTTCGTTCTAAATCTGCACTGAACTAACCATTTTTGTCATATGGAATAATAATTCGTTTCTTCACTGTGTATAAAATTTTCGATTTTCACTAAAGTTCTGACCAATTAATATATTTATATTAAGAACACAATAATCAACAAATAATAATTCTAACATTTATAACAGTAATGTCACTTTATCTATGGTTGCATACCATAGTATTTTATGGGATACTTTTATTTCGAGCCACCAAAAACTGTTAATATTATACAATTTATCATTACGTCTATAAAGCATTTCGCTACTTTGGTTTGATGCAAATATACTTCTTTTAATCTTAGAAATCTATTTTTCGTTAAAAATAAAACATGGTAAAACTTACAATTTGCCGTCGCAAATAACGTGGAACTAAATGGTAATGTAAATCATCATAAAATACAACCTTAAAACTTTTCTTTTTACTTAAAAACGCCAAAACCTTATTTTTGTTATAACAGGAACTTAAAATATAACTTGTTTATCGTATTTCGTAAAAACTTACCATTGGTAATAATAAGCCATTATTTATAGTTGTCAGTAACAAAAACCGTATATAAGTGATTGTTTTAATTCCTCGTAGATCCCTTACTTCATGTATGTTAAATTATTGGTAATAATAAGCCATTATTTAATGTTGTCAGCAACATAAACCGTACATAAGTGATTGTTTTAATTTCTCGTAGATCCCTAACTTCATATATGTCGTTAAATAGGACTTTTGTCAATCGCAAAAGTTCCCTTAAAAGGAAGATGATTGCGACTTCCTCTCGTAGCTGGCTCGCTCTTAATCCTGACCATTACTAGATCGTCTTCGCTTTGAACTTAGGAAAAAGTTTGTGACTTCCTCTCGTAGCTGGCTGGCTCGTAATCCTGACCATTACTAGATCGTCTTCGCTTTGGACTTTAGAAGAAGTTTATAGCTTTCTCCTGTAGCTGGTTCGACTGATTTTGTCGTATCATTTCTCTGTTAAACCATCACTTTTTTACACTTTCTTTTACCCATGGTATAATTTTCTAAATAAACGATAACATATTTTTAACTGATTTTAATATTATCCCACCGCTGTTTTGTAAGAAATAATATAAAATTATAATGAAACACGATAATAATGTAGCAAACTGAATTTATTCCAATCGATACAACGAATATGTCTTGACTGACTAAAAAACAAGAGCATCTTTAAAAAGGAACACTCAACAATCAATAGCGTTAATATAAACAAAACTGCACGTGTGCAGAAATATAGTGGTCCCTATGTTAAAGAATCCATATAATACACTTCATCATATTCATACATTCGACACTATATTACAGTTATTATAGAGTTTTGATCAGAAGCAAATTGCTATTGACGCGGAATTATCTCACACTTATATTTATATAACTACCCAGGCAGCACACTTTGGTATAAATTACGTATTTTTTTAGGTACTATCATACGTATGAATACGGTTGATGTACTACCAAATATATTCGAGAAAATATCCGCATTATAAACGTCGATTACTAAGAATTTTTCCACATATAATTAAACGTTTTTATTATACGTCTATATTAGATTTATAGTTGTAGTATATTTATACGAATTCACTTTGGTATAAAATACGTTTTTTTATGTACTACAATATACGTATGGATACTGTTGATATGCTACCCAATATATACGTGAAAATGTCCGCCCTATAAACGTATATTTTTTTAATTTTTTATACGTCTAACATTACTACTTTATTTACCTTTAATTATTTTATATTAGATATATTTGTATGATTTTTATTAATGTGTAAAATGCGTCTACCTGATATGGTTTTAAATGTATTTCAAACACAATAGTCCAATTAAATAACGAAAAAAGCCCCTTCGAGCTTACATTAATTTGTAATTGGATGAAACAAAAATGACCTTGTGTATTTTTATGTGATCTTTCCGAAAAAAAGAAAAAAAAGATGTAGCAGTTTTTCAATTTTTTTTTAATTAGGAAAAATCGGGTTTTCCGGAATTTTCCATTGTAAAAATGCTAATTATCTGGGCAAGTATCATTTCGATAGTGAAAATAAATGCACCATTCGAAAGAGGAGGCAAAAATAGTTCGGAAATTCATTGCACAGGTGGTTTTAATGGCGAATTTCTCGCCGCCAGAAGTGCTTTTACCAAAAAGTCGTTCTTTCGTTTTTTTGATCAGAACTATGGACATGATATTTGCGATGAATTTGTGGCGAAATTATAAATGTTAGACATATGTGCCCATGCGAGAAGTTGCGTATTTTTTTGTTGGCTCTCAAATAAAATAAGTCCCGCGGCGAAATCTGACATAATTTTTCGGGAATTCGCAGGAAACCAGAGGCGTATTTTTTTTTTATTTTTTTCCCATGTGATTTTTTCCGGGTTTTCCGAAAACATCTAACAAAATAAATATATTTGAAAAAACTAACTTCGCCATCGAAAAGAGCACAAAAAAATACACAAAAAGGTATACATTAAAAATGTTAGGAAATTAATCCTAAGCCTGAGTGTAAGTTCCAACTTGGTGATAAGCTTGCTTTTTGTTCGCTAATATCTGGTAATTCTATATTTTGCACAAAACTCAAGAAACGTCTTATAACAATTCAGTAAAATACAATTTAATAAATTTTAATCCTAATAAATTTAGATATGCAAGAAATTTAAAACTGGAAATCGCAAAAAAATCAAATTACAGTAATGTAGTGTATACACGAGTTTTGGATCCCGCGTAGCGCGTGTAATGGGACTTTTGTCGGGAGAATTCTACAACTTAGAAGAAACATACACACTTTAAACTTTTTATACACATTTAGAAGACATGAAATTTGGGTTTGTTTAATTTTCAGACAAAAAAACTAAAAATTGTCAATTTTAGGCCACTTTTCTAAAACCGTGTTTTTTGGTCGTCACTCAATGAACAGTGGTCAAAAAAATAAATAAAATATATTTGCAGAATTTTTCGTAATGTAATCGTATTCTAGACACAATAGAGTACTCAAAAAAAAAGTTTTGAGCCATTGGGTGCATTTTTGGCATTGGCGTTTTTGTGCCACTTCAAACTTTCGAAAAAAAAAATTTTTTTTTTGGAAAAAAAAAAAATATTTAATTGTTTGATATCTTAGCCAATTATGGTCCGATGTCGGTGAAATTCACACACACATAAGATTTTATATTTAAGAGTAAGCTTTGTAAGTGGCATTAAAAAAATTCAAATAGTTTGGCCGTTATAGGCAAATAATGAAATTAGGACCGCGGTGCATTTTGCCCTTCCGCCATATGCCCAATTTTGGGATTTCTCTTGCCCCCTTCTGGGAATCACTAGTGACATCCCTTAAGTTTAAAACGAATTTTTGTTTTTTCAAATATCTTAATTTTTACTAATGTTATAAAGAATTTAGTGTTTGAACATTTAACAAATTCAATTTTTCGACCTTCGTCGCCTCAAAATACTAAACAAATTTCAATCGTCCATACCGCGAGAACGGTGCATCGGATTAAAATTTCTCAAGAAACATAAAAATTAGCATTTTTCATAAGATTTCAAATGTCGTAAACTGCCTTTTAAAAATATTGATTTATTTCCGACATGCGCCTGCCCAAAATTGAAAAATTGACAAAATTCAAAATTTCGGCACTTTCGAAAAACTGCTACATTTTGTTTTGCCTTTTTTCGAAAAAATCACCTCAAAATACATAGAATCCATTTTGTTTCATCTAATTACAATTTAATATAAGCTCAAAACCCGTAATTAAATTCGATTACAAATTAAATAAAGTGATCAAACAAAATTTCTAAAAGAGGCCATGGAAAAATGTTAATATTTCTTAAATGATAGTTTGGATTTTATCCATAGCAGGTGTGTATACACCAGAAATAGGCATTACTCATGTTTCTATTTTGGTTGTAATTGGAATAAATATTTATCACTTGTTATATGTACAGAACAATATTTAATTAAAAAAAAAATAAACAATAAAATACTAAAAAAATAAATACAAAAAAATAAACACTAAAATACTAAAAAACAAACTAAACGAAACTTTTCTTTAACTAACAAAAAATATATATGAAAATAAAAATCTTAGTTTAACACTTTTGATGTGTCCTAGACGGGCCTTAGCTAACTTAAGCTAATCTTGCATGGCACACCTAATCGTTCGGTCGGTTAAGTCGCTTGGTTCACCCCCATTCCCATAACCAAAATGTAACTCAATTTCAGGTGAAATATTTTCTAAAAGCTCCGAAGTTAAATTTGTATTATTTTCTTGGAAATAATAGAATTAGATGATATATTAATGTCCGAAGCCTTATTAATGTTATTTTCTTTGGGAATAAAAAAAAATGATTTGACTTTAAAGCATTTTGAACATTTCGCGCTATTTTTCTACGTAGATGACGCAGAGACAGGGTTATTTTAGACATTTTATTAAATAAAAAACAACTGACCAAAAAAAAAGAAAAATAAGTATGCTTGGAATAACTAGGTAACCTAAAAAATACGTATAAAAATAAAAGAAACAAAAGTAAGGTTATATTTTGAAGTTTCTATAAGCATTTAACACACTGTACGTACCTATAAAACAGTAGTTGTTGTAAAATGCAACAATTATTAAAGGAGTAGCTAAATTAAAACATTAATAGAAACTTACCTATGCTTTTAATTAATATCGTAAAAGCCAGGACGCCAAAGCAATATGCAACAAAACGTGTATACAAATGAAAATAGACGAACCGATGAACCTGCTCCCACAAACCATTCCCTACACTGAACAATAATACTACACATACGCATGAGTAAAAATGAGAAAAGACCGTACCACTAGTACGTCATCCTCCATCCGCCATCTAAAAATAGTTCCATGTGTATGGGGAATTTGTTATAAATATTAAAGGTAATATAATTAAAAAAATATGGATGTAATATAAATAAATATATATATATATATATAAGCTTTTAATTTAAATAAACCTAAATATATACATATTATTTACTTCAGTCTACTAGTTCATCGTAAACTGGTATTATGCGTTTAAGGTGACTTATATTTAAACGTAGAATAATATAGGTATATTAACTAGTATCGACAAACAAAAGCGTTTAATTTATCTGTTAAAAAACGTTAAGTATAAAAATAGTAGATGGTAAACGTTTAAAAAATCAACCAAGACGAAATTTAAACGGGAATTATAAACGAAGAAAACATATTGTAATATAATGTAAATTTATACGAATTTAATTTAAATAAACCTAAACGTATATTTAGGCCCACTGTATATAAATAGTTCATCGCAAACTAAAAATAGTCGTATATTGTTAACTATATTTAAACGTAGAAAAATTTGCAATTATATATCATAAGATGTATATAATAAACGTATAATATATCGTTTTAAACACGGTATGTGTAATAATCGTAAACTGTAAACGTATACGGAATCAACCAATACCAAAATTAAACGAGTATTACGTATAAAATACGTTAGTTATACTAATGTGTGCTGCCTGGGTATCTTTTAAAGCGTTATTATGAGCTTAAGAAACAGTTTTATTTGTATAACCAAAAAGTTCTAAATGTGATCCAGAACAACAATATAGAATCATTATAAAGCAATTTAATTTTATTAGCTAAAATATTGTATAGAATAGTTGTATAAATGTTTATGTAACAATTTTATAGTTATCGTGAAAACTAATTTATGTAACAATTTAGTTTCAAAGAACAAAATAGTGGTTTCTGCAACTTCAATACAACAAATTAGCATTACAGAAACACCAATATATTATCACTAGTAATACCACTAGAGGTCAAATTATTTCCGGAAATTTTACCTCGCGTGGTATTCGGTAAGAAAATTCCACGCCGAATTATGGTTGAAAATTAAATATTTTTAAAATTTATTTTTCGTTTCTCAACAATGCAAATTATTTTCTCCAAGTCACCAGTGAAACATAAAAGGTGTTGTCGCCTTGATTGTTGAGTTGTCATGGTAACTAAGTGAGACCCTAACCTCGAATATAATTTCAGTTTTGAAGTTGTCAAGCGGCCCGACGTAAAAAAATGTTCCGCTGCAATTATTTAGGCCTTCAAATTGCTTATTTCTACTCATTGTAGTTGCATGGGAATACCATTTGAAAATAGAAAATAGTATATTCTTTAATTTTACGTAAGTTTTGAATAACTACAAGTGGTAGAAAATTGTTTTTTCTGCGTTTTTATTAACATGCGTTATGAGCGCTTTAAAATGGTATGAAATTCATAACCAGCGTCAGCAAGCATCACTCGTAGGAGGCTGTGATCATTGTATTTTGACAGTTCAAAACATTAAATAACTCGCGTTTTGTTGCGATACAGAATATTGCACAGCAAGTAAAACCAACAAAATTACCTATTTGTTTAAAAATGAATCGATTTGAAAATCATACGCTATGCAAAATATGCGTGAAATTGTCTGATGTAATGATCAATCATTGCACCATGACTTACTTACTTAATAGAGGATTGTGGCTCCAACTTGAAAAACGAAAATTTGTTCCGAATTGTCCACGAATATTTGCACCTAAACTACGCAAAATTCAAAGTGCTGAATGGGAAAAAGGTGAATAAATTAGTGTCTAAATATTATATATATTTTATTAGACATAGACACAATTCAAAGCATCCAAAGTCCTGCATTTTCGCCATTAAGAAGAAAAGAAGAGGCCGAAGAATATAGAAAACACCTTAGCATTGTAACTAAAATATATCAAAACTAAACCTATTATGTGAACAAATAAAAACCAGTCTGTCAAAAATGGTCTGTTATTGTAAACGTCAAAAAATTTCCAGTATAATTCGCTGTTGGGTACCCCACGAGAAAAAAATTTCCACTAAAATACCTCCGTTGCCATGGTGATCTATCAAAAACACGTATTTTGATTGGTTCAAAATTACAGGTGTAGAATTTTCAATAAAATATAATAGTCTTGTAAACTAAAAATTATAAAGCTACTTTGTTAGTTGGATCACCAGCTACCACTGTTATATTTTATTTATTATGTTTTATTATTATGTTGAACCGAAATAAGTTTAAAAAGAACTTATCGGCTATTCCAACTTAATTTAATAAACTGTTCTGTGTATTTATATTGCATATTGATTTTTTGGTTTTAACTGTAATAAATAAAGTTTATTATTATTATTTAAATATCCTTAAACGTAAATATCCGTTTTATATGGGCAGACGCATCGCGACTAACCACGTTTCGTCAGCATACGCGCCTGATGAAGGGTTAAAGTACACTTGCTTAATCGCTTCGAGAATTAGTACAATTTATATAAAACTGTTTATTGATTTTTTTTTATATTTTTTCCATATTCCTTCATATCCGACAACCATTTTTAATACCTTCCAAATGATGTCTTAATAGCGCAACTCTTCCTAACGACTACGCGAACGTTCGCCTATCAGATTCGAATTATTTATTTTCCCCGGTGATGAAACAAAACTGTCACCGATAATTGGAACCTGAAAAAATATTTTTAAATAATGGCGGAACTTTTGCAGACTCGCGATTAATCCCGAATGATTGATTGCGTAATAATTGCTACAGAAATATGAATTTCTGATGATAAAGCAAAACCGTTGTGCAATTATTTTTGTTTTGCGAAAAAATAACAAAAAAAAAGAACCACGCGGAACAATAAATGTGCGACGCGTACTGGTTTTGCGTTCGTTTGGAAAATAGACAAAGCAAATTTGCTGCAATATTTTAATTTTTTTATCGTGTGTAATGTATCGATTGTTATATTTAAAAATAGTTTAATTATCATTTATTTACACTTCGTATTAATTAATTTATTTATACATAAACACTAATTTACTAATTTATTTAACAATATGCTTATACTACTTTATATCACATTTTATTCTATTAATGTTCTTACTGCTATGACTCGACTTCAACTAAACTGACTGACTTCAAACGAATTGTTATATAATTGGCGAAGGCGTTCCCGAAAGATCGACCAAATTCTTCGACTGTCCCTTTGCTATTGTAGTGCTCTCACTATTTTACTTGTATATTCTCCTATACGTGGTTCCTCTACATTTCCGAATAAATACCAGCTATTTGTGAGCATAGGCGTCCCTATAGTTTGTAACGTGATATATCTAGTTATTCTATCTACTTGTTTAATGTGTTTGCAATCATGCATCGGTAAAATAAAGTTCAAATTAAAATTAAATCATTAAGCTAAACAAAATTGTACTGGTATAAACCATTTATATATAAGATAAAGGTAAGGTAGAAAGTATGAATAGTAAATACTCAGATTCCTAAGTATTCATGTGTAACAAAAAAAGAAAAACAACTGAAAAATTTTTAGGTACATAAAATAAAGGAACTTGAGACATATTTAGTGATGGTTCCAAAATAGAAAGTGATTGATAAACTTACAAACTACACGTATTACTAAAAAAAATGATGACGACAATTGAAATGTTGACTGTAGCCCTTAATGGATAAAGATTCACAACTTAAACTAGGAAGATTTACTACTTCAGCTTTAAGTGCTTGTTTAAAAAAAAAATTGATTAAAAAGAAAAAATTTAAAGACAATTGAAATTTTGACTAAAGATTTACAACTTTAACTAGGAAGATTTACTACTTCAGCTTGAAGTGCTTGTTTAAGAAAATTTTGATTAAAATGAAAAAATTGATTTTAAATTAAAGATAAAAAATATAGTAATGCAAGTTATCTGTTAACCTAAAGTTAACCTAAATATAAAATTTTGCAATACTCAACTTAATTATTTTCAATATAAAGTGAAAACAGAGGTAAAAGCATAAATTCTCAAATTATAATTGAAGAAAGAATAAAGATATACAACGGTGTTTGCTCGTTTTGTCCGTTCCCGTTTCGTCCGCTAATAAAAATATACCTCTTTTGACCCTTTTTATGCTCGATTCGTTCGGTGAAGTAAAACCCTACTTAATGAGTTATCGTTTCGTCCGATAGACATAATTTTATTAATAAGACTGGATAATTTAATTTTTTCAAGTCTATAGTTGTTTACAAAGGTAAGAATATGAATAATACGTAGTAATTATAGGTAGTTGCTTGAATTTTACGTTAATCTGAAAATCTATCAACGCATAAAATTTTAAATTTTTTTTGCAATATATTTAGGAAAATAGGAGTGAGTAGGACCCTATCGCAATATAATTAAAACAAAATTAAACTATTACGACTTGTATTAAAATACAATTTAAAGATGGTTCGGAATCAATTAGTGAGGTACTTAACCATATAAAGAAAAACACAAAATGCTAGATAATATAGTTTAAAGTCAACTTAAGTATTTTAAGATTGAATTTAAGGCAAAGGTAATGTTCAAACAAATTAAAATATTACTCAAGTTCAATAACAATATATAAATTTACTACCAATCAAGAAAAAAAATTCCTAATAAATGTATCAAATAAATAGTCATAATAAAGAATAAATTATAAAGGGAAGAAGAAATTCAAAATCTAAAGAAAATTTATAATTTAATTTACTAAATTTAATAAAAAGTATGTTAAGACATTGAATAAATCACTGCACTAAGATTCAATAGCAAGAAAAAAATTATAAATATATTTCTATACACTCTCCTAATATGGTAAATGTAAACTGATGTCTTAGTTTAGAAAACTTGTACAGAATCCTATTAATAACCGATAGATACAGTGTTAGGCAAGCAAATGAAAAAAACAAAAATAAAAAAAAAAACCAAAAATGATTAATATAATTCGGACACCCTCCTAAATTGGTAATTGCAAACTAGATAGTTTCAAATACTAACAAATAAAGAGAAATGTAAAGAGAAAATTATGTTAACTAGGAAATTAGATAGAAATTAAAAAAAATGATCATTAGTAACTGAATTCATATTTCCAAAAATTAAGGTAGCTATTACAGACAGTATTGCTTTACAAAATAAGCAGTAGCAGACAGTTAAAAGTTAGAAGGTAACGTCTGGTCTGATTCATAAATATTCCAATGGTGTAAAAGGAAAAAATTGACTACAGGCGGTATTACTTGCTCGTGTAGGTAAAAGCAGAATAAAAATCTAGATATAATTTTCTGGCCTGACGGTATCTTTTATTATTCTGGTCTCAATTTAAACTAGAAAATTTGATAATATTTTAACTTATTAAAAGGAAAGATATGGAAATATAGGAAATTACTGAATATATTAATCAGTGTCAGAAGTATCAATATTAACGTTAGGTATGACTACATTATTATCCTCAGAAAAATCGTTATCAACACACAAAACTTTTTTTTTTTCGGAGATATTGTAAAACAAAATTTACTCGATAGGCACAAAAATCAATTTTAGGTAAAAATCATATACTATACACTTTTATCAGTGTAGAATGAATATTTACATATATGACTAGCAAAATATGTATAAATAAATACTGAACCTGGCTTAATATGCAGTTATTATATAAAACTTGACCTAGTACGATATGCAGATATATAAAAAAGGTTAAAATAGGAGGTAAAAAAATATTAGTAAAAATACAAGACATGCAGTTAGTTTAGTTAACCTCTGTGAAATACCTATGGAAATTAGAACAATAAGTTATAAGGAAACTATTTCAAAGTTAAGAGCTATTTAGCCCAGTTGGGCGCCATTTTTGTAAAGTGATATCTAGTTATTCTATCTACTTGTTTAATGTGTTTGAGCTCAATTGATAGGGCGTGGGTTAGGATATTAAATAACTTAAATAACTTTAAAAAAGAAGTTGGGCACCACTACATTTAAAGCTTACTACACTTGACTGTATATTAGTGATAAAAATATAGAAAATCACCAACCACTAACAAATAATATTTAAACCATGCTTTAGATAAGGTAGCTATCAAATTCTAAGTCACATAAGTTGTACTAAATTCAAATTTAAACGAATTATTGAGTAAGCACTTATCTTTTGGTAAGTTAAGTAATATACGAAATGTAAATCTAGGTTATCTCATGGTTTATCCTCAGGTAACTTGCACAAAGGGATTCGGGATTCTTATTCGTAATTTTGAATAATTCTGCAACATGAATGATCTTCTGATATATGGTATTCAGCCTTGAACTCGAACTCAAAATTGTCTATATCTGAAACGTCCAGAGATGAAATCGAAACCGTCTAGAGATGAATCCAAAACCTTCTAGACCAAAAAACCGTCTAGATATAGACATGAGCTAAAAAAGGGATAAAATGTTATCATAGGAGTAAGGAAATATGAAAAGGATTTAGATAAAATTGTAGAACAAACTACAATTATACATTTTTTTCTCTACAATAAATAGTACATATAGGAACAGGGACAATTTTTAGTAAAAATTTCCAAATATTTGTAGAGAATGTATTGTAGAGTTATTATCTACAATATGTAGTAAAAATATCCAAGTTCATCATATGAATTGTTCTACAGATTGTTATAATTTTTGCTATTCATTGTATGAATTTATATTAAAAATGAATTGCGTTTCATGAAAATTAATACGAAAATTTTACACAATAAATAGTAAAAATTCATACAAATTGTGGTAATTTTTAATAAAATTTGTAGTAGTAATCCATAAATATTATAATTATAACCTAAAAAAATGTTTCTTAATAAAATATTTAAAATGTATTGTTTTAATATAAAAGTTACAAAGTCTTAATTACATTATGTAATAAATAACAGTAATATAGCTCCCTCAGTCTCAGTCAGCTTTTCTGCACCTAAAAAAAAATGAAATAAAAATTAATACTTATTGAACTGTTCATACCCTAAAAACAGGGATATTTATCACCTTAAAACTGATTGGGACATTAAATGACTACGTCAGATAACTAACAAAAATGAGAAAGTAGGTAGGTAGGTCACAAATAAAACAAAAAAACATCATTGAAATTGACACAACATTCGATCGTTGGGCACAACATTCGATCGTTGACCACAAAATAATCTACTAAGGTTATTTACATTAGTTACCTAAAGGTAAATTATTTAGAAAAAATAATAAATGTAGTTACCACTAATAGAAATTATTAATAAAAGTTTCTCAAATACATCGGTGCTTATAATATAATAATGTGTTATATATGTACCATGCTTTGTTTTGTGAACATGGCGAACGGCTACTGCTGTCTGGACATTTATGGTCGACGTCAAAAAACGTTGGCCAATAGCAGAATTCTTTTTTATTCACATGACTTAGAATTTCTACAATATTATAGAATATTTTTAAACAAAATTTAATTTTTTTCATAAGAAGGGATGTAAAGTATTACTATTTTTTATTAATATTTGTACAAATTTTTACAGAAGTTAGTAGTAGTAATTACGATAATTGAAATAAATTTCTACTTCTACAAATAATAGTAAAATATACTTAACATTGTGGTCTTCTTTCCTATTATTGTAGCATTTTATTCGACAATTCAATTGCTACAATAATGAATAGTTTTTAACTATAAATTGTAGCAAACTTATCGTTGACAACCATCGTTCGTCATACTGTAACTTTTTTTTAGCACATGTGGCGAAGACCTTTCCAAACAGAGTTCCTTAACCAACACCCTTTCTACATTTTGAAGATTCCACCTTGACAGGCGTTCCTTTCTTTACATTTCCTGGCAACCACGTTACTCTTACGGTTTTACATTTATCAGGTACCACCGTTCCTTCCTATAGAGCCACCGGCACGATTTTTCGATTTGTAGTGCAGTGATTTGGGCGTTTGCGGGAACTACTTACATTTTCCATTTCACCGATATTCCAGCATCTAATAGTCTTCGGTTGTTTCTCAATAAGACTTTTTATCATGTAAAACAATTGGTCGTATTTATTTCCATGTTCTTTCTCTTTTATAGTTCTTACTTCACTGAATCCACCAGAAGCCAGCAGAAGCAGCGGACAAGACAGCGACCAATGTTTTGTGACGGGCGAAACGGAGTATTCTTTGCATTTTATGGTCACGAAGTCCATCAACAAATGCTTGAACAGCTAAATATTCAATCATGTATTGAGGAAGTGATGGGTAATATCACTTTCATAAAAAGACTAATAATATCTGGAGACTTTTACTGCCTAGGGTGTGCCGATCACCTGGCGATCATCGTAAGAGATAAGAGGCAAGTTCGCAGGTACAATATCGGAGCGCACACAAACCGCTTTAAACATTGTTGACAAGTGGTACAGAGAGGAGGAACTAACAGTAATCTCTCACAAAACCACAATAGTTAACTTCACAAAAAAGTACCGACAAGACAAAAGTCATCAGTACTGAAAGGAGAGAAGATTTAATTTGCTCAAGAGGCCAAATACTTGGGAGTCATCTTCGACCTCAGGTTAATATAGAATCAACACACAAAAAGTCACCCAAAACAATTTAAAATGTCCCTTTGGCTGTATACCAGAGTCATAGGGCCGATGATAACATATGGATCGGTGGTATGGTGGCCAAAGACTCGACAAGCTGGAGGCATTCGACAGTTTCATGGTATAAAGACGAATTGCTCTCAAAGTATACTTTTCAAAAGCAATATAAAATAAGTATACCAGACAGGGAACACGGATGGTAGGACGCTATGATTGTGAAGAATTAACCTGATATACAGACGGCTCCAAAACACATGAAGGTTCAGGAGTAGTAGTATAGAGTACCAAGCCAAAGACAAGAATCTCACTAAGCCTTAGTAAACATGCGACAGTATTTCAGGTAGAAATAGCAACAATACATATCTGCGCAAAAGAGGTGTTAAGACAGATGGTAAATGGAAAAACCATTGTCATATACTCAGACAGTCAAACGACGTTAAAAGCACTCAGTTCTATACAAGTACACTCAAACCTTGTGTGGGACTGTTTGGAAGCCCTAACAGAGCTGGGTAATCAAAACAGACTAACCATAGCCTGGGTACCAGGCCACAGAGAACATTAGGGTAACAAAGAAGCTGATTTACCAGCCCGAGAAGGATCCTCAAATCCTCTTATTGATTCAAAATCCTTTTTTGGTGTCACAAGCACAACTATCAGAACATGCACAAAGCAGTGGATATTTAAAAAACCTCAGAAATAGTGGAAAAATACAACAAGACAGAGACAAACCTAAGAGTTCTCAAAAGGACCATCCCTAAACTCACCAAGCATCCACTAAGCGTTAATAATAAAAATACTAGAGAATTAGTGGATCTATTAGCAGGGCACTGTAGGCTTAACAAACATATGTATAATTTCGGTCTGACAAAAGAGACCTTGTGATAATTTTGTCGGGAAAAAGAGGAAGCTACATCACACGTGTTGTGCTATTGCGAAGGTCTAGCAAGACAGATTCCTTACACTTGGAGAAGAAAAACCAAAGACAACTAGCTATGCCAAAAAACTAATTCCTTATCTATGGAGTTTATTACAAAAGACCGAATTAGACAAGTTATTCTAAACAACGATTACAGGATATTTACAATATATTTGAAAAGGTCGAGGTGGGGAAGACCACATGGCCCACAGTCCTAATTAAATCTAATCTAGTCTAATGAGATGGCTAAAAGATTTGGTTATATGTCGGTATACGTTGGCCACCATATTATTGCACATTAAATCCTATTGAATTGATTTGAAGCAATATCGCTAAGAATGAAAAACAGAGAAATATCACTCCCACGTTGTTTGCATGTTTTCAAAGTGTGTTAGATGTGATACGAGAAAGTGTTGCAGGAATATATCCAGAAATATATGTTCGCCATATCAAGAATATTTAAAATTGTTGTTATTCTTACATCATTAATCTGGAAAGCACGTCAAGTAAAGATGACAGCGGTAATGAGAATTCCTAATTTTATTTTTGTTTGTTTTTAATTTACTTAATCCAAAATTTGTTTAATCCATTTAATTAATATGGGCAAACAAAATATGATCTTAATAAATCATATAACAAATCACAAATTAAATTCCGGTGCTGTGCTTGTTTACCGCTAGATTCATTTGATGTTGCTTTAAACGTGAAATAACATAAAATAAAATTAACTCAAACTGTACCATCCTTACAGTAACCTTTTGGTCCTCTTTCCCACGTCGTTGAAGTTTCTACCCTAAAATTATTTAAAATAAATACAATGAGCAAAACTAATTTACCTGAAAAAGATAAACGTTCTACTTGGAACAGCTGGGCTTTCCTGAATTTTTTTATCAAATTTCCATCAAATTTATTCAGTTCATGCTGTTAAACACAAACCGCTGAAATCTCCTAGTCATTAAAATAATAACCCAGTCTGCATTTGATCGACATTTAATGAATTAAACTTAAAATTAGTTGGACAGACCAAATAAATTACGATTATTATTATCATCCATAACTGACAAATTCAGTTCCGGCAAGTTCGTACCGCCATGAAATTGTTTTTAATAAAACTTTGTCCCTCTTCAACATCCCACATACGAACTATGTACATTAGTTTCGAAGTCCATTAAACAAAATTATACAGAATGTGTTTGTTGAATATAACGCGGATATGTTGTTGAACTAATTCCAGGCCGAAACTTTTTGGAAAGTCACTAAACATTTACTTTGCCGTACTGACTCTATGTTTATAAATTTACTATTTGAGCGTACTCGGATTTAATGAAATACAAATTCTGGAAATATTCTATTGAATAGGATTTTAATGACATCTTGAAGATAGAGAGCCATAAAGAAGTGAAGTTTTTGAGTAGACAAATAGTAATGTAATACCAATAAAAATCTGTAATTAACGCACTATCAACGAAGTAGGTACCAGTAATAGTCCCATGTAAGTGTATAAAGGGTGGCCTAGAAGAAATGATAATAATATGACATCTAGGCGCAGATACATTGACAGCTAAAGCAGAGATCCCACATCTGGTTAGTCCTAGTGAACAAATTAAGTATTATTAATTAGGTACTGGATTTTTATTTAAATTAACTAACTTTTTAAAAATTATGAATTTATTATCGAGGAATCGCAAATAGAAATCCGAAAAATACTTATACTTACGTATCGTTAGTAATTCTTCTGTGCAAATTTTATTAGTTAACGATGGATTTTTATTCGATCAATAAACACTTGAAACAATTCTTGCATTTAAGCCTCTTATTAAAAACAAGAATGCAAAAAAATATTGGCTCTACTTGATGTGAGAGTCGCCTAACAAATGTTGTGTGCACCTTGGCCGTATGATAATAATTTTTGTCCTAACCAGAAGTTGCAAATTTATAATTCGGCCAAAAAAGATCAACTTTACGGCCTACTACACAAATAACTATTTTGGACGGTTAAAATGAATGTACTTATTTTTGTTGCCTACCAATATACAGTGAGGACAAAGGGATAGATTAGTTTTCTGCCTCATTAATAATTAATTTTTAAAGAAACTCCTCTAACGTAAATTTTTATTTTTGAATGCGACACTCCAAAGCGGTAGAAGCAAGAGGTACATAATTTTGTTAAAATATTGTCATTTTAGAAATCAAAATTGACCTGTTTTAGCAATTTAAAGAAGTAGTTAGCTGGAAATGTATAATTTACTTACTCTATTAAATGTACAATGTTCATGCCTAAAATTTCGTATACAAATCAGATACCTACAAATTTTTAAAAGTAAATACTGAAGAAAATACAAGGAATAAGTAACCTTTTAAGTCATTTTAAAAAAAAGTTCTTATAACTTACCTGTTTTAGACATGTTTAATGACTTTCACAAAAAAAAAATGTTCAATTATTAAAACAAATATTAAATCAATCCAAAATACACTAATACAACACACAATGTTACAGGTTCAGAAGCAAAGAGAAAAATAAGCTTTAGTACTTTTTGGCTTGTATAAACACAAAATGATAATCCTTTACGGCATACCGACAAAGGGCCGTTATACCTACTTTGATATTAACGAAATAAAAAACTTTCTTGTGACACGTGCCGGTGTAGGATATATACCGGGTGTCCTATAGGATTCTGGCCAGCTATTGTCTAAATGATTTAATAGCATCAAATCAACCTTTGCCAAACCACCCCCTAGAAACCATCCCTAGCCGAGCGGCTAGCGTGAGATTAGTGTACATCCGCGTTCTCGCAACAGTTAAGCCGTGATATCTCCAGTCACGTCGTGGATGATTGTCGGCTGGGACGATTACCATAGGCCATGCCTCCATGTGATTTAGTCAACATCGACGATGTGAAATTAATAACGGTGAATGAGTAAGTAATTGACAAAGGAGTGGGACGTTCAAATGGTGGTACAATAAACTGCATGCTGCAGTGACACCACGCTACAAATGGATTAGGGTAATACTACGGAGAGTCCAATGGGTGTAAAATAAAATAAAACCATTCCTAGCATTCATTTTTCAATTTCAAGCTCATGTTTTTTGTTATTATCAAATTTATCCCCCTCACTTCAGTCATATATCATATTGCTTTTTTTAGGTTGTATTTATATGGTCAAAATGGTAAAAAAAGGCTGACTTAACAATGGAAATATTTTACTATGTAATACAAATTTAATTTCTTATTTTTGTAGACGGTAGTTTAAATCAACCGCTTGTCAAACCACGCACACATTAGAAACAGGTTAAATGAGTCTGTTATTTACAATTTTGACCAATACGTTGTATAATATCGTTGACATGAAGCGAAAAATGTCTCACATTAAAAAAAAGTGTGGTGGCGTGGTTTGAAACATAAATGATAATGGTAGTTTCTAGCGAGTAGTTTTATAAGAGGATGATTTGGATTCATCAGGTAAAACACTTTAATCCCTTTTAACAGTTATCCAGAAATATACATTTAGTATACTATTGTTTAAATTTAGTTTTCTGTGTGATTTACGTTGTTCCTTTAGCGGTTTGTTTCATGACATGCCGAAAACAAAAAACATATTTTTTGTTGAAGAAAATTGTATCCTCGGTTTCAAAGCGGTAATGCCATATAGGTATACCGCCGACAACAAAAAAACTTTAAAACGGCTGCCAAAATTGGTTTGAACTATCCCGCAGTCGCCGCCAAGTGTGGCTCGAATTTAGTTAGTCATATAAGAATTTTGTTAAAAAGAGATAAATAGATAAAATGATCTAGGCACATAAGTTGTATTAAACAATAAGGCAAATATAAAGGAATACCGCAAATGCAAAAAAGGTAGGCCACTGCTTGAAGTACTCGAAAAAAATTGGTGTGCAAAACGAATTGTTAGCGGGAAGTCAACTAACTAAAAACAACAAATCAACCTCTTTGATTTACCGCCCATAGACGGAGATATATTGTTTTACTTAAAATGTTATTCGTATATTATTCATCATTGAGTCAAAAAAATATTTGATTTCAATTCTTTTTTTCCGCATTAAATAATGATTTTTTATTTCACTTATTAATTAATATAATTAATCGTAGAAATTTAAATGTTTGTTGAATATGTTTTTTTAGAATGAGCCTATCCGACATTTATTCTTAGTAAGTATTTAATAAAAATTTTGTTCTAATTTGTGTTACAAAGTAACATTTTTTGTAATCTAAAGTATCCAAATAATCCATACCTACTTTAAGTAACTAGTTACATAAATTAAACTGGTTGTCATAATTATGTTCATTATTGAAAAAGAAAGTGAAAAAAGAAAACATGTTTGGTATTTAAATTAATATATGTATAGGTACGTTTATTGCCTTTGGAAGTATATATGGGAAGAACGAAGATTGGTTATATAAAAATACATTGGGACAATGTGCTAAGGTATACGATTAGTAATAATACTAGTTCATTCGCTATTTTAAAAAGTCATCCTAAACCTGAACAAAATAATCGAAACACTGTTTCACTCAATACACGAGAAAAAAATTAAAATATCCGTAAATATGTACTATGCAAAATAACCCATTTTCTTGACAAGAAAAAAGAAAACTGTTTGTGATGATAAATATTTAAATATTTTAAAAGTATCAGATTGGTGTGAAGTTGACTATTATTTCCAAATATTCATTTTCTAATATCTTTGATTAGAAGTACAAAAAATTATCGGTAAGTCATTTTTTTCCAAACAATTCAATAAATATAAAAAATTTAAACAAACTAACCAATATTTAAATAATAAACACACATCAAGACGCCACTGGCTCTTCCTAATTTCTTCTGCTTCTATATGTTGTAAGCGACCAGTTCGTCTATACCGTTTAATCTTAGCAAAGTAGAGAAAGATAATGAATAATTGGAATACTGTATATTTCGTAGAGAGTTAGATCATGTTATTTTTAAATATTATTTTCGTGGTATACTAATAATGTCAACAAGCATCGTATAATCAATACGCCCAGTAGTCACTCCTTTTTAAAAATATATTGAGATATAAATTTTATAGTAATTTTTTTTGGAGCACCTTCAAAATATCCTATTAATATTATCATGTAAAACCTAATAATAATTAAAAAATACACCAGTCCTTTACATTGGCCTGACATATAGTCCTAGAGTTAAGCCTCAATCCCCTTCCATTTTTAAATTCCGTTATTTTTAAAACAAAGATGCATTTTAATAAAATATTTTTGTGCCAATACTATTTCTATTCCTACGAAAAAAATAAAATATCGGGATTTATAATATGCATCACTGCAATATATCCGTCGTGTCCAAAAAATGCGTTTATCTGCGAGGCAGTAGCAGAAGCTTCCATACAAATTAGGGAAAGTAGTTTTGAGAACGTTTTTAGTTTATCGCTGTTATGACGGGTTCGAATATAAGATATGTGACGGTCCCCGATCGCCGAGGAGGTCGTATTAAACTGCCGCCTTAAGAGCGATATCCATGGTTAGAAACAGGCTTAAAACGACTTCAAGGTTCTCTTTCTCCGTTTTAAATATTTTTTTATAAAATTTGGTATACCTACTAAGCAAATGATAGAGAACTCCGCTGTAGAGCCCGAATTCAGAAAAACTAATTTTTTAATTATTTCTATACAAATTATGAAAACTATTGCAAAAAGGAGTCTTTACCGGGAATTGTTATATAAAAATAAGCTAATTCTTTCCAATACACTTTTTTGTCCAAAGCGTATATTTTTTGAAAACCTTGAATTAGGAAATCTGAGAAAATCTGTCAAGATTCCAATCCATATTAATTGATTTGGCAACAAGGCGGCGGACGTTGGCGGTGCATGCAGTACCGGAAAATTGGGATAAAAATAAAATAATAAAAAACTTTATTCTTTTTAGTGTAGTGTAGGTGTTTTTGTTTCGTATTTAGTCAATGTGTTTATATGAACTTTTATGTGTAAGCTGAGTTATAATAATTTGTGGTAAAAATGGGAAAACTTTCGGAAATGCCGAAAATTATATTTCTGTTTCGACGGAAATCTATAAAATATCGTGCTAGATTACTTAGAAAAAGACAAACATTAGCACCCCTTCTAAGCATTAAAGTTAAAATATATGGGAAATTAATATACTAAGTATTGAATAGAAAAAAAAAGCCTTTAGCTTTAAAGCAATATTTACAAATTTAAAGCGGATATCCAATAAATGTGGTTTATTTGTGGATTCTGAATATGGTTTTTTAGGTTCAGACATAATAAAATTTGCAATTATTAATGATAATACGAAAATGCAATAATTGTTCAGGGGCAACTTAACGTAACTAAACGAAATATTTTTTTTTTATTTATTTTAATACCTTTAAGTATGTTAGTACTGGATCAAAAACGTCAAATCGTTAGGATAACAGTAGGCCTTCTTACTGGACACTGTCGCCTCAAAAGGCACATGAGTGTCATAAATCCAGCAGAAGAAGCAACTTTGTGCAGGTTCTGTGAAGAAGAAGAGGAAACATCATTCCACGTCCTGTGCCAATGTGAAGGCTTGGCTGGAATGAGGTTTCTAACATTGGGCGAAGAAAAGCCAATTGCATGCAACTACATGCGGGAGCCACTGTCAAAGCTACTAAGTCTAATAAAAAAGACCAGGCTAGACGACATACTCTAAAACAAACGGAGTCCCACAATAGATCTGAAAAGGTCGCGGTGGACAAGGACAAATAACGTCCAACTCCTAATCTAATCTAATCTAATGTTAGTAGAAAAAATAAAAAAGATGATAGATTTTGGTGTATATGGAAAACAAACTAAAGCAATTTTATTTAGATTGTATACTACCCGAGATCTTAGATCCACGTTTCACTAGAGGTTTAGATATTAGAAATTTGAGTAGAAATCCGAGTAGAAATCCGACCAATAGTCAATAAAAATGATTATTTTTATTCCTTCTTTTACTAATAATAAATCATTTTACTCAATGTTATTTTTAAATATTTTTAGTACTAGAAAACAATTTTTTCTACACCCAAATGGATAGCGTATCTACGTACAGACTACAGAACTAAAAAATATGCTATTGCGTAAAATGAGTTATACTTGTGTAGAATCGATAAATAATAGCATTTCTAGTTTTATTTGATCTATATTTAGAAATAAATAATTATAAATTTTAATTAAACTATATGAAATCAATTTAATTTATATTCACTCATGTTACACAAACTACTATTTTCTACATCCACATGGATATGCTTTTTTCTATACCCACATGAATATTAGCTAATCTACGCACATACTACAAAACAAAAAAGTATTCCATTGCGTTCAACTGAACGAATATATTTCATATTCATTCTACCTAGTAAGAACACTGCAAAACAGTTAAATCCACCAATCAGATTATATATTGGTCACCCGGCTACTATTATTTTTTAAATTTTATGTAGTCAAACTAACTGTCAGTATATTTTTGAATTATTGAGATTAAATATACGTAAAAATGAATATTTCTTATGTATAATCGATAAGTAATAGAATTTCTATTTTTATTTCGTCCAAATTTATAAACAAATCTTAAATTTTAATCAAACCATATAAAACTAATTTAATTACAAGTATTAGAACTATAATGGCAAGTGTGGCGAGGGCACGGAGTTTTTCTCCAAGCGAGAGACCCAAGTTCCAATCAGGGCTGGGGACTAATTAAATTAAATCTTTTTGTACGTTTATTTTATTTTATAAATTAGTAAAAGTCATACATTATTTTAAAATTATTTATTTTGTCTTAATAAAATACTTTTTTTTTGTAGAATTTTGTTAGGGTGTCGTAGAAAAAATATACTGTACAACTCGAGTGGATTGTCTGTATCGCACTCAGACGATTAAGCACTCCGTCTACGGCGTCGTTCTTAAACTTCGTCTTCGTGCGATATGGCCATCATATCCAATTTTGTTGCACAAACTACTATTCACGCACAGACTACAAAACGAAAAAATATACTATTGCGTTCAACTCAACGAATATATTTCATATCCATTCTGGGTAGTGAGAACACTGCAAAAAAATAAAATCCACCAATCACAGTTTATATATTGGACACCCAACAACTATTATTTTTAAAATTTTAAATAAGTGACAATTCTGTCAAACTAATTGTCAGTATATTTTTTAGGAATTGAGATTAAATATACATTAAAATGAGTTATTTTTGCGTAGGATTCATAAATTATTTTAATTTAGACCACAATTTAAAAAAATCCTAAATTTGAATTAAACTACCTACATGAAACTAATTTAATTACTACTTTTAGAACTAAAATTTTAAATGTGGAGGTGAAAATGATGATACGGCATCTGTCTTTCACGCGAGAGGCCCGAGTTCAAATCTGCGCTGGGGACTAATTAAATGAAATATTTTTTCATGTTTATTTTATTTCACAAATTAGTAGTCATAAATTATTTTAAAATTAATTATTTTGTCTTTTCCTAAAATAATACTTTAAATTTGTAGATTTTCGTTAGTGGGTCGTAGAAAAAAACATACTGTACAACTCCAGTGGATTGTCCACTGTTGTTGCACAAACTAGTATCAAATAGGTTATTATTTAAAAAACGTATTTTTATACAGGGTATTTGTAAATAAGTACGGACGATTTTTGCAAATTGTTATCAAAGTTATTTTGTTAAAAAAAGTTCCTATAAAAGTAGGTCGAAATATGCTTCGTTTCCGAGATACAGAATGTTTAAATTTTAATTTATTAAATTTTATTAATTATTTTTAATAGTTTTAAAGATATTTACTCTAAATTTGCAAAAAAACTTTGAAGGGGCAAATGTGTATTTTTTGGGGTGTTCCAAATATTTCTACTTGTACCAGTGGCGTTTGTGCGAGAATGCCACTTTTTTAATAAAAAAGTACTGCGCCACTGACGTTTTCGATCTATGTTTTTTTTATAAAATAACTTCGGCAAACATTCCCTAAAATCATTCACACTTACCAACAAACACCCTGTATATAAGATAATGTAGAAATAGGTACATACGTATATTTAAAAATATATTTCGTAAATAAATAAATTAGTTATAAAAAAAATTTTTCGAAAATGTTACACCAGGTTATACCTTTAAAAAATATTTTAAACGAGAAAACAAAACAGAAATACTCTTTGTTAGACCGGACCTGCGATTTATCGGCATTTTTAATATTTTAAATCATTTATAGTTTATAAGTAATAAATTGAAGGGAGCGTAAGTCTGGGAATAGAGCAACGTTGCCAAAGTGGGTTCAGATGCACTGAAAGTTGTCAGTGTGTTCTAAATCTGAATTTGCTGTTAGGTGTTGCATGGATATCGCTCTTAAGTCAATTTTTTTAACAGCTAAGGCAATTAATATTCGACTAAAGCCAAGAGAGTATTTTGATACTTATAGAGAAGTAAAAACATTGAATTAGTTTTTGGAAATCAAAATACTCGACATGATATTTTGGTAGGATTTGGAGACGCGAATTAATTTTTCCTACACAGTTGATGGTACTCCTGTAAGTTGATTCTCTCAAAGATAAGAAATTGTACCCCTATCTAAAACAAAAGCTAGGTATATTGCTTTATCATATGATTTTAGAGTATATGCTTAGATACGACGACTAGTTTGAGTTATTTGCGGATATAATCCAAAAACCGTTGGTCCTTTAAATCGTAGATCTCAATGAAACAAAAAGAGTATTGAATACGTTACGTCTTCTTAGTTTTAAGATGATATAAATGAAGCAGCCAGTATAGCCATACCAAAGTTCAGTTAAAATAAAACTTTAGAAAGTAATAGGGCGGTTGCTAAAAGAAAACTGTTTTTCAGAATATTCAAAGAAAATCCCAACATAACAAACCTTCATAATTACCAGAACCAAGATGCAGGCGAAAACGAAAAGCTGGTGGAAGTACTGTAGCACTTTAATAAAAGTGCACCTATTAAAATGGTCTGCTCAAAATTAAACAGATTCAAAAATCAAAAACAAATAAATAAGGTTGGGCAGAAGACTTTTACAATAAAATCGCTCCCAATTGGGTTATTGAAAAACCTTTGGAAATCCCAAATAATTCTAGGAATAATCATATTATTATTCTCTGTGGTTATTTTTCAATACAAAACTAAATCGAACATTGAAGAAAAATAATAACACTTCTCCACTACCTTATAATGTCAAACCTTCCTGCGATAACCAAACAATGACTTTTAAATATATTAAATGAAATCTGGACAAATAAAGCAAAAATCCCTAAAGTTAGGAGCAAATACTTTATAATCCCAACATTATGATGTTTTGATTATTAGAATTATTGAATATATCAGTTTTTGAAATAAAACGTCATTGTTTATTTAAAGTTATTCTTAATTTATATTTATCTTCTCCTGCACTCTATTTGGATTTCAATTCCAAAAATTAAACCTAGGACAATGCAAATATGAAACTGAAACCAATACATTTCAATGACTGTAATATATTATATCTGCAGTAAAGAAACAAATGATATATTTATACTATAAAATCTGCGTTGCGATTTAATAACTCAGTTTCAGAGAGACATATTTGATTTTGCTTGTATAAATTTATCAGAAGCTTTACGTTTTGCTTTATTACAAATTTGGCGTTTTCATTTGGAAATGGAAATAAGTCGTACGTTTCTGTATTAGTTCTCAAATATAGGGAAACTCCAGACGCAAATCATACAATATGTTGCACAATATTATGAATTCACATTTACAAGGATTATTTAAAAAGTAACGAAAATATCTGTATTTGTTTTAATATAATTAAGAATTATAAGGAAAAAATGTATAGTAGCATTCCATAAAACATTATACCCTCCTGAGGCCTGAATATTTTTTTGGTAATGTTTGTTTTATTGACTTTGTTTACTTTTGTATCACTACCGCTTACAGTGAAAAATAAAAAAAAGTTTTCAGCGAAAACTATGCATTTTCTCAATGTCATATATGTATAATATCTAGTCTGTGTTACCAGTACAAATGCTATAAGTAGATGACTTTTGGTCTCTGTTACCCAAATTTTGTAAACAGTAGATATAAGTACGAACAATAAAAAATGCTAATTTCTTAGGATGTTTTATAATTTAAAACTAAAAATAAATATATTGAACGTTACATAAACTATAACTAAGGTCAATAAAAATATATAAAAAAAAATTAAAAAATAGTACTTTTTGGTATGAAATTGAAGAAAACATTTTCGTTTTTGTGTGCTTCTTAAAAATAAAGGATGTCTCAGAAATATTTTCGTTCTTGGATCCGCCTTCTGGCGCAGTACGCATGTTCCGGAGAAATGAGATAGTTGGCAAACGTTTGGCAACACTGTTAGGTTTTAGATGCAATGGAGCGTTTTACGAGGCCGCAACGTGCTTTTTGTGTTCGTGCATTTTATGAAAACAATGATTCTTACGTTCTTGTGCGCCTTTTGTACAGAAACCATTACAACATAGCAAGAATGAGAGATGTTCCAAGTGCAAATTTAATTAAATATTGGGTGAGAAAATTCGAGAACACTGGAAACACGATGACTGTTACACTCGTCTAAAGTTATCGTATGGGCTGCTATGTCAAGCCAAGGAATCATCGGCCCGTATTGTTTTGAGAACAATCGTGGTCAAGCTCAAATTGTTACATCTGAGCGCTACTGCTACATGATTAGAACTTTTTTAATTCCTGCAATTCAGAACCATGGTGGATACAATAGAAACACGTTTTTTCAACAAGATGAAGCGACTCCTCATGTCACGAATGATTCCTTGGATGCTCTCCAACATTTATTCCCAGAGAGGGTAATCAGTCGCAGAGGGGATATTAACTGGCCCCCGAGAAGTCCCGATTTAAGACCGGCAGATTTTTTCTTATGGGGATACCTCGAAAGCAAGGTAAACACCCCACCGCCACAAGATTTAAGAGAACTGAAGCAAAAAATAACAGACGAAATCAATGCTATTCCTCGTGCAATGCTTCTGAAAGTGATCGATAGCTTCAGTTCGAGATTAAGAGAGTGTGCTCATTTATTTAACAGTCTTCTCCATAAATAAAAATTTAATATTTAGACTTTCTTTTAATAATAAAATTATCTTGGTACAACAAATTTTAGTATTTTTTTTTACTGCATAAAATAAGCAAATATTTCTTAGACACCCTTTATCTTGCATTTGACACAAAATGCTGTCGTAGTATGTTTACAGTTGGGTTTCCCGCAACTGTTTTGTTTATCAGCATAATCGACCATATGTTCAGCTTTATGAAAACGTAAAACTTAGGCAGGTATTGGTTGAATTTCCACCCTTCGCTTTTTGTGTTTGGTTTTCAAATCTTTGTAATCACTGCGGCTCTCAGAATCAGAAGAAACCGTGTTTTCTGCAATTAATTGCTCTACCAATGCTAATTTAAAAGACCTCAATTGGGGAATGTTTTTGGTTGGTATATATTTTTTCTTTTGGATGTCTTTGTAATGAAACCATGAATTACAAACTGCCAAATCAAACATGTGACTAATAAAACGAACTGTCCACTTTTTGGTGCGTGTTCGACAAGGACAGACTGCTAACATTCTGTGAGCAAGGTCTACGCTGCCCTTATATAGATTAAGTTTTTAATAACTTCTGGTCTACTTACTAGTTCGTATTTCTTTTTTCGCTTAGACCATCTCCTGCATTGATCTGGATTGTTGGCCACATAAAGTGTCGAAATAATTGTAACAGGCTTGTTGTCTAACCATCGAGCTATGACAATGCTTCCATCGCCTTGTATCTTTATTTTTCTTGTACCTCTTTGGTTTTTCATAAACTGATTTTCCAGCAAAAATATACAGTTCTTAGGAACTCTATTTTTCATAATAGTCCCTGTTGCCTGTGTCCAGTGTGTTCTAAGGTGTCTGTGTCTGACGAACTTTCAGAGTCATCACTGTAGTCACTTCGTAAATTTGGAAGTTCATATTGATGTCATCTTCATCGGAGAGACTAATATCCGACTTGTAAATGGCTTTTTCAAGTTCCTTTTCAGTTAGTTCTGCAACAAATGAAACCTCTATTTTATGTTGTCAAGTCAAAAATATTACTAATTATTTGTTTACAGTTGTTGAGAATGCATGTTATGCCCATATGACATTAAAAGAAAGGATCAGTAGAGGCTGAGGTTTCGTGTAATAGCAGTATGACATAAAACTATCATGATCGATAAACACTGTATATCGTCATCGACTATAAAAAATGACTATCGATTCACGTAAAGTGTTCATCAATCTACATTATTATTATTATTATTATTATTATTATTATTATTATTATTATTATTATTATTATTATTATTATTATTATTATTATTATTATTATTATTATTATTATTATTATTATTATTATTATTATAATAAGGTAAACAAATAACATATTGTAATGTGAGCCATTTCATTATTCAGTCATGCTCTAATCCTCCAAGTCCCTCTCAGTCTTATTTGGCCTTTGAGCCTCAACTTGTCTGATTATCATACATAACTAAACCACTTAAGACGAAACATATATGACGAATATGGCGGAGGTGCTTTCGATGACTTTTCGAGAAAAAACGGGATAATTGGTGAACATTCTAAGACCTTTGTCATACTTTTAAATTTGTATATAAATATTGGTGGAGGATCAAGCGGAAGTCATTAGTAGATAGACAATGGTGAATATAAATAGTGAACGGTTCAAAGACATTCGAAATATATAAATTAAAATAGTAGTGTTATAAAATAAATAAGTGTTTAAATAAATTATTGATAAATAAACTGTTCTTTAAAATAAACAAACATCAAAATATGTTTTTAATAATGTCAGGTTACTTACAGCAAATTCGGGAACGGTCGACCATGTTACCACACCATTTGTCACATGCGCTACACACCGAACATATTTTTACAGGTTTCTTTGCAACCACCTGACATTGTAAAGTAAAACAGCTCTCCTTTCATACTTATGTATAAGTTTGCTTATATTTTCCAAGATGGAGCTAATAAAATTATGTGACTTTTATGTCATATATAAATGACACTAGGCCTCAGGAGGTTAAAACGATTTTTTAACGACTTTCATGTTGTAGGATACGAAACGAGCTGCAGGCGAGTTCCGTATATAATATGCGTGTGTACTAATGGCCATTATATAAGAGTTGCATACACTATTTTTTCTACTTCCTTTAATATACGAATAACATATTTATTTTAAAAATTGTATATTATCATAAATATAAAGGAATATTTTTATTGTAACGTGCATATTTGGCAGTTTAAAACTAGTTTTTAAATTTGACTTACTTGAACCAAAAAAGAATAAGCGTTCTAGATTGATGAGAAACTCTCCTGAAGCTATTATTTGTTGTAGACCAGCCTTATGTACTGGCAACATTCTCTCTTCTGTGTTTGTCATTTTTATTATCAATTCTGGAGTATGGTAAATTATTCGTAGTGCATAAGTAGTACATTTTATACTCCTCTAATTGCAGTATTTTTATCCCAGACTGTGTTTTGTTATTCATTACCTAAAAGAAATCATTGTATCGTTATGAGTTAGCTTAGCCTCTTACGATACGACTAATTGATTATTAACGAGCCAATAACAACGAATTTGTTTGCTTTCTGTTTTAATTAATTAATCAGTAATATTGGTAAAAAACATATAATAACCACGGCTTGTTTTGACAGCTAGAAAACAAATTGACGTACAGTCAGTTCACGGTATATATATTTTAAGGGTTAAATTAACTTAACATCTTGTAAATATTGTCCTTCACTTGGTACCATGCTAACGACTTAATTGTGCCATCTATTAATGAGTTTATTATTCTTTTGAGCCTATGACATATAGGATTTAAATATTTACTTTCTCTGGATATATAGTGTTTTGGGTAGCACTGTTACCATAATATTTTCAGATGTAGTTTTCCAGGCATCTTGGTAAATAAAACTCCACCTCCCTATTTTTAATGTGATTGCCGATCTCTTTGAAATAGATTAATAAAGCTAGATAAGATTTCATGGTTAAAAATGTTTTCGTTTAACCAAGCTTCGGTTAAACAGTTTATGTTTATGTGGTAAATAATTCTTTTAGATAGTCTAATATTTTATACTTTATACTACGCACATTTTGATAAAAAAATATTTAATTCACTGACTTTTGCAAATGGCTTTACTTAACTTATATATAAAACTAAGCTATGTCGGATTCATATAAGATTTTTTTGTTCTGTTAGTGTTAGTTTGCCTAATAATTATCGGTGCACTGCGCACCGAAACAAATTTTTATATTTTACTTAGCGTATTATAAAATGGCAGTAGAAAATAATATTGAGTGTAGAAATCTACCACCTTTAAATACTAATAGAAAATTTGAGGCAAGAAAATCAATCCTACTTTATTAATTGTGCAGCATTTTTGCTATTAGAATTGCTGATTTTTTCCCTCAAACTAAATACATTTGAGTTGTACTCGGAGTTGTATCAGAACCGTACGAATAAATTAAAAATATTTTAAAACAATAAAAATAGAAATAAATATCTCAAAAATAATTGGTCTTCGGTCTCGAATCTCTTACTTATCTCTTATATTGTAAAAATAAATATGAGGACCTCTTTCTTTGTTTACTATAAACTTTTACAAAATCGCTTTAAAATTAAAGAAGCTTTAGGATTGAAAGAAAAGATTTCCCGCTGCTTTTATTTGCAAACGTTTAAATCCTTTCTGAGATGCCCCCTTACTGATCTTGAAAAGGTCTTGCTTTGTTCCCGTGAGGTAAAGAAAATAAAAATGTTTGGCGAGTATTTATCCTTTTAAAGTTTTTGACAAACACAATTTTATAAGGACGTGTGTACAGAGTATTCTAGCTTTTATTAGACCCTTATAATATTTTTCAAAATGAAATTAGGATGGCAGCTGTAATTATATGTGAGCTACTTAATAAGCGTATTTTTAAGCATGAAGAATATATCTTAAATTTGTTATTTTAACACTTTCAAGACAGTGTTCGTATATAAAAAACAATTATATTCCATTAAAACTGTATCGTGTTCTGTTGTATTCACACATTAATTTTGCATTTTAAAAATATGAAAATTATTATTGGTTTGGGGGTGAGTGTGTTTTACAACAGTGTATCAACCTGTATGTACCATTAGTCCCACGGAATTGCTATTATGTGTACCACCAGTACTAAATGTTCATACTCGTGTACTTACTTTTATTATTCATCAAAAGTGTTTAGAAACAAAAACAATATTAGAAAAATGTCTTTATTATAATACAAGTGTACAAATACATGTAATAATTCGCGAAACAGTTTTTGAACAGTGATATGTCGCATTCTTAGCACATTGTTTTTGTTCTTGTTTGTTTTGTATTATCGCAGCTTCTCTTGCAACGCCTCCTTGTTCTTTCTTCGTGCGACAAATACAAGGACACGTTCTTCAGGGTCTGTCTCTTTTTCGATTGGAGTCCTTTCTTCAACGATCGTCTAACCGAAGTTGTTTTGATGCCTTATCTTCTTCTAAAAGTCACTGATGATATCCATAAAGCCTGCGATTATAATTTATTGACTATCTTAGTCCTTCTGGATTACCCTAAAGCATTCGATCTTATTAACCACAAACTCCTACTAGCGATCGTGCATTATCTTGGATTTTTAAGAAAAACAACCGCCCTAATGAGTAGTTGTTTGGATGAGCGAACTCAAGCCACCGTGTTAAATAAAACAACTTCTGAATTTTTAAACTTCTGCTCTGGGATTCCTCAGGGCTCAATTTTAGGACCTTTTTATTTGTCATCTATACATCACAGTTGCCACTTGCTTTAAAATACTGTGCATCTCATACTTATGCAGATGACACTCAACTATACCTTTCCTTTGAAAAAGAAAATATTTAAGAAGCTTGCGTAAAAATTAATGCTGACCTCATCTCTCTTGCTAGACTTTCTGACAAATATTGTTTAAGTATAAATCCAACTAAATCCGTAGTCCAGTTATTTGGACGTCCTACAGATAGAAAAAAGATTATTAATTATGTGAACATTAGCTTGGATGGTCAACCACTGCCGCTTCTTTCACGTGTTAAGAACCTAGGTATTCATATAGATAATTCACTTCGCTTCTCGTCTCGTGTGATAAATATTGTAAAAAAATCCTATAGTAGTTTAAAACTCCTATATTAATCGAATTAAATTACCGGTTTTGAGCTTACATTAAATTGTAATTAGATGAAACAAAATGGATTCTATGTATTTTGAGGTGATCTTTTCGAAAAAAGGCAAAACAAAATGTAGCAGTTTTTCGAAAGTGCCGAAATTTTGGATTTTGTCAATTTTTCAAGTTTGCGCAGAAATATAGCAGTGCACTGCAAACAGTCTACCATTCGAAACTAAAGACAAAGCATATTTTTTTCAGGTTATGTAGATCGTCTACATGAATATTTTAGGCGTAGTAAACATTACCAAACGGACTGGTACACATTAAAACTACCAATAATGTAAAACAGAAAATTCAGTCTTTTTCAAAACACTGATGGTACATATGAGTACCAATCAGTTCGAAAGGGTTAAATAAGACATCCAATTTATTATAACCTTTTCCAATTTCTTGATTTATTTTATATACTTTTTATGTTGTCTGTAATAATTTCTAATGAATTCAAGCTTACAATAACTTATGTTCATTGTCATGTTAGTCTTGTTTTATTTTTAAGATCATTGAAATTTAATAGTTTTGTAGTATAATACCATATTATTGAGATGACCCTACGAAAATATTAAGAGTTAAAATCTGAAGGTTGGTTGTGCATACCGTATTTTCAAGATGGTCCCATAAAAATATTAAGGATACAAATAATTCATTTTATATTTAATCTACTTCCCAAGTAACAATTTTAAGAGAATAAAGTTTTAAATTTTTTATTACGATTTTTTAAAAGCATAAATATTAACAATTATTTTATTACAGTTTTTTTTTTTGCTAATAGGACTGCAGAATAAATTGATCTTATTACTTGGTTTTATAGATTCCTTTAAACCTGTTAAAGAAAACCAATTTATCCTAAAGTAAACTATGCTTTATCGCTGTCCTGTAAGGGTTAATTAATAAGTAATTTTAAAACTATTTAATTTTAAGATACTCCTAAGATGTGTTTGGTGTTAAAGAGGCATACTTTTTAGCAGTTATCTTAAGTAGGTTTTAAAACTTAGTTTTAAAAAGTGTTTTAGGATTATACTTTAAACTAAATTGATCCCAGAACATTTTAGGTACATTTTCTACAATTTTACAACATAACTCTTATAATTTATTTAATCTAGTAAAACATAGGGCTCTTTTAAAACTACATAGTTTTAATAAGAATTAAAGTTTTGTTTTAGAGCATTACCTAGCTTTTCAACCCGATCACATTATGTTGATGTTGAAAGATAAATTGTTCAAAATAAAGAAAAGTGGTAATTTCCATAGAATATATATGTTTCTCCTTTTCCTCAGTGTTTAATAGGTTCATTGTGTTCCATTCCAAATATTAAAACATTCCTAGACTCCTAATATTCTGTAAATGATCAGTGAAAGAGAAACATGGTTAAAAGGGTGGAGCGAAAAATAGAAGTTTCGAAAATCGTTTTGGAATAGCGCACAAAAGTTGTTAATTGGTATTCCAAAACTAATGTCTATTTTCGGGTTTTCAAAATTTTTTCATCTTCTGCCCTCTACAGGGCTTTGAAAAAATAAAAAAAATAAAATATCCAAAGCCCGATAAAGGACAGAAGATGAATTAATTTTGAAAAACCGAAAATAAACATTAGTTTTTTTAATACCAATTGGCAACTTTTGCGCACTATTCCAAAACGATCTTCGAAACTTAGGTTTTTGGCTTATTTATTTATTTTTCTTTTTTTATTAATATTGATACTGAGAGTTAACGCTACGGTAAACACAGCAGTTCTTCGCTTATTTAAACAATATTCAATTTATATACGAAACATAAATATTGAATATTCAGTATTGTTTAAACAACCCAGAACTCACCACGGGAAGGTAACTGCTCGACGAGTTCCATCCCACCCTCTCTCATCCATTTCGATTATTTATTGTTTATAGTCTTTTTTTGAGTAAAATTTTGGCATAAGTTTGCGAGAATCTATTTTTGCTTTAATAAAACTGTCTCTTTTTTGTGATCCAACAACTGATAAAGATGCTTCTGTAACAAGTTTCACACATCTCTCTACTGATTGGGTGTGACAGGGAAATGCAGCGATTTCGATGATTTTTTTCAGGAGAACCGGAAATAATATTTTTCAAATCATCCACTTCTAAAGTTTGAAGCAATAGGGGACAAGTTATTTATTTTTTTTGCCAATCAATCAGATCAACATAGTCATCTGCGTCAAAATTAATTTGTGGAATAATAAAAGGTCTGACATTGGTTAGTTTTTGCAAGTGCAAGTTCTTTTATATGAGGGCGAGTGTCATGCAGCATACATATCAGAAGATTTTCCTGATGAACAAAATAGGCATTTATTTGAATGACAGGATCTATAACACTTTTCAAATCTTGCTCTAGGTACCGACTACGTTTTATCGTTTGTAAAACATGCTTTGCACCATTTACACATAATAAGTTGCATTTAGTTTAAAACCACAAAGGACTATAAACCTTGACAATAACTTTGGTCAGTTCCTTTAATTCTGTAGTTGGATTTATGGTACTTACATAAAGATGTAATATGCGATTGGCCAAAGTGAATCATTTAGAATGACTTAACTTTTCTGGGCTTCGGTTCAATAAATCCACGGAGCAATTCCCTGCAACATAAATTTCAAACAGATATTTTTGATCTGCACTTTAGTCAAGGAAATCTGCTTCTGGTAACTCACGGTCAATATTATTATTGTTTACAACTGGCATATTTTCGCACTGCACTATTTGCTTTCCTATAATTCCTGCAAAAGCTCTTGGACCCATAGTTTGACCGTCCAACTTCTGAAACAGATGCCTTAAAGGTAATTCATTAGCGTGAAGCTGGCAGACAAATCTTTGTAAAAGGCGTTCTAATTTTAATTATAGTTGAGAAATTGCACCATTTTTTCCCGTATTTCCAGATTATATCCAGTACTTTCTAAAAAAATACTTTGACAAATGCTTAGAGCCAATCCAGAAAAGGGCCTAAAAATATAGAGCCCGGCCTTGAACTAAAGATATGTGTTCTTCGAGTATGGTTTTTCTGTGGTACTTGCCTTCAATATTTTCGATTACGAAGGTTTTATCTTTCCTTCCGTCAAAGTATATAGCTTTGAAAGTTTCTGAGGAGTTTTGCGTAAAACTTTTTCTTGGTTGCTCTCTTGCTCTTCTCAGCTTACTTCTGTCTATTACGTTTTTTGCATTGGCATTGAAAACAATTCCAAGGTCGTGTAGCACTGCAGTTGCCACTGCTGCTGCAGCTCTATCCGATAATCCATAGCGGTCACAAACTTTGGCCAAGGTGGTAAGTTTGACGTAATTTTGTATACACTGCATATCTGTATTGATACTGTCATAGGAAGTGGAAGGCAATTCATGATCTATCTTGATATCAGTTTCTGGCTTTCTTGATAAATTGATGTTGCTTACATGTTGGACGGATTGTTCTAGTTCTTTCCTTTGCATAAATTTGTCCATTCTGCTGCCCTATCAGCTTTGAGGTTTCCTTTACATCAATGTTTCTAATAATCATTTTTCTATGCCCCTCTGATCTAGTAAAAAATCCCATTCATTTTTAGGTATCTTTTTTTTTCTTATCGCAAGAACATTGTTCAAAAATGTCGCATTTGCAAGCCACTGTGTATAGGGCGAAAAATGTTATCAATTAATTTTATTATACATTAAATATCTTAAAATCACATGGCTTAAATTTTAGTAATAATTTCAGCAATTTTTTTTTTGTAATTTTTCAATGGCTGGTAGAGGGCAAAAGATGTGCTTTCATCAAAAAGTTGTATAAATACATTTTTGTCAACATTATAAAAGGTAACTTTTGGTATTTATTTCAAATCGATTTTTCAAATTTTTTAAAATTTTGCGATTATCGCTCCACCCTAATGGTTAACATATTATTAATTTTTATATTTTGAATGACTTGTTCGTCGAGTAAATAAGAAACTCAAGAGTGAGGTTAGGTTATGCTCGTCTGATTGAACTTATGAATGTTTTATTGAGGTTTTTGTTTTTACTATTGTTTTATGAAACGCTTTAAAAAGTGTAGCAGGAGCTTTTTAAAACTGGAACGTCCTAAAAAGTATTTTTTTGCTTTATTAGTTTTATAAGCTAATGTTTGTTTTTAGTTACAGATAGAACACAATGAGGAAATTATCCATTTTAAATATGGCACTGGCTGCTTAACCACATATCATGTAAAATAGTACCTGTCTACCAAACCTGTACCTAAAGAATATCCAAATAAATTAGGGTCAAAATTCAAATAATTTGTGTACCAAAGACAGTGATAGTGTGTCAATGACAAAAGTGTGTCAATGACAACAGTGTGCCAATAACAACATTGTGCCAATGACAGTAAATTTATTTCCAAAGGAAAGACTTGTATTTCGTGCAAAACTTTTTAATTAATAAATGCAAAGCGCTTTCGGCATTTTGCCATCATCAGTGATTATTGTCCACAAACGTATCCAACAAGTTTCTGGTCATCCTCACTCCTAAAATTAGATATTTCAGTGTTAAACAATTTTAATAAAAATGAATATATATAGAAATTTAAATTTGAAAATATTACTAATAGTAATAATCATGATTTAGAAAGTTGTAATTATCCTGAAATATCTCATTTTGAGAGTGAGGATGACCAGGATGACCAGCACTGATGATGGTAAAATGCCGAAAGCGCTTTGCATTTCTTATTTAAAAAGTTTTGCATGAAATACAAGTCTTTCCTTTTGAATCTAACTACGTGCATACAACTGTCAACCTTTTTTGGTTATTTTAAAGTAAATTTATTATTTATGATTGAGTTTACTACGTCTAACCACATAATGTCAAATTTGTCAAACATATCTACAGCTAATTCCTTTTAGGGTATATAAATATAATCAGTGGCGGCTCGTGGTAATTTGAAATGGGTGTTCACTTTTTCCAATAATTTTATCATTTGTAAGTTCGGATCAAAACCTTGTACAAGGGTCAATATCACTGTTTTTTTATTATTTGAGTTTGTATTAAGTGTAATTATTATTATCAACATCATACTGTTTTCAAGCATTACAACTATTAATAAATGAATATTTTATTTAGTGTAATATTTGTTTTTTTTAATACGTTGAAAACAATCTAAACATTATTAGTTAGTAAACTGACTTTTCCTCATAATTTGAGATTATTTTTAAATATATATCAGGTAATGTAGAAACTTTACATTGATTTTTGTGTAAAAAATTTTATATGAAATTTTACCTACCATTTTTTAGTTTTTATTGAATGTTTAATCATTTTCACAATTTGTCACAGATGTCAAATAAAAAATATATTTTTTAAATACCTTTTATTGGCAAATAAAATAAGAACTAAAATGTTTTAAATGTTTATTTTATAAGATCAGTCCCATCACAATACATAATATTACACAGACACAAACTAGAATAAAGATATATAACGCCTGGCATTCTAGAGGATACTCTTCGTAGTTTAACAGACCCCCTTAACCCCCATTTTCAACCAGATTGTTTTCACAATCAATAGGCCTCATCGGCTTTTAGAGATTTATGTTTGCTAAACATTTCAAGTTTATATCATTTTTCAGTTAGGATTTTTTTTTATATTTTAACCCCCCTTAATTCCCCCATATATTCATATTTTTTTCAGTATCAATAGGCTTTATCTTCTTATAAAGCTTAATTTTTACTAAAAATTTCATGTTGATATCGCTTTTCGTTTTTAATTTAGGATTTTTTTAATTTCAACCCATCTTAACCCCCTATTTTTAATCAGATTTGTTAAAAATCAATAAGCTTTGTCCTCTTATAGAGCTTGATTTTTGCTTAAAATTTTCAAGTTGATTTCATTTCTCGTTTTTGACTTATCGTGTAGACAAAAAACCTGACATCGGACAGACAGACAAAATAAACCTATAATACTCTTCACAGAATACTGTATGAAGAGTAGAAAAAAAAATGTATGAGGTAAAATAAACAATTTAAAAAGGTCAACAATAATATTCAACTTCTTTTATCAATGGATACTAAAAGTTTGAAATAGCAGCACATAATTGAACACAGAGCACAGAAATCTGTGAACTAAACTAGTGAGATGCATATCGTAAAATGTTATCACACTTAATTCTCCATATGACACTTTCTAAGTGTATTTCACAGAACATTCCAAAGTATTCTTGCTTTCACTAATGTCCTACCCTCATGGCTGCTTTTGCATGTCCAAGTTTATTAAAAAATAATGTGTTTTAATAAATAATAGAATAATAACAATTTTGTTTAAATAGGTAAATCGGCTTCATCTGTATTTTTAAATTATTGTTATAAGAACTAACTTTTATTTTATTAAACAAAATATATACAACACAAATATTACAAGATTAATTAATAAAATATTACAACTTCTTCTTCCTCTTCCTCTTCCTCTTCAAAATGTACTAGATTCGTCCTTTACTACTCTCCTCGGGTTACGTATGCGTCAGTTGAACAGAAGAGAATTTTGGGTGCTGCCATCTGCGAGTGTGGACTTGAACTTACCGGTGTAATCATGAACGTAATCCTGGTTGCCGATACTTCAGGGGCGCACGGTTATATTCTCCCCCTCTGGTTGCGAAGTCTTCTGGACGAGGAAACAGTAACTCTTTGTAACCGGGTGCCTAAGGGAGATTCGTCGGGCGTTACATGGAGTAATGGTTTTGTAACTTTCCGTGGTCTACCTCGCCTTCTGATAGGTTTCACAGGTTCAGGGGTGTCGATGTCACCGACAAATGGAGTTATGCTAGAGGCATGATATACCCCTAGTGGCGTTTCAGGTTTGCCAAGCTCAGCTACTTCATAACTGGCAGGACCTCGTTTACGTAGAATGAGATATGGTCCATCTCGACGTGGTGCAAACTTGGAGGAAAATCCTTTGGCTGCGTTACTTAGATTGTGACTTTTAATCCAAACCCGGTCTCCTTTATTGTAGGTGGGATGGAGACGTCTACTGGCGTGCTGCATAGATAAGTTATGGTCCTGTTTTAGCTCGGTAACTTCCTTAGCTAGTCTTAGTGAGGAAACAAGTTGTTGGAGTTTCGGTGTAATTTCTTCAACAAAATTCTCATTACTTACTACTGCACTTAAATCGTCAGTTACATCTTGAATTGTTCGCAGCTCTCTGCCAAAAGTCAAATAGGCTGCAGTTTGCTTCGTACTATCACACGGCGCCGAATTCATAGCGAAACGAATAGCGGGTAGATGAACTGGCCATGTGGTGTGGTCGTTTCCGAGCAGAATACCTAATTGTGTTTTCAAGTCTCTGTTTTTGCGTTCTACCATGTTAGTCTCTGCGTGATATAGAGGTATGAAGGTCTGTTGAATGCCAAGACAAAAGGTCAACTGTTGCATTACAGCCGATATAAATTGTGTACCATTGTCGCTGATAAGCCGTCGTGGCAACCCGTATCGTAGGAATACCTCATTTAACAATGTTTGGGCACAGTTCTCAGCAGTAGCTTCCACTAAAGCGAAAAGTTCAACCCATCGACTGGCTGTATCTTCAATGATTAATATCCACCTCTGTCCATAAGATGATCTTGGTAATGAACCAAAAAGGTCCACCGCTAATACTTCGAAGCGCTGATTCACAACGTGGGTTTGCATTAACCCTGAAGGTTTTCTGTTAGATATTTTATATCTTTGGCACTCTAAACATGTGCTTATATGTTTGGCGATATCTTGTCGCATCTTGTTCCAATAATAACGTTTGGCTATTCGAGTCGTAGTCTTATCAACTCCATAGTGTCCGGCGGTGGGATTGTCATGGTAGGCAAATAAAATATTTCTTACTTCACTCACTGGGACGACTAGTTTGCCATCATCATTTTCTTGCTCATCAGTGTATCGGAAGAGTACGCCTTTATGAAGGAAATATCCCCGGTTAACCCATCTTTGGTTAACTTCTTCATTGTCTACATTTTCCAATGCGTCTATAATTATCTTTAGGTTCGAATCCTCTAACTGCTGGTTTCTAATTGTCTTTTCGGTCTTGCTAGGAAGATCTATCTGAACGCTACAAACTTGACATTCATTAGTATGATCTTCACAAGGTGGCCTGGAGAGAAAATCTGCAATCTTGTTGTGCTTTCTAGGAGCATATCGTACATGTAAATTATATGCTTGTAATCGGAGAGCCCACCGAGCTAGCCTTCCGGTTGGTGTCTTAAGAGTAAGTAACCATTTTAAGGGTTGGTGATCGCTTATTACTACGACTTCCGAACCTTCTATATATCCACGAAATTTTGACACTGCCCATACAATAGCCAATGCTTCCCGTTCTGTAGTGCTGTAGTTTCTTTCAGCGTTATTTAGGAGTCTGCTGGCGTATTCGATAGGGTGTTCATTTTCACCCTCCCCCTGGACTAAAACTGCTCCGAGGGCGTAGGCACTAGCGTCTGTTTTTATTATAAATGGCTGTGAATCATCAGCTTGTTTCAACACAGGCGTGGTAGTTAGATGCATTTTTAGTTGACTAAAGGCTTCTTGTTCAAAATTATTCCATTTCCACGTCGCTTTTTTCTTTGTTAAATTAGTTAAAGGACGAGCGATTTCTGCGAAATTTGGTATGAATCGTCTATACCACGAGCAGGTTTGTATGAAAGACAGCAATTGTTTGAGATTCGCTGGTGGTGGCAGCGATATTATTGCTGAAATCTTCTCTGGGTCCATGACTATACCTTCAGTGGTTATTCGATGACCCAAGTATTTAATCTGGGAGCAACAAAATTTGCATTTTCTTCTGTTTGCTCGCAAATTATATTTTCGAAGTTGAATGAATACCTTCTCCAAATCTTCCAAGTGTCTGTTGAATGTATGAGACCTAATTATCAGGTCATCAAGATAAGTCAATATGTTTACATCATTTAATGTAATAACAAATCGGTCCATCATTCGTTGAAACGTTGACGGGGCATTCCTTAAACCGAACGGCATTCTATTGAATCGGTATACTCCAAAAGGAGTAATGAATCCGGTTTTGTCTCTATCGTTTTGGTGAACAGGTATCTGCCAATATCCCGATTGTAAATCCAAGGTAGTCATATAAGGAAGTCCTTTTGCAGCATGAAGAAGATCATCGATTCTCGGAAGAGGGTATCGGTCTGCTACGGTTATGGCGTTAAGCCGTCGGTAATCTACGCATACCCTGAGATCGTTATCTTTTTTTGGGACAAGGACTACTGGAGAAGTCCAAGGTGTACTGCTTTCCTCGATGATACCTTTTTCCAACATATCATCTAGTTTTTCACGTAAAATAGCTTGTCGACTCCCATTCAGCCTATAGGGGGCAACAGCTATTGGTGGGTGTGTTCCCGTGTCAATGGTATGTTCCATAAATTCAGTAGGTGGACCATCCTGCTTAAAGCGGTCCTGGTATTGCAAAAGCAATTTATTTAGTCTAAATCGGTGTTGTCCGATTACTTCAGGAGCTTCTTCAGGTGAGAGTTCTATCTCTATTGAAAACAGTTCGTATCCGGTGTAATTCCTGGGTGGACTGTACGTAGCCGGTAGCGAATCTCTAAATATGTCTTCAATGGTATTAGGCGAATATTGACCATGGTTGTCATATATTTCAGCCAGGGGTCGACGAACAGGCGGCGGTAAATCAATTTTTTGCAACTTGTACGGTCGTTCTTCGTCTGCTAGTGGTGAAGCGAAAAGATCGAGAAATGGAGAACTGTACTGGCTAACCTCATTAGAACAGATTGGGTTAGTATTTTGAGCAGTGGGTGTATACCTTAAGTCGGATATTTTTCCCTTGTCTGCTGATATGAATTCGAATATCTCGTTGGGCTTGTCCATATAAAACCAACATCTCTGGGGTGGTATTAAAGCCATACCCGATTTTTCCAAAAAATCAATGCCCAATAGTGTGCGATTGTCTTTGACTGTCGGTAGAATTATGAATTCAATATCGAATATACGTGTCTGTATTTTAATATCTATTGTTGTGGTTAGTATGTTCTGGGTTTGACTAGAACCATCTGCCAAAGTTACCGTAGCTTGTCTACTTCTGAAAGTTACGGAGGGTACTTGCTTCAGGCATTCATACAATGATCGACCTGCGACGCTAGTCTTAGCCGCTGTGTCAATGTGGGCTATGCCAGCTATTCCTCTCACTATTACGGGAATAGTAGGTACTTGGGGACCATGCATAGTAAGTGTATTAAAAGAATAAAAATTAATAGCCTGAGTGACTTCCTCCTTCTTGATGCTACACGTCGGGCAATTACTCCTGAAATATCCAGCTTTACCACAACCATAACATTTTATTGTGCTTAGTAGTTTGTTTTCTGTATTATTGACAGGATCCGTTGTTTTCCAAGAAGCGGGGGGTTTCTCATGTTCTTTGTATAATCGCTTTCTACACTCCTCGATTCGATGACCTCGAAGGCGACAAAATCCACATCTGTTTTTCTTGCCTTTTAACCCAGGTTCTTCCGAGTTAGAGTTTGCGATTTTACTGCAAGTAGGTTTAATTTTTGTTTCTCTTTGAATTAGTTCGATTTCACGACCTTTTTGTAATAGGTCTGTGAAAGTCTGTATTGATTCTCGGGATACCTTTTCTCTTATTTCGATATTTATTAAGCCGAAAATCATGTCGAGCTGAGTGGTCTCATCGTGCCGGTTATTGGGTAACTGGGCCAACAAAACTCTTTTTTTACAAATAAAGTCATCTATAGAGGTATTTCCATCTTGACGTTCTTTAAAGATATCCATGTAGACTTGATAAGCAGGTATTGGTGGCGAAAAGGCTACTCTTATTAGTGACATTGCCTCGTTCCATGTAGTGGCCTCATTTTTAACACCTTGCCACCAGGTTCCAGCTGTGTCAGTCAGAAGTAATGGTAAGCCCTTTATTGCATCAGGGTCACTGATTCGCTCTATCTCCTTATAAATCGTAATGGTGGTTATGAAATTATCTACTGTTGCTGGACATCTCTCGCCATCGAATCGCGCAGTACATTTACTAAAACTTCCCGTGGCGATCGGAGGTGCTGCGTTTCGTGCGTTGGTAAGAGTTGACAACAATTGTCGGAATTGATCATCTGTCATTTGCATGATGGTATTATTCGCTAGTCGTTCACTTCGACGTAGACCTGCAGAAGTACCTTTTCTTGATTTCGGAATATTGGAATCTCGAAGAGACAGCAACAAATAAATAGATAGGTACCGCCGTCTTCTAAAGTAGATGTCCAATCTCCTGGTGTAGATTGTAGATGTCCAATCTCTTGGTGTAGATTGTAGATGTCCAATCTCTTGGTGTAGATGTCCAAGAAAAAGCCGATATACAGCAAATTTCCTGTACGAACTACCAAAATTCCGACAAAACAACGTCCACAAATCAGCTAGTGTTATCGAAAATTCCGACACAACAACGCCAAAAAATCAGCTATTGTTCATCTAAAATTTTGACAACAACGCCAATAAATGAGCTATTGTTCATCTAAAATTTTTAGGCTTTACGTTGGGCGCCAGATATAAGAACTAACTTTTATTTTATTAAACAAAATATATACAACACAAATATTACAAGATTAATTAATAAAATATTACAACTTCTTCTTCTTCCTCTTCCTCTTCAAAATGTACTAGATTCGTCCTTTACTACTCTCCTCGGGTTACGTATGCGTCAGTTGAACAGAAGAGAATTTTGGGTGCTGCCATCTGCGAGTGTGGACTTGAACTTACCGGTGTAATCATGAACGTAATCCTGGTTGCCGATACTTCAGGGGCGCACGGTTATATTGTTTAATTATAGACAGTATATTAATGTTTTGATATGTACTTATAGGATTGATTAGCCAGAGCATGTAGATGTGGGATGTGACTTGTTAAATGCCTAATCAAAATCACAATTTACGTTTGATACTTATTTCGAGACTTTTTTCGAGACATTCTTTAGTACCAACTGTAAACTACTTTACCAATACCCTTATTTTTATTTAATACCTGTAGTGATTCTAATTACCATAACATTCAATATTTTTGAAAATACTAAATTATACAAACGAAGGCAATAAAAAAATATCATTAAAATAAAATATTTCTTGTTTGTATGTAACAAACGACCTTGGTTAGAGGGTAACACGATTGATAACATAACTTTATATAGGTAAACTATTTAAATGTACATACCATTTCTTAGGTAAAATTTCTCATCGAGTATATTAAATTAATTGGCTGATCCATTCTTCTGATTTAGACTTTTAAAGTGAAAACCATTTGTCTCTTTATCTTAATCAAAATTTTATTGTACATTTCCATAATGATGTCAAATAGTTACCTCATCAGAATAATTAAAGTTTTCCTTTTAGCAGATTTTGTGGGAAAAAATTTACAGATTTTTTGTTTACTTCTTACTTCATAGTATTTACAATTGTGTACAAAATAGACCATTTTGAAGTTGTCTTTGGATGGTCTAGATACTGAAACAAAATATAAAACAAATTATAGTCGTAAAATTTTATTACTGCTTTATTATAAAGTAAATAAACAAAATATAACCTTAAAATATTTTATTTATTTACCTTGCCTTAAAAGTTTTTCTTGAACAATAATTACATTGACACACATCCTTCCAATTTATTAAAGTTGCAGTTCTCAATTAAACACATTTTTTTAAGTAATCACAAATAAAATAATCTTAATTTTATTAAAATCGATGGAATGATAGTATTGACATTGACAGTTTGTACTTTGATTTGGTACATAGTTGCCAGAATGTTTTTGTTATGTACCAGATTTGTCTAAAAAATGTACCAGATTCCTTAAATGTACCAGATTTTTCGAATTCTATTTGCAGTAACATCTAAATTCATTGAAGATGAAAAAAGAGGATCTTTATTGATAACGAACCCAAACAAGGAACACAATATATACATATATTTTACACGTGAACACTGATGCATGCAGAATGTACTACATCTAGTACAATTGTGAATTGTACTAGACTGGCAACACTGGTTTGGCAAACTTGTTTGTGAGCGGTGCGCCAATTAATTTGTTCTTTGACAGTTTGAAGGATCTGTTGGCGTGTTTTCATCTCTTTTTAGCTATATGTATTCGTCAAATCGTCTCACTCGTGTTAGGCTCACTCATCATAATGCGCCACAGACAAGGTTTACTTAGGTATATTGTGCCACAGAGACGCGATCAGCCAGAAAGCAATGATGTACCAAAAATATAGATTAACACGTATGAAAATAAAAATATTAAATTTTATATTTTTATGTTATTTATGTAATTTTAAAATAATGTGTCTTTATGAAATTGAACTGGGTGTTCACTGCACAAATGAACCAATGGAGAAACCGCCCCTGAATATAATGTATATTGGAATATACTATGTTGAAATGTTATACAACTCTTGCCTCGCCTAAAGTAATTTATGATTAAACACAAAGTTTATTTATGATAGTCCAGTTGGTAGTATGCGCAATTAAAAATGGTTTTCTGACGATGACAAGTATCGATGCAAAATCAAATCTACAATAGGATTTATATTGGCGGTTAAATAGTCACTTTCATGAAATAATTTCAAAAGTACCAAATGTGATATTGCCGCGTTTAGGGTTTTTATGTTTCCCTAAACGAGCTGAGGGGTTAATTATAGCTAGATGGTAGAACTACTTTAATAAAACATAATAATAATAATTGAAAATATTTATTTAATAAGTAAATGATTGGTTAAATAATGAAAAAGACAATCTCCATTGAATAATGATAAAAATAACAAATTAATTAGGTACTCACCAGGGGTACACCATTTTAAGAGGGATGGTGCTTGTGTCGCTCTTCAAAACCAAGTGATTAATAATATTTAACATTTTATAAAGAAAGTTCGGGTTCATGCACTTTTGCTTGATCAGGTAATTCGTTGAACTGCGTTTACTGCTGTCTTTGCAACTTCAACGAATTTCCATAAAAGTATTAATTAATTAAGAAACTTGAATTTACACTTCCTCTTTAGAAATAATATCTTTAAATAAACTAAACAATGAATGTGAAAAATGAAAATAATAATTTAATATGAGATTAATATTTTTTAATAAATGAATAATTATTTAACTATTTTACCTATAGTACATGAACCCTAAATATATTATTTGACAATATTTTATATAAAAAACATATCGAAGATAAATGTAATCATTTTATAGTGCTATATATTCGATATTTACAATGTTATTTTCTATTAAATAGCTTTCGATAAATAGATTAGAGTCCGTATAATGATCCTTTTTCACGTATATTTTTTGTATTGTAAGGCCCATCATTTATTACGACCCACCTTGCCCACTTTTTACAGTATTTTGGTGTGTGTTCGATAATTAAAGAAATAACAAGTGTAACTAAACAAATTAAACATACAGTATATAATAATTAATTTCTAATATGGCAGTCTTCCCAACATGTTTACAAAATCATTCTGTCAGAGAGTATGATAAAACAGAATAAAGCTTAAACAGTTAAAAATTTAATTCTGCTAAAACTGATTAGTTTTATAAAGTTTTTATGCCTATCCCACTTATTATCATTATCTTAAAAAAGATTTAAAAATGGATTAATAAAATTCTTAATATACTCTTACGGATTTTGTCTTAAGTCCAATTAGTCTTAAGATATTGTTTTAAAAATACTCCCAAGAACCGTTATAGGATTCTCCCTTTTACTCTTAAAGCAGATGTATAGCAGCCCTAAGGCTATCTCGCGGATTCAAAGTTTTATCAATGTCTTAAAAAAGGGTTTTATGGTTACCTTGTATACTTTGATAAATCTAAAAATGTTACTTGGGTTATCTACTTCTGTTCCTCATTTTATTCTCGTTTTCCATTGTCTCTTCTTTATACGTTTGTATCCTTTCTTTATCCATCTCTATGCTTCTTTATCCTGTTTTTTATCATATCAAGAGTAATAACCTGATTTGGTAAACATTAAAAGACATTTAATTTTGAACAAAACTCTGATTGATCTTCTTTATTTTTAATTTCTTTGTTTTCAATTATTGCTGCTATTTTAATTAGTAATGGATTATTTTGGAAATTTTCTATCGAGCAAATACAAACATCATTCTAAATAAAAAAAATATCATTTTTAAATGTATTCTCTTTGTTTCAGACCCTACGGAACCTCATCTAAACTTACGATGCTCTAGAAGGTGTCAGATAGAAGCAAAGTGATGCCCTACCATCAGCCGTCTCTCATCAGATCATGCTTTCCATATGCCACGCTTGGCATAGATCAATAAAGTTTTATTTAATAATTTTACTGCTAGCGTTACCAGTCCATTGTGGACCCAGATACAGCTCCAGGATAGTTGAAATCCAGACTGGAGCCATCCGAGGAATTATCCTGGAACTGAATTCTAGACATCTGGAACCAGTCGAGGTAAGGATGTGCTAGATTTTTCTAATTATTTACTATAAATTCAAATATATCGATATTGAAATTTCTCCGAAGCGTGTCATTATGAGTAATACTGGGATGGTCAAGGTTTAAAAATTGTTATGGGGATGGTTTTTGTTGTTGTTCATTTTTGTTAGAATTGTGTAGAGGGATTTTGACATTGCCAGAAAAAAAGCTAAGAAAGATGGAAATATCCTCCAAACAGATACAAGATTTTTCATTCGTCAAATACTATGGAGGAAAGATCCGAATAATTTGTGCCAGACACAGGTGATCGTTTTGAGCAAATAACATTTCAGGCATTTTTCGCGAGTTTCACGAAGTGTTCACTAAAAAGCAGTGTAAAAGAGAAAGAAAAATTGATATATTAAACTTGAATCAACTAAAAGTTTAAATACTAGGTTTGGCAGGACATTGACGAGCATTGTCTTGAACTATCTTTGTAATTCTTATTACTTACTCTGTTTGGTCATTTAAAATCTAACAAATTATTTTCTTAATGATGTAGGTTTTCCGTGGAGTACCCTACGCAGCACCTCCCGTTGGTCCGCTAAGATTTAGACCACCCCAGCCCCCTGTATCCTGGCCAGGAACTAGGCTAGCGGACTCTTTCGGAACCGTTTGTCCTCAAAAATACCCGGATGTTAGTAACAGGACAGCTGCTTTGCAGTTTATGCCGAAAGGACGGTATACGTACCTCAAGAAATTAGTGCCACTGTTAGTTAATCAATCAGAAGATTGTCTGTTTTTGAATATCTACGTCCCAGGAAGTGGTAAGTCATAGATAATAAGATTAGGATAGTTTTGTTTACGATTTTATTGAGTTAAAACTTACACATACAAGTAAAAAATAATATGTGAAGTCTAAGAGCTGACCCTTCTATCGTGGTTGATTTAGGTGGAAATAATAAAAGTATGGAGATCTCACGGTATGTGTTTATTTGGACCAGTTTCGAAGTCAGAATTTACTTCATTCTCAAGCACGCTTAGTATATAAGAGAAACGTGTGGTGAATTATTTAAAAAGTATGGAGCAATTTGTATTTTTTTAAAATTTTGAATTAATAAACATTTTTGTTCATTTTTACTAACGCAATAGTTAACAGCAATAATATTACTAACAAGTAAAGGTAACGTTTTTTTAAAAGGTGATATTGTACTAGTTAAAAAAAATACTTCGTTTATTATGAAAAAAGAAAAAGAAATAAGTCTAATGATGAATAGGTAGAAAATAATTTGTGTTACAAAATTCACCACATTCTCTGTTTTAATAGGGTAAACTAAAGAGAAAATTATTAAAGTATAAATCACGAGAGGGAAATTTTATGCAAATATAAAATAAATTGAGTAATATGGTCCGTATCCTGATTATTCTCATACGTGAAATATACTTTTACATTACTACTATGATTTAAAGTTTTTAAAAATCTACAAACAAATGAGACAATTAAGATAATAATTAACAAAGCATAAACAGTAAAAGCACAATACAGTTCCATTAACTACAAATTGAGTTTTTTGTTTAAATAAAAAAAAGGTTATAACTACTAGTGCCCTCTTTAATAGAGCGGTTAAATTACATTAACAAATAAAATATTTAAATGATATGCAATAAAATAAAAAGTACAATAGAACTAACTTAATTGGCAAGGTAAGTACAAAATTTAAAAATGTATTTATAGAAAATAAATTTTTAAAATAAACTTAAATAATAGTTTTAAACCATTCAAGAACTGATTTATTTTACTAAATTCCAATAATAACCTCAACATTTTTTCTTTGGCGATGCCAAACATCAAATACTTATCAATTTTTAAATTACCCTTATCCGTTTTTTTTTTGTACAGTGTGTTAAAGTCAAATAAAATAAATTCAGTAGCTCAATTACTGTACATATTTATAAAAAAAATCCCAAAACGTGTCAATTATGAAATATATAATGACATTCTGTAACGTAAATCTTTCACACGTACCTTCAACGCTCTTCGAATAACAGTTTGAAACCACCAAATTTGTAAATAGGAAGTATCGGCTTCTGATACACCATTTGAAAGGTCTCTGCATTATACATTCAAAAATGCTGAGAATTTAAAATTTATTGCAAAAGTTAACAAAACTAAATTCTTGATTGTTTCGGCCTTTACTTGATGAAAATCCATGTTATTAAATTGAGAAAAACCAAAAATGGTAGATTTTCAAAAACACTTTTACTGAAAAAAGTAAAAATTAAAAATTACAGACAATTGTTTAGAAGTACAACTTCTTTTTCAAATGTGACTTCTTACATTTCGGTGGTAAATTTAATTATGTAAAATTAGTTAAATTGAAATAAATAGTTATATTTAATCTGAAAATTTGCTATTAAAATAAAATATGATTCGCCGATAAACTTGACCACTGGGGCCATTGGCAGAATCAGAGACAAATGTGCAAGTACCCTGGATGTATTGGAAAAAGCTTTATACAATGCGCAAAATTAGTTAGCAAAAAAAAAAATGCAAAAGCTTTTCTTTGTCTAAACAAAGACCGAAATTGTTTTTATGCATTTCACAATGATTAGTATTTCATCAAGTCTTAATCACACGTTGTGCCATAAATGGCACATACCCTTAAAAAATGTTCATATCCTTTCAAAATGAAAATATTTTTTTTTCTATTTTTCCTAATGTATATATATTATTTCCCGCCCTTAATCTTTTTTTCAAGCAAATAAAAAAAAACATGCGGTAAGGGGTTAACTCTTCATTTCAGAACGTGACAAACGGGTCCCTAAATGACGTCAAAGTACGTCTTATTTTGGCGTCACAATGACCGCTGAAATAACGATATTTATTTAATAATGAATAACAAATACTAGTAGTGCATTAATGACATAAATAGGTTTATTTTGTTCATAGCTACTGTGTTTATGTATTACATTGGTCGATTATGACGTTAAACAACTTCCCTTGCTATGTGCTACAATGCTACAATGTTTATCTTTAATTATGAGATAAGCTTGTTAAATATCATGTTAAAAAGTTTTTTCTCTAAAATTTTCTCTACCAAATTTGAATGAAAACTATTATTTATTGATATTTAATTCTTTTTGCAATTTTCTTTGGTGAGCGGAATATTAACTAATCTATGGATCAATTTATATGGATGGGATGAACTAATATGTATTTTAATATTAGTATTAGTTTATAAAATATCCCAAAACTATGGACTAAATATTTTAAAAAAAATTTAACGGTTATAATTTTTTTATTTTAGTAAATTAAGCAAACATTTTTTTGTCATAAGATACAGCTATTATCAAAAAAAAAACTTTGCCAGTGTCATACGGAATGGATGAGTACACCTTCGTTATCTCTAAATTTTACGCCTCTGTCCAGAAACTTATTTAGACTATAATTTAAATTTTTTTTTTATATTTTTTAAATAAATTGTGTACTCTTGTTGAAAACTCATAAAATGATTCTAGATATTCACACTCAAAGATATCCTACATTTTCATTTATTTTGTAATAGTTTCAAAGATACTATTTGTTGAGTTTACCTTTAGAAGTAAACATTGAACGGTAATCAGACATAGGATCGTAAACACAATAATTACAAAATTTATTTGATATTACCTATAGCTATGAAGACTAGAGATAAGGAGGCGAATCGGCATGCTCAAAATACGGTCCCAAAAATCACACGTCAATTGAGCTTTTATAATTAACCGCATGGGCGCTGGTACGGTTTACGTAGTTCAAAATACATGGCTTCTTATGGGAATTATATATAATTTTGTCAAAATAATAAAAATAAACTTGTTTATAGCTAAATAAAGCACAGTACAAACTGTTGTATTTATTTCTAAATAAGTCTTACATATTTTAATTGATACATTATTTACTGTTTATTTCTATTTAAGTAAAATGCAAATTATTGATGATAAGTGTTGAAATTTGATGGATAGGACTAATTATTTTTTAATTATTAAAACTAAATATGGCTGAGGGCATACTAAGACTCGGTTTAAATGAAAATATTTAGTTAGGGATTTTACAAAATTTTATGAAAATAATAATAATCAAATTGTTTATTGCTAACTAAAGTACAAAAAAAAACTGTTGATTCTAATTATTGTAAATAAGTCTTTGTTTTAATTGCTAACTAAAGTACAAAAAATACTGTTGGTATTAATTATAAATGTCTTTATGTTAGAGGAAAAGCCCACTCATGAGACACGTCGCGCGCGACTGATCGCAAGGCATCGCGCGCGCAATACCCTAGATGTTTTTAAATGACTCAAAGCCCATTAACGCGGTTCTGTCGCGTGGTCATACGCGGCTGAAAATTAGAAATGACAAACCCGCGATTTTCATGCCGTACGCGGCCAGCGTTATCATGGATACATATGGAGCATCACTCATACAAACGTCAAGTCGCGTGCGAAACGCCAGTTGAGAGTTGGAGTTTCCTGTTAACTTTTCGACAGTTCCAGTGAAAAAATGTCCGACAGTTGTATTGATATAGATGAATGTATATCCGATATTCAAGAGCGACCTCAAGTATTGAACAGTTAATTGAAATAAAATAGCGACAAAAATATTTGTTCGGGAATCTGCGCTAGCATTCTGCAATATTTAAAGAACTGATCTTCGTGTTGACGTAAATTCTTATATAATAAATTAAATGCGCCTTTTACATAAGGCTCTATAAATAATGGATAAACCCAGTACCTACGTCGTTTCAATTTTTTCCGCCGACGAACATAATAAAACAACACCGTTACTACTTTTTCCACCTCCATTTTGATATTGAACGTCTGTGTCGCTGCTTGTCGTTAAAAATCGCACCTAAAAAATCGCACGCGGCGGGTCGCGCGCGACGTGTCGCGTGAGTGGGCTTTTCCTCTTAAACATTATTTACTATTCATTATTTAATTTTATCTAAATAAAATGAAAATTAGGTGTGACCAAATTTGAAAAGGTTTGTTAAATGGTGAAATTTGGTAAAAACAGTTTTGTGATAATTTTGTATTCGCCAACTACAATTTCATCATCCTGCACGAAAAAAAAATTGTAGAACAAATTTCTACAATTGTAGATTTATTCTCTACAATAAATAGTACATATAGGGACAGGGACAATTTGTAGTAAAAATTTCCAAATATTTGTGGAGAATGTATTGTAGAGTTACTATCTACAATATTTAGTAAAAAGATCCAAATGCATCATAAGAATTGTTCTACAAATTGTTATAATTTTTGCTATTCATTGTATGAATTTATATTAAAAATGTATTGCGTTTTATGAAAATAAATACGAAAATTTTACACAATAAATAGTAAAAATTCATACAAATTGTAGTAATTTTTAATAAAATTTGTAGTAGTATTCCATAATTATTATAATTATAACCTAGAAAAAAATGTTCCTTGATAAAATATTCAATTTATTGTTTTAATATAAAAGATACAAATTCTTAATTACATTATGTAATAAATAATAGTAATAATAGCGCCCTTAGTCTCAGTTGGCTTTTCTGCACCTGAAAAATATGAAATAAAAATTAATACCAATTGAATTGTTCATACCCCTAAAACGGGGATATTTATCACCTTTACACTGATTTGGATATTAAATGACTAAGTCAGATAACTAACAAAAATGAGAAAGTAGGTATGTCACAATTAAGACAAAAAACATCATTGAACTTGGCACAAAATTCGATCGTTGGGCACAACATTCGATCGTTGGCCACAACTATTTTTTTAAAATAATCTACTAAGGTTATTTAAATTAGTTATCTAAAGGTAAATTATTCAGAAACAATAATTAATGTACTTACCACCAATAGAATTTATTATTAAAATTTTCTCAAACGCATCGGTGCTTATAATATAATAATGTGTTATAGGTACTCGTATATGTACCATGCTTTGTTATGTGAACATGGCGAACGGCTACTGCTGTCTGGCCGTTTATGATCGACGTCAGAAAACGTTGGCCAATAGCAGAATTCTGTTTTGTTCACATGACTTAGAATTTCTACAATATTATAGAATATTTTTGAAGAAGGGATGTAAAGTATTACTATTTTTTGTAGAGAACATTACTATTTTTTGTAGAGATAATTATTAATATTTGTACAAATTTTTACAGAAGTTAGTAGTAGTAATTACGATAATTGTAATAAATTTCTACTTCTACAAACAATAGTAAAATATACTAAACATTGTGGACTTCTTTCCTATTGTTGTAGCATTTTATTCGACAATTCAATTGCTACAATAACTAATAGTTTTTAACTATAAATTATAGTAAAATTTTCTACAAATTGTTAAGTATTTTTCTACAAGTCTGCTACTACAACATTGTAGTAAAATTTTCTAGTCACATTTTTTCCGTGTGGTAAATAGTTTCTTCAGCAATAGGTTCTAGTATTTTCTTTCTTATTTTTATTCCAACAAATTCAGTTCGGTTCAATGTGGTTTTCGTCTTTTCCTAATATTGGACAAGTATGAAGGGGAGATTCGGGAATAAACATGGTATTGCTTCGTTCTTAATCTCTGCCTTTACCTTTTTATTTTTCTAACAGTACCATTAGTTAATATAGTCTCATCAAATTTTAAAATATCATCTTCTAAAAAGTGTAGCTCGCAAACAGAATCATAACTAGACAGTACTTCATCAGCCCTAAGAATCACATGTTGCCATTGTTCTAAACGTTTAGGATCCTAAAAAAATATTTGCAATGACTAAATTGAAGTTCAATAAAGAAAAATAACAGTAGTAACTTTTCATCTAACATCAAAAAACATAAAAAAAGCAAATTTTCTTTTCTAGTAAGTTAAATTTAATGTGTAATTATTGTTGTTTGTAAGTCAGAAATTATGACTTTATTATTTGTTATTATAGAATTTTGTAATTAAATAAACTACACTCCGTAAAATACGGGTTGTGACTATTTTAAAATAAATATATATAATTTAGAAATAAATACATTATTTTACTTACAATAGGAGCTTTAAAAAGACTTGGATTTTTATATCCTTGTGTTTTCTTTAATTTTATATCGTATTTATATCCCGTTTTTCAACCCGGAACGAAGCAAATATTGCTTTCCCGTTATTTGTTACTCATTGTTACTTGTAGTCAGGTTCTTTATTTTAGCTTATTTTTATTCTTTTCACTAAATTTTACAAAAATCACTTTAATTCCCATTGACTTGCATAGAAAATAGACGTCGTTATTTTGCCACCCGCCAACTACAGTAGTTTTTTAAAACTCTATAAAAATAGGGACGTAAATTTGAAATTTGACCAAGGCCGATTTGCCTCCTTATCTCTAATCTTTATACCTATAGCCTAAAAATATAAATTTTAACAATGTTTACAATTTATTGGAACCTTTATGCTCTTGCCCGTAAATATACAAATAAAAAAATACAGGATATTCTATTTATACAAAAATATCTTTTTTGTATCCCGTTATGAAATTTTTAAGCGTTTTAACAAAATTCGGTCATAGTCACACAACTTTTAATTAATGCATATACATATACAATAATAAAAATAAAGCAAGAGTAATTTTTAACGAATAACCCTGTACATCCATTTCCGCTAATTTTCAATGTCTATTTTCCCGTGTTTTACAGTAGATCAACAAAGTTTTTAAGCTGGTATTTCCGCCCTCAAATAAAAACCCCACATTCATTTTAATAAAACAAGTTACACATACCCTTTATATAAAACCAGTTTTCCAAATAATTCTATTCCATATTTACACAGGTTAAAATTAAATCCCGCAACCGAGCTAAAACGTTTTATAAACTTCCAGGGGTCTCGGGATTTTTGCTTACAAATTCAAATGCGCATTTAAAAACCACAAGTAAAAGCTTTTACCAAGCGTTTTCACTTAGATAACGGTTATAATTTTCTCCGAAGCAATTCATTAACAGGTTGTAAAGATCTGCGAAGTCGTCCGTGTACAAAACAGATATATATTTCCCGGGAGATCCGGAGACAATAGAACGAAATTTAACTCGAGCTCTAGCGCGCGTCTTTCTTCGAAATAAATTTGCTAATGTGTAATTTAATATAAATGCACTGGATTTTATTCGCGGTTCGGGGCATTGTCATAACTCGCTTTTATCTAAAGTTTGCTTAGTTTGAACTTGTAATTATGCATTGGCAAAGTCATTGAAAAGTATAGCGAGCTTATCAAATATCTTTAAACTCATAAATTTTAGCTGTTGTTAACCATATTTAGAAAAAGTCATCTAGTTTCAGAATAAACTTTTTTCTTTGTGGGAAACACATGCAATATGCATTTCTAGCACAGGCTTCCTTCTCAACACCACCATTATGAACCGGAAACTCCGAGTTTGTCGATCTTTCTTCGGGTCTTCCGGCTTGAAGGGCCGAAAAAATTATTTATTAAAAATTGTAACGTAATATCTAGTTGATAGGGCGTGGGTTAGGTTTTTTTAATAATTCAAATAACTTTGAAAAAGTAGTTGGGCACCACTATATTTAAATCTTACTACACTTGACTCTAGATTAGTGATAAAAATATAGAAAATCACCAACCACCAACAAATAATATTTAAACCATGCTTTAGATAAGACAGTTATCAAATTCTAATTCACATAAGTCGTACTAAATTTAAATTTAAACGATTTATTGAGTAAGCACTTATCTTTTGGTAAGTTAGGTAATATACAAAATATAAATCTAGGTTATCTCTTAGTATGTCGTCAGGAAACTTCCACAAAGAGATTCGGGATCCTTATTCGTAAATCTGCACAATTCTGCAACGTGAATGATTTTCTGATATATGGTATTCAACCTCAACTGACTTGGGACGAAACGTCTAGTGATGAAACTTGAGAATGATCTGCAGTATTCGAACTTAAACTCGAACTCAAAACGGTCTAGCGATGAGACCAAAACCGTCCAGAGATGGAACCAAAATCTTCTTAAGATGGAACCAAAACCTTCTAGAGTTTAAACCAAAAAACCGTCTAGATATAGCCATGAGCTAAAAAAGGGATAAAATGTTTTCATAGGAGAAAGGAAATATGAATAGGATTTAGATAAAATAAAGGAATAATTTCACAAAGACTTAATTAATATGAAAAGGAAAAATCTTATTTAATATATTTAAACATAGTAAAGCATAATATCTTATTCCAAAAAAAATAATATATAATTTTATATAAAACTAACCATGTGTTATTCATTGTTAATATTGAGGTTATGTTTAAAACTTACCTTATCAAATCAGACGGATTTTAAGAAAAATAAAAATCAATGAATACTTTGTCAACCAAATTAAAAATAAATCTCACAAGACGACAAATGACATTTGAGTAAAAGGTGGTTGTGTCGAAATAACGAAATAACGGTTCCAACCGTTACAAAATAAGGACTAGTTTTTAATATTGTTTTATTTTTTAATATGTTAATATGTGTAATATTGCATCAATTAAACGTCTGCTGTCGTTATTGATATCTGTACCGCATTTGGTTTGTTTAGATATCTGCATTTCTGTCTTCTTTACTGTATTTCCGCAATTAAAAAAAAAATCACTATATTGCAGATATTTACATCATATAGGATGCAGCTGATGAGATGTGAATTTTTTATCACGTAATAGAAGATTAGAGTTAATGTAGATATAATAAAAAAACACTCTAGATCAGTGGTCGCCAACCTGTCTATCGCGAGCTACCGGTAGCTTGCGGAGGCAATTCTGGTAGCTCTCACAACGATTTTAATATAAAAAATACGAACTGCAAAAATCAGAGAAGCTTCCGAAAATTCCACAAAAAAATCTAATTGTCATAATATTAAACATAAACAGTGGCAACGTTGCGGTAAGCGATCTGCCGCTGACGCTATTAAGCTAGAATCGGCTAGAACCGACCAGCCGGACCAGCGCGTTAGTGTTCGAGAACGACCAGGATTGCTTTGAACGGGATAAATACGCACGGTGCGGCGAAATTGCGCTTAGTTTAAAACTGAACGCGTAACCAACGTCCAGCGGTTGGGTTAGTAGAGAACAACAAAAAATAATATTATGGCAGTTGTAAGAAAGAAAGACATACCACTTTCATTCGGAATGGGAAGAACAATACTTTTTTACAGAAGTTAAAGATAAAAATGTGTGTTTGTTATGTAATACTTCGGTTTCCGTTGCTAAAAAAGGAAATATTGAGAGACATCATGAAACTGTACATTCTAATTTTGAAAAATCATTTCCACTACATTCTGTTGCCAGAAAGGAGAAACTAAAACAGTTAAAAAAGCAGTTAATTGGATAACAATCAATATTTTTAAGAACAGTCGACAAAAATAAGGCTGCAACTGAAGCATCGTACCGTGTGTCCTAGATAATTGCACAAAAAAAGAAACCTTATGAAGACGGGGAAATGATAAAACAGGCGTTTTTAGAAGCTACTGAATAGTTATTTGCCAACTTTAGAAATAAAGACGAGATAGTTTCAGCTATAAAATTTATGCAACTTTCTGCTAATACAGTGATGAGACGTGTAGAAGTAATAAGCAATGATATTTTTTTACAGTTAAGAACTGACTCAGATAACTGTGTTTATTTTTCACTTTAACTAGATGAATCAACAAATGTCGTTGACACTGCCCAGATGGCCGTGTTCGTCAGGATGGTTTTTAGTAATTTTACGATTAGAGAAGATCTTTTGAAGTTTATTCCACTGAAAGGACACACTACTGGACAGGAGTTGTTTTCTCATTTAAAAAATATTATGTTTTCCGAGAAAATTCCAATATCGAAAATGTTAGGCTTGACAACCGATGGCGCTCCAGCTATGGTGGGTTGTGATAAGGGTCTGGTGGCGTTATGTCGTATAGATGAAACTTTTCCGCAATTTTTCTGTTACCACTGCATTATCCATCAGTAAGCATTATATGGAAATTTCCTGAAACTAAACAATGTTATGAAACTGGTGGTAAAAATTGTGAACAAGATTAGAGCTCAAGCGTTACAAAGAAGATAATTCAAAACCTTGGCCGATGAAGTTGACTGTCAATACGGGGATCTACTCATTCACTCTGAAGTCCGATGGTTAAGTAGAGGACGGGTGCTGAAACGTTTTAATGATGTCCTATCTGGCATAGTTAAATTTTTCAAACAACGCGATGAACCGACTCCGGAACTAGAAAATTCAATCTGGCTTAGAGATTTTGGTTTTCTCGTGGACATTACAAAGAAATTAAACGAACTTAATTTGCAGCTTCAGGGGAGAGACAAAGAACTAGCGGAAATGATTTCTGATATAAAAGCATTTATCAAAAAGCTAGAGTTTTGGGAACAAAACCTAATTAACAGCGATGCCAAGCATTTTCCTATTCTCTCAGAAAAAATATCTCAAAATCCATTAGAACCCTATGACAGCAAATATCATGTAGAAATAGTTTCTACCCTGAAGAATAACTTCAAAAATCGTTTTAAGGATTTCAACGAAATGGCTTTAGTAGCGCAGTTTGTTGTTTTACCCTTTATGGAAATTGATATCCAACAGTTTGCAACTTGTGTTATGCAGAACTTTGGCGAAGACATCGCTGCAACAGAAATGGAAGTAATTGAGTTTCAAAATGATTTAGCCTTAAAATCGTTAGTCTCAAGTACCAAATGTATCTAGCCTATTGTAAGTAAAGACAAATATTTAGTTCTATGTTGTGTTGCCTTGAAAGTGAAAGCATTATTCAGTTCAACCTATTTGTGTGAATCTTCTTTTTCCAATATGAAGTTTCTTAAGAACAAATATCGCAATCGACTTACATATAAACATTTGGATAATTGTATTAGAATGGCTGTATCAAATTATACTGCAAACATTAAAAAAATTATCGATGAGTCTGAGTGTCAGCCTTCTCATTGAACGTGCTTTTTTATTTTTCAATGTTTATGTTCATGATAGTGCGTTACGTTTTTGTTGTTATTATTAACTATGTTTAAATCTTACGTGACATGCCGTTGTGGCTGGATAAAAGTTTGTGTTTATTTTTCAAACATCTTCGTTTGGTAGGTAGGAATGTAGCTATGAACAAGTATGTGCTAGTAATATTAGTTATTTTGTTATTAGTTTATTATTAGTACTTATGTTTTATGTATTACCAGTTAAATAGTAAAATAAATACATATAATGATAAATTAACTGTGGTAGTTGTCTTTGTAATTTTTCTTATGATTATTTACTTTAAAACTATTTTGTGAATTAAAATACCTACTCTCTAGTTACTGATGGTTAGCGATACCTATATTATAAAAAAAATCTAAATTTGAAAACAAAAATCTAACAAATAATCACTTTTATATTCATGAGCATATATGGCTAGCATAAACAAAGGATAAATTGATATATCTGTAACTGAACCTGGCATGGAACGAATCCAACAATAAAAAATGTCAAGTTTAACAATTCTCAAAATATAATTTTAAATAAAGAAAATATAAACAAACACAGATGCAGATGTAGTAGATGTGAATAAACAAATAATTATGCTCCAGAGGTAAAAAATGCATCAAATGTACATATTTAAATGCAAGCTTATGAAACGAATAGTACATGACATTCAATCAAGTCACCCAAACATAAATATGAATTCTTTTGATTAGTTTTCATTAATTTCTTCTGGGAGATCATCTCCACTATCTAAGTTGCTTAAAATTCTGTAAAACAGTGGCATAATATCACATCCCCAACTAGCCATTCATAAAAGTGTATTTGTTGTGAAGTTCTCATCATCTATTGTATAGTCCAGGAGACAGTGACGATTTTCGGTATTTATTTTCCCAGTCAGCAAGCACGAATAGAGAATTGTAGGATTAGCAATTCTAAGCAAAATTCATATATATTTAGAGGGGGGATCCGATGGGCTGAGGCCGAAAATGCGTCAAAACATACGAGAACACGGCCCTTTTTTTCCATTGATAAAAATAGTTTTAATAGTAAGAGATGTACTGAAGTTAAGTAAAAAAATAGTCTGATTATTCTGTATAGATAATATATTTGGCAAGTTCATAAAATACACTTTCAAACGAGTTATGTACACAATTATTTCTACGACCACAATTATTTAAAGAATGTTCCAGGTGTTTTGTATATTAAAGTGTACGCATAGGACACATAAATAAAATCTTATATCACAATGGTTCATCTAACCAGTTGGTTTATTTATAGAAATTAAACATAATAATTGAAGATATTACAGAAGAAAATAGGGAAATAAATTACATTTCCTTTTACACTTTTATATAATAATTGTTTTATTTAGAATTCACGAATCACTTATTACTCTACATTAATTATAATTATTGTTAGTTTCGTTATGTCAAATCATTTATACTAGAGGTGTGAGGAAAATACAGTGAACTGTGGAACGCCAATATCGTTGGAGGCGCGTGGTAGAAATGGTCCTATAATACTGCTAAAAACATAGCTAAATTTTCATGGAAACATTGTACTTATGACATTTGCGATACTCCGACGCATATGCATTATTGATGTAATCTCATGATTTTACAGTAATAGTTTTTGCAATTTTAGTGTGATTTTTAGGTTATTATGGTTATTCATTTTATTTGGTTCTGATCTTTTGCGCTTTTAGAGTATTTGTCTTTTATATAGTTTTTAATTTGATTTTTTATATTGTGGTCTATTTATATTTGATTGCTGCTTTTCGACTAGTGCTTTATTATTTTTGTGTTAAAATAAGCTTTATAACCATTAAGTACATGCTTCTAGTTGATATCTACCTAATCGTTTTTTTGGTGTAAAGTTAGACGCCTTCATTTTTCAGGTAAGTTATTTGTAGTTATTTTTTACTTAAAAGGATAGCAATACGTCCTCGTTCGGGGTGTGATCTCTGGGTTTTAGCTATCTGAGCCAAATGTCGGCTAAGTGTCCTCTTTTAGGGCACCCAGAACAGAAAACTATATAGGTATATAATGTGTTTTTTTAAATTATTTTTTAATATGTATGCAGCTTGGATGAGGGCTTTAGGAAGAGATCCTAAGACTGAACACTGACTGCTATAAATGCCGTTTTTAGAGCACATTTCATAGTAAGTGATTTCATTCTAGCAGCAATGAGGAAACGTTTAAAAAACATGCTGTACCAGCTATTACTTTAAGACCTCGTCTCTTTAAGTTATTATTACTTTATTCTAATGCATATATTAAAATGGTTTTTAACTTATGTCCTTATTATTAAAATATGTAGATATTTTAGTTATGTTTTATTAGAAATATAGGATACTTAGCATTGACTGACCTACTGGCCACTGGTCATTTCACTTTTACTCCCTTTTTTTATAAATTATCAAATTATTTAAAAACAAATACATACCTAGCTATTTTCTGTAAATTACATTAAAATTTTAGTATTAATAGTTTACTAATAAAACTTCAGTTAAATTTATCTTATATATATACACAACGGAAGAGTTAATTGGATTTTCTCCTTGTTGAGTTTCAAAAATAGTAATTTAACATGATTTAAAAACAAATACATGAAATGGGCAACATGGGCCTGCAAAGGCACTTTGTAAACAATCTCACTTGTATCGATGTGACGTAATGCGCGAATTCAATCTGGCTTACTTTTGTTAATAGATTGGCGTTCCATTTTAAATATACAGTTCACCGGGAATAGATTATTTAAATATACACGGACCGGGATAACAAGTACGAAAAAATTCACTGGCTCCTGGACTAGTACTGTATCGAAGGAATTTTTATGAATGAAACAATATACGACCCTCCACAATTGCGGTCTACTCTACTTCCGCTGTTGTCAGACATTATTTTTTTTTGGACAATTTAAAGACCTAACAGTAATTCAAGCAAACGCAATAACATTAGTACAGTTAAAAACATCGCAAACTTGGCATCAATATTTTAATTTTATCCAAATATTGCATTTCTGTCGAGGATCATCCGCGTTGACTTCAGAAATTGTGTAATCTGTATTGGTTATATATATCTATGGTTAAAAGCACGTAAACTTGGCATCAATGTTCAATCCGATTATTGAGTTTCTACCGCGGACAGCACCGTTTATTCTTCAAAAATTTTGTAAATAATCCTATCTGTCTTGGTTATATATCTATGCATAATATAGACTGCATATGCATTATGTTTAAATGAAGTAGAAATAAACCTACCTAGCCTCCTTTGCATAAACTTCTGTAGCATGTTCTCGTTTTTATTACTTGGCAAAAATTAAGTAGCAGTAGCATTCCTTCTAATCTTCCTTCTAATCACTGACTAAAATTCAAAATGCTTCAAACATTTTTTAAAATTTTCTTTATGTGATCTTCCAATACTTTTTATTAACCTAAAACAGATAAAAATGAATAACTATAATTTATAACTACATACTGGTTATGAAACACATTTAATCTGGTAATTTACACATTAATTAATGATTTTGGTTAGTTTTCAATAATTTCTTTTTTGAGACTTTCTCAAGTCAGCACTATCAGAACTGCCTAAAATTCTATTATACAATGGTTTTAAAAGTTAACTAGAAAAAGAAGGCTTCATTATAAATAGTGTTAGCATGCGTATAGGTATTACATATATTTAAATGAAATAGAAATAAAACTTACCTAGCCTCCTTTGGTGAAATTTTCTGTCCATGAGCTTCTGGAACATGTTCTTTTTTTATTACTTGGCCAAAATAAAGTAGAAGTGGCATTCTTTTTAATTACAGTTTTATCACTGATTAAAATTCAAAACAGATTTTTCAAAATGCTTGAACGATTTTAAAATATTTCCTTGATATACATTTTCTTTATAGGATCTTCCATTACATTAAGTCTTTTTTATAACCTAAAAAACAAATAGAAAACGAATAATTATATATAACTACATAAAAGGTTTTTATTAGAACCTCAGTATAGATACTGGGCTTAAACAATAATTAAATACCTAATTGATTCATCCAAAAATAATTGTTAAATACGGGTCTGCATTGGCGTTAAAAACTTACTTATGACAAGTTCTTTGGAATTATATCATCGGTTTGGACAGAATAAAACTAAACATGTTTTAACCATTGTTTATGGAAGTCCTTAGGATGACTTTAGGGATCAAAATAACTTTCCAAAACAGATGAAGAAAAGCAGAGAACCTCAAATTTTGTCTCAGAGTAAAATCTTGATTTTATATAAATATCGAGTTATCCCATTAGGGGAAATTTTAGATTTTACCCCATTAATAATTGTGGATATACGGGCTTTTGGTAATTTTGGGAAATTTCGTTGTTTAGTTAAATTCCCTTGTTTCCTTGGACCCAATCCACGCCCTCTACAGGTATTTATGGACATACAAAATTGTGAATTTAACTAATTTCGATAGATTTTGAGTTATTAGTTCGTTGTTTCATATAGAAAGATCCATCGGCATTTGAGTGTGTAAAATCGAAGCGGATTCTTCAAAAGTGGTTGCTGTGGGCTGTTTCGTTTTTCTTTACTTTTGGAAGGATACCAGCTTAATCCTTTAAGAACTTTAAAAAGAAGTTATACAGAAATATTTATTTTTGTAATAAGTGTTGAAAATAAGTGTTTGAAGTTGTACAAAAATATAAACAAATAAATGTGTTTAAGAGTTAGAGAAAAGTAGATTTTTTAGTCAAAACAAAGCTGCGAAGTTACGCTGGAATAAAGTGTCATAGGCGACTAATTTAGAGCTAATCCACAAAATAAAACTGTGTTTTCAGAGTTGTTACCAGATATAGGAGGCTTGACTCTTTTGAAAACCGTACATGCAATGCAAAGTACATTTAATTTCTTAGTGGTCAAAAGGTATAACACATATATTTAATAATATATTTTTTATCACTTTTCTTAAAGCTATAAAAAGCAAATATCGAGATCCATCTTGATTTAAAATTTCAAAAGTCTATATCTTTGAAAACAAGAAAATTTAGCACAAAAATATTAACATTTTCTGGCACATATTCTTTTTCAAACCGTTTTCTCGAAATTGGGATTTTGTGGCCTGGCCCTCTTGACATCTACGGCGACGATATAAAAATCAACTTTGATACGTATCACTTTCTTGGAGAACCCTGTATAATTGATTTTTTTTTAATTGTTATATTTTCTGATATACATCTTGCTGTGAAAACAGATTTTAAAAATCTCATATAATTTTGGCTGTACAGACCGAGGCGTTACCGATGGCGCACCCTGTATATTACAGACCACTTTTATCTCAAAAGGTACACATTTAATACCAAACATTCGGTTAACGTAGTGTATATGATAGAACACTATAATTCTTATTAAATTTTTAATTACTACACATACAAATTTTATAACTTACAGGTAATTGATATCATTTAGCTTCATTATTTATTTAATAAATATTAAATACTGTAAAATGTATAACTGTATTATTTTTATAAATAAATTATTGTTATTGTTAATATTATTACCACACCACTTATTAGCTCGTTGCTAAGTTAAACTTCCTTAAAATTATTTGACAAAATACAAAGGAATATTTTTCATTCTGACCAGTTTGTCTCATACATTTTTATAGATCCAATGATTTGAGCCTTTTGACATCATAAACGATATTCCACTTGAACCTAGCGGATTTTCACACTTCTTACATACGTTAGGAACAAAATAAATTCGATTCAATTCAATAAAAGCATCGGATGAACGTCCGACATCATGAAAATCCCACAGTAAGTTTTACGAAATGAAAATAGAATGATGGCCCGAATTCCCCGAACCGAAATTGAAGTTGATACTCCTGAAACGGGCATCATTTGTCATTCGACACAAGTGCACGAAAGAAAATAATATTCTCCAAGTCCAACATTATTTATTATCGGCGGATGTTCTCTTGTTGGTCAGGAGTGTATTCTGGAAACGTATGAGAAAGAGATAAATGTGTTACCTAACACAAGGCTAGAGAACGATAGATATTTCATTTCATATTGTCTTAATGTGTTCGAATTTTTAAAGAGAATAATATACATTTAATATGGCATATTATTCAGTTTTATAGAATTGTTCTTTATATTTTGTAGTTTCTAGTTACCAAGTAACCTTTTTAAGTACCCTTAACGACAAGATACTAATAATTATAAATCTACAAATTATAAAATACAGTGTAATAATTAATAATTGGTAATTAATAAATATAACCAAAATCATTTAAACTAAATACAAGTTATTCAAGATACTCGATATAAACTTTCCGACAAATTGAGAACCTCCTTCTTTTTTGAAGTCAATTAAAAATAGAAAAAATCCCTGCAATTCCAAATTGGCTGCTTTAATTTGTTATTCCGGAGAAATACACACTGACAAGCAATGGTCAGTTATTTTTAATGTACAATAGCGGCCCATCAGAAGATCGTATATTAATTGTTTATGACGGCAAGAAATCTTGTTGATATATTAGAATGTGAACTTTTTTAACAGCTCCTAATATATTCTCCCAATATTATATGCAATTCTGCCGAATAAAAGAAAAGAAACCTACAGACGCTTATATGCAGATTTAAAACAGTTTAAAACCTGTAGGTTACCCTACTTCTTTTCTAATTGATTTTAAAAAAGGAAGCCATGAATGCGGTACGAAGTAAATTCCCTAGTACTCAAATTCGAGGATTTTTTTTTTCATTTTTCTCAGTGTATATGGAGACACATTCAGAATAGCGAACTTGAGAGGGGATATATGGAAAAAGAATACATTTCGTCATATTTGCGACTTCTTGCTGCATTTACACTTCCTGAAGACGATGTAGAGAGTGCATTTGATACAGTATTGGAAATTCTATACAGAAAACGAATTAATAAACCACTTTGAAGACACGTGGATTGGTAGATTAGAAAGAAGAGGCAGAAGATTACCAAAATTTTCTATTTCTGTTTGGAATTGTTTCAATACACCCAGAGAAAGAATTGCTAGAACAAATAATGCAGTTTAAGTTGAAGTTTTAGTTCCATTGTTTTGATTACACATCCCAATATTTGGAGGGTAATTAAGGCTTTACCAAACGAGAAGAGCTTTAATAATAGAGCAGAATGTGGCAAGTAATGAAATAACACAAAAAAATCTACAAAGATTCTGCATGTCATTTAAAACTACTTAAATAATCCTAAGAATCTCGTAATACTATGGAATATCTTCGAGGAACTGCACATCTTTATCTTTGTCGGTTATAAGCAGGTAGGGTTAGGTTTGGCCCAGAACACTGCAGCCTCTTGGGTCTACTTCATTCCCCTGCCTTCCCTACATTCAGGAACTATCTTTGGAATAGTCCTGTGTCTTTGGTTAGTTTTAATAAATTCCCTACCAAGTGTTCCTGGGGTGTTTTCAGTTCTAGGCCAAAAAGGATGAAACGTCACCTAGTAAGAGCTTTGCATTTGAAGTGATGCAGAGTATACATGTAGTGGTATCATTGTCTAATCCCATCACATGAAGGTGTTTCAGCAAGCAGTGCCCCGTTAGTAATCCCACAATGGTGGATATCTAATGCCTTGCGAGTTGTAGTGTCTCAGTAGCCATGGATTTGATCCCCTTAGCATGAGCTTACTGATTCTGTGCCCTCTTATCTGTTGCCAGTGAATTTGGTGTTTTGTGGTTATCCACCTGTTCACTGCTTGTCCAGCAGAGGTTTTGCTTATCCCAAATACAGGTTTGGGTCTTGTGAATGGCAGATCTGATCCCTCTTTGGCGAGTTCATCAATATTTTCATTTCCTTGGATACCTATGTGCCCTGCTACCTACGGTAGTTTTACCTTGTTGTGGGTTGCCAGATCATTTAGTATTCCAAGGCAGTTCCAGACAAGCTTTGACTTAAATATATTTGAATCAAGAACCTTTAGGGCTGCTTGGCTATCTGTGAGAATTAGGATGGTTTGTTATTTGTACTTCATTTTTAAATTCTTTCGTACATTCAATTCGATTGCATGTATTTCAGCCTGAAATAGAGTGGTATGTTTTCCTAGTGAGACGATGATATCGCATTTGGGTTTAACTTCATGTACGCCAGAGCCTATTTACTTGTTAGTTTTAGATCCATCCGTATACCATACGAGACCGCTAAGCAAGTATTTATCTATCTCCTTATTTACCTCGTTCCAGTTGCAGTTGACTTGGAAGAGTCTGTTGAAGGTTAGGAGGGGTGTCATGTGATCTATTCTCATGTTTAATATAGAATCATTTACTTCATGTATTATTCTGGTATATTTTATATGTCCCAGTGGGTTCTAGTTGCTGGAGATTTCTAGTCTGTATGCACTCATTCTGGCCTCCCCCTTGATGACTGGATCAAGTGAGAGACATTTTACATTTGTTAGTCTATTTTTGTAAGTGTTGGTTCCAAGTAAGTTTGCTATCTAGGTTACGACCCAAATATTTTACTTTGTTTAAATTTGAACTGTCGCATGATGAAGTTGGCTCTAAATTGTCGCGCAAAGAATTGACGTCTATCCACCAATATCATAAATTTTTAAGTAAATATTTCATAACTAAATGTATAATTTTATTAGTAATAAAATACTGCATATTTTATTTAATAATTTAACCAGACGTCGGTATAAAAACAAAGTTTTAATTTAAAACAAAGGTTTCTTGATGTTAAAGACCTCTAGGAATTGATGATACAGTGTTCTGCTTGAAACTAAGTTTCGCAAGTTATTGGAAACGGTCGAACTATGTGGTCTATGAAACTTCACATGTTAGGCCACAATTGTTCAACGTAGGTTGGATTACCAAAGAGCATTTCGTGTTTCTGGTGGGCTCCGGGTGACACTTCATTTTGAGGCTCAGAATCGATGCTCGTACATGCTCCGAATTGCTTTTTCGGCTCAAAGTTTCCTTTGCTTGCGGTAAATTTGTCTTTTTTTCTGATTTGAAGAAAAGTAACAGGTGATCAGTGTACAGAGTGGGTCACATGAAAGTTCCATCCCATCTTATCTTTGTGATTAATTGAGATATCAAAATGAATATTTTTAAAACCTGAGGTTAGAACCTTATTATATAGAATTCAATTATTATGTGACGTCATGGCGTACTTCCAATTTTTTCGGAAATAGTAGTACATTGCATTTTATTTTTAGTTTTAAATGGAAACCCAATATTTATTCAAAATTGTAAATTATTGGACACTTTTAGCCAGTAAGAACCTTTGAGGGGCCTTCTCGGAAAATAAATAGCCATCTTTTGTTAATTACGGAAAATCAGGAAGCAAGTCATGTTCTTGTTTCAAGTTTTCAAACAGACAAAATAATTTCAATAGCTCAAATATTAACTAATATAAAAGCGAGTGGAATTTTTAAAAGGTTTACTAAAATAAATATGTTTAGATAAGCTACTGTTGTAGTTTTGTTGAGGCTTACAGAGAGTTTTTAAAGGTTATGCATTCCCATATTTTCTTCCTTTAACGAGTTATTAGTAACAGATTCAGAAATGATATTATCCAATATGGCGGTCATTTTGAGAGCTGACAGAACATTTTTAATAAAATATTCCTGTCTAAAAATGTTTAATAAATTACAATTTTAAATAAATATGGGGGTTTTCATTTAAAACTAAAAATAAATTGCAATTTACTGTTATTTCCGGAAAAATCGGAAGCAAGCCACGACGTCATATGATACTTTAATCCTTCATAAGAAAGTTCTTCTTAAATAATGACTAAGATAAGAGCGGTTAAAATTTTTAAGAGGTTTGCCAATAATAAAATTGTTTTTGATACGCCACTGGTATAATTTGGGTTAGTCTGAACAGAAACACTAAGGCTAACAAAGAGTTTTAAATATATTCTTCTTTAAACGAGTTATTAGTAAAATAGTTAGAAATAGTATTATCTAATATTGCAGCTATTTTGACAGCCATTTTGATAGCTGATAGAATATTTTCAGTAAACGGTTCTTGTTCAAGAAAGTTCAAACAGTTAGAGGATATAAAAAATAAATTGCGATTTAGTGTTATTTTCGGAAAAACCAGATATACGCCATGCTGTCACAGAATAATTGAATACGGTATAATAAAGTTCCTACTACAAGCAGTTAAAAAAAAATAATTTCGATATCATAATCAGTAACATAGATAAGGGAAGGTGGAACTTATAAGTGGCCCACCATGTACAGTGTAATGGTTAATTATGCGAGTTCGCTTTGATTCTCAAAATTTTGGGATTATCTGCAAATGTGGGAACCCTCAAAGTCGATTCACCAACCCTCCCAAGAAAGGCCACATATTTTAGTGGCCTTCAGATTTACTTTGTTTACATTCTTAGTTACCTACTACTAGTAGTACAATATTGGATTCATTGTTTTGATTGCTTCGTCTATCATCTGGCACATCAAAATGTTCTAGCCATCTCTAACTTAAACCACATCTAGATACTTTTAAGGTCATTAAATCTATCAAGTTCTATGCTACTAAACTGCATCTCATTTCCTTAATTATTATATTCTTTACAGTTCCTTAAATTCATTCATAAGGTTCTTATTTCATATCAAAATTGAACATAAATAGGTAACATAAGTGGCTACAATTGATCTTGTTCCTATTGTAAAGTATAAGATGTACATAGTACACATCAGAATCAGTAAATAAGTCATTTAAAACCGTGATCATGTCACGGTTTAAAATATCTGATATTTAAAAATTAGAATAACAAATAACGTTGTTAGTAAAAAAATCACGATATCGCTCATCACTTGTCTCATGGCAGGTGGGGAGATCTTTCCTGATCTACTTAATTGCAGTGATCTATTATGTAAAGTAAAACATCTGACATGACTTTCCTGTCTTACCTAAAGTATTTATAGGCTTTTTACGGTTATTCTGTATAACCTATTGTACTACCCCTGTAAATGTTTATTGGATGAAATACATAAATTTTTCACACACATCTTACTAGACAAATTTTTTTATATATTCTTTGCCGAATATAGTGAAAATTAAAATTTTATACTTTCCCCCAAATTTTTTCATTACCGTCCATTTTGGAGAAACCATGTATGGAATAAAAAAAATTGTAGGAAAGTGCAGAATTTGATTTTTTTTTTTTTTTTAATAAACATTAATATTATTAATGTTATTATTAGTCCGTAAACTCTTTCCCTTTTGCAATTTCCTTATACTAAAATAACCTTTACTAATAATCAAACTGCTGCAAATTTCAATGATCCAACTGCACAATATTGATCAATTAGTGTGCACCAAAGATGAGATTTATGTTAATCGGATAGAACGTTTGAGCTAGGTTCTTGAGCGAAGCGAAATAAACCGGAACCAATGGCACGATATCAGCACACACATTACGCTATTTTATTTGTTTCGCTTCTCGAACGAGATTACCGCATCTCTCCGCGTGGTTGATTCTATGAAAGTGGCGCAGTCGAAAAGGATTTACCGTCTTTTAAAATAAGTAATTTATACATTTAAACGTTTATAGGAAAGGGATACGCACACAAAATGTAGCTGATATATGTTATTTAAAATGTTGATTTATTAGAAATTTAGTTGGTTTAACCTTAATCTTAATCCTAATTTATAATAATATGTATTCGTTTTATTCAAACACATTTTTAATTCAAATTACAAATTTGTTTATTTTAAGATAACGTTTTCGTTACCAATAAAATAAATTTTATAGAAAAACATTATTCTCTTATAGATTTAAATTTAAAAAAGTTTTGAATTAAGCACTAAATTTGGCTGGAGTAACCAAATATGCTTGCAATAAATAGAATAGGAGTGGATATAAGTATTTAAACATGGCACTAACGCTGCAAATACTAAAATGATTGATTACATATGACGTATCACGTAGCTTAATTAGGCGCATTATATTCCTACAACTTTATCAACAATTTCTTTTATATTTATTGAATGATTTTTCCACAAAATTTATAAAAATTAATATCTGGACTACACGGTACCACGAAAGGGTAACAAACGGGAGAGTTATTTAGATTTGTCCACACCGACAGAAAAAAGTTAATACCTGACACCCAAAAATAAAAATGGCGAAACTTTACAAAAGTCATGCCGGTAAATAGTTTACATTTTCATTTTTGGTATCCAACATACAGACACTAAAAAAAGGAAGGAGGGAGGAAGTGGTCCCATCGTCACCACAGTAGCTAGCAGTTACCGTGTCTCCTTGTTCAAGCATGGTCTAGTGAAGACATTAGTTCCATGGAGTGAATAATAAAGAATTTCACTGGTTATTTTTTTGTTTTTTTTAATTTACAATATTCCCTTTTTGCTCGTTTCTTTTTTCTCTGTATCTGTAACGTGCAAAGAGTGGGTTATTCCAAGGCACTTAGGCCTCACTAAGCCCATAGTGCATCCCTTCTATATTAAAAGGCAGCTCCTAGCTTGTGGGAGGGTAGCATTCATTTGCGAGTCAATTTTGTGGTTGAGGGACACTGAGCTTCAAAGCCTGCAGGAGACCATGTGAATTTATTTGTATGGTTCTCTATAGGATTTGATGGATGCTTTATTAGCAGTCCCATGCAATGGTGATCCCTTCGTACTTGGCAATGACCAAAATGGCTGTGATGAGGCGCATATTCTGTCTAATTATAGTCAATTGTTCCGATTCTATCAGGAAGATGAGTAAACTACATATTACTACTACACAATAGTGAAGGTTTAATAATACCGGGATTCCTTACACTTCGAAAACCAGGGGAACGGAGAACTACATCCAAGTCTATGGAGTTTTCTGCAAAAGACCAACCTAGACAAGGTACTCTAAACAACGAATGTTTGCTGTAGTATTATCAGGATATCTTAAAGGTTCCCTGGAAACTCAGCAGCTTCTTGTTTCGTTCCATCTGTCCCTGAATTTCAGAAGAAAATATTCTCTTATTAGCTCTGGCATTATCCTTGTTGTCAGTCCACTAGAAGGGAGAGGTCTAAAAAGTATTTGATTGGCTGTCTTCTTCGCTAGTGAACCAGCAAGTCTGTTACTTTTCGATGTGGTGTGACCTTTGATCCATCTTAGGGTGACCATACTGTTGTTGAATACTTCGGTTAAAGCTTCGTGACATTCTAGTACTATCCCTAAATAAATTCATAGTGTGTACAGGGTGAGAAGACTAAGTAGTGCTTGTCTGCTGTTTGTATGGATGAACATGTTCCTTTCAGTGATATTATTACTGGTAACTTCTTTTGCTACTATGGGAATCGCAGTGAGCTCGGTTTCAACTACAGTGGAACTATTGCTCGCTGCCCATTTTATGTTTAGATTTAAGAATCTGGAGTATATTCCAAATCCTGAACCCTCTTTTGTTTTAGAACCGTCGGTGTAGATGTAAATCGTACCTGCCACTTCTGGCTTTATTATGTGTTTTATATGGCTTATGGAAGATATATCTCGGCGAGACATTGATTATTTTTTATTATTTACAATTGTGCCTTTTTCTGTTTCTTCTTTTCTGGTCCATTTGCTGTTCACTTGGATTCGTACTGTTTGGCCGAATAGCAGGCTTGGCTGTGTTGCCAATTTGGCTGGATACCTGTTAAATGAAACTTCCAAATTCCAACCTACAGACGCTTTAGTCCAGCTATTTTACATAAAATTTAATATGACATAAATATAAAGTCATTATAAAAATGTGTTATGCTATGTTGACTGGTTTTTAATAATAAAAACAATATGAACAATAAACTAAACAGTCCATGATTCATAATCTATTTTGCATATACAACTTTCAATATAGAATTTTACACAAATAACAAATTACATTTTCTTTTATTTAAAACTTTACTGTAGCCTTTCGCAACTTGCATTCAAATAAAAATACTGCTTCTACAAAGCCAGTTTGAACGAGATTCAGTCACTCTCTGTATAATAACCACCCAGCGGGAATCTATAGGCAGACCTAAATGCACTGACATTTGCCCAAATTGCTCTTATCTGCACCATATTATTTTCCTAAAAAAATATTTAAATCGATCTTGAGAATCACCATAAGTCAGAAAAGTAAAAAATTTGGGAAATTAAATCTCAAATCTCAAATACACGAATATTATTTTAATTTATTTAGGCAATAAAACTACAGGTTTTAATGAAATAATATATTTATTTAACAATATTTTTATTTAATTTAAAATATCATTTAAAACCTTATCTTCATTAAGAGTTGACCTTTATAAAATTGAAGTTCGTCTTCTCATTCCGGAAGATACTGCTTACGTATGACAAGATCATTAATCTGGTAATAGGTATTTTTCCAACATAAGCCTTTCTGACAGGAAGAGTCAAAAGTTGTGTTAATGCATTTCGACATTTATCACAAGTCAGTCCATCTGTAGAAGATTTTGTTACAGAAACTCCTTCAGTTTCAAAAAAATGTTTAAAATTCACATACTGACTTATTTTAAGTGATATCTTTTTATCTTGTGATACTGCTTGTTTAATTTATAATCAAAATTGCCCCAAGCTTTCAGTCTCAATTCTTTATTATTCCTAGAGACGTCTCTGCAAACCGCACTGCCTTTTACTCCTGGAAACGTATTTGCGGCACTGCCTTGGCCAATAAGAACGATCTTCCTCTCTAATAGCTACGTCACAGGCGTTATTAACTACTTTTCCACCGTTCATTGGTCATCTATACCCGGAAATCGCCCTCATTGGTTAAAAACACTGACGTTAGGCACTTGGTCAACCTCGAGCATCACTCTCAATCTAGCTAAACAACTTCTCTTTTGGCAGAGCCTTAGTACCTCTCAAATACACCACATCGTTCCGCGGTGTGCTTGAGTGCTTAGGTAACAAATTTTCAAAAAAACGTCTGTATATAATGTAAAAAGTATGTAGTTTGTAAATGAACGATGTAATAAAATTTACATAGTTTCAATAGTGTTTTAAAATAAAGTATGTAATAATAAAGTGATGTTTTTAGACAAGCACTAATCCTTCCATCCCTACGGATCGCACAGGTATTTCCAACATATTTTTGGTCAATCTGTGCCACGTGTATAAGAGAAACGCCATTAGTCAGCGACTTATGGAGTTTCTCATGTAAAGCCGATTTTGACCTTTGAACATTTAATACAAAGAGTGCTATGACTAATAGGATTTCTCGTTGGAATGTGCACCGAAGTGTTAGCAATAAGAATCTGTCATTTTTGGAATATGTCAAATTTGGCTTTCTCAAATGACCGATTTATTTATTTGATTCAAACAAATGCAACGATTTTTTCAAAACAATGTACAATCAACTGTCATTTTAGCACTTCAAATAAATGATTTATTTTTAACAAGATTTTGAAGTTTTTATTTAAAAAAAAAAAATTGTTTTAAAATATTTAAACAATGTTCCTTGGAAAAAATTTTTGAAATGACCAACACGCTGGTTAAAAGGAGATAACAATGGTAACACAGAATAACTGTTTAAAGTGCAGTATTCGTACTTCGTAAAAAAATATTAGAAAGGAGGCTTAAAAAAATAATAAGATCAGTACCTATTTACTAATACAAATAGACAAAGAAAGCTTTGTATTCTTAGGCATATAAAAATAAATGGAATCTAGAGAGAATAGACCTGGAATATCCTAAAATGACAAATTTTAAAAGAAAAATTAATAACAAAAGGAGGGCTTGAAATACTAAACATAGCTTTGGCCGATGGCAGTGTTAATATTTAGAAATTACCAATTACTCTGTCACTATTTTCTTCCCGATAAACAATGTGACATATTTAGAGTGCTTTGGAAAATAAGACCTCTTAGTAAAAACTTAAAAATGAGAATAGAATAAAAGCAAACTGAAGTAGAAGAAATAAGATTCCATAAAATAAATGACCCGAAACCCCTTTTAGATAACGATTTCAGACCCGCTTCTGTTTCAATATGACTTACCTTACGTTATGCCTCAATCACCAAAGCTTTCAGCTATTCAAACAGTTAATCTCATCACGAGATGTTGCTACTTGTGGAGTAATTCCCCTGTGATTACATTATATTAAGGAGAACAAATGCTTGAAAATATTCAGCCCAGTATTTGTTCATAATTATATTTATTTTTATAAAAGTTAGCTACTGAATATAATTTTGTTACTTTAAATTGTCAAATGGACCAAAAACTGGTTTAAGTTAGATACAGGATATTTCATAAATTTAATCTATTTTTATAGAGTATTGTACTTTTCTTAACCTTTTTGCTTTTGCTGGGACGACATAATGTTCAAAATCTCTGCAACAGAAGTTAGAGAAAAATAGTGATACTAAGGACGAATTCAGTAAAGAAAAGCTAGATATAGAGTTTAAATTATTTATCAATAAAGAAAAACTAGATTTACAACAAAAAAAAATAACAATAAATAACCACTACTCGTTTTTATTTAATTAAAGATTTAATGTCGCATCCATCCTAAGGTTACAAATAGAAATAGAAATACAACAGTTTAGATTTACAGAGTTTGTGTGTTATATTTTGTCGATAAGGTAAGCGTCTTTAAGGTATTTAAATAAGTTCGTTATGTGGGAGTCATCACCTAGTAATACTCTTACTCTGTAAGTGCTGTACTGTAAGGGGTGTATCGCAAACATCGCAGAAGGTGCTAATATGTCAGATTGGTATGAGCTAGGAAAAGGCGATTTAATATGACATGTTTTTTCCTTGATAGCCCACTATTTGAACATTATTTTTCACTAAACTCAATTTATTATTCGTTACACTTTGCCACTCGTTTTTCCACTCGTGCACTACTACCGTTTTTAAATAATTTTTTAGGTCTTCAGGCGAAGTTTTGTTGAAAGTTTCAGAATTGTCACTAGTAATAGCTTAACGCTCACATTTATCTGGGGCCCTATTCTCCAAGTTGAATGATGTGAACATTTCACTGTGGGATGTGAAGTGTCCTATCACCAATTTGTTCTCTCGGTCATCGTATTCGGTATCCTTGAATCATTCAAACCCTCATAGGTTCACGGAGCACTGCTGCCAAATTTAAGTTGTGCGTTAGAACTATTTCAGAAGGCACTTTAATTCAATTTTTTATTATTTTTTGACAATTATAATACAGTTCATCAAATTTCTAGAGGTGTTCGACGCCCAGACAGAGAACGCGCTACGTGTGACTAAGATAGCTATTGTTCAGTCTGCTAAACAAGTTATTTTAAATAGTTTTTAATATTTTTAGGTAATTAAATTTTAAAAGTGAGGAATAGTTAAAGGATTAAATTGGTCTGATTGGACTTTCTTATAACGTTTTTAAAAGCAGCTAAAGATAGTATGTAGAATTGAAAATATTTATTATGCCATAAAAGGTGTTTTGGAATTCCTTCAACCTTTTGAAATTGAGTCAGAAAATATAAATTTTATAGGATAGCGGAAAATACCTATAATTTTTTTGTAGGCCTTTGTAAATCGTGGAAATAGTTTATATTTTATTTCTACCTTATTAAGGAAAATGGTACCTATTATTAATAACGGTTGTTTCTGAAACATTACTAAAATTTTCGAAATTTTGTTTTTCTACAAAATAATAAACTACACTATTTAGAAAAAAATTTATTTCTCTTATAATTTTATAAAAAATAACAGGGGAATATTTACATTTCTTGATCTATTAAACAAAACGATAAATTATCTCGACGAATGACACCATGTTCTAGTACGGAAGCTAGCTTTACATTTTTGTTGGTGGTTTCATGGGTTTCATATCAATTTTTTGTAATTGTAGTTTACACGTACATATACCTCTTAACACTTGTTTGCTTTATTAAAAAAGTGTGTTGTTGTGATTTACGTCGAAATAAGTCAAAAACAACTTGAAACCCCATATAAAATCAAAAAGGAGAAACGGAAAAAATTGAGCCTGTAAATGAACACAACTCAGAAACAAAAATAGCTATCTAATAATAAAAAAATAAAATTTGATTCTTGTGCAGCTTCATCTATATCATTAACTGTTTTAGGTTTTTTAATGGTTTTTCTTGGTGATGAAAATTCCGATATCTCACTTATCGATTCTTTTTTTCTCTCCAGAAATGCGGACGACAGTGTTTTTAGATACTCCTGTGGCTGCAGCAACACGATCATTTACATTTTTAAATGGTATTGAAGGTGAATTAAAGTTTCCTTCTCTTCTCATAAACTCTATAACATTGGCTATTATTTCGCGAGATTGACTGTTAATCACGCGGCCTCTTAATTTGCTATTAAACTCCATACTTAGGTTCTATTAAACTGTAATGAGCAAAAAACACAAACGAAAATAAAAGAAATGTTTTAGCGAAATTTACATCTGACATTTACGTCTGAATGAAATAGTGAAATACTTGATGCGCAGAGTGTACTTTCATTGCGTAAATCCGTCGGGATGCCTGTCAGTAGTGCTTTCTCTGTCTAGCCGTCGAAAGCCTCTAGAAATTTGATGAACTGTAACATATTATATTTTCCATTATTATCTATTAAATCCCGTGCCAAAGATTTACTTAGACGAACATTGTGTATGAATATTCGGTCACTAAAGTCAAAAGGATTCTCTTTTCTTAAAAAAATTCTATTTGGTCGATTTGCATCTTCCGCTTCAGCTAGATCATTCAAAATATGAATATAAATAAGAGCTTCGTCCAAATCCATTTTATTAAAAAAAAGTGACGTTTTGATAGCGCACAACAATGACAGTTCTCCCAATGTTTTATCGAAATAATGCCCTTCTACTGGTTTCGACTAAGAGAAGTATGTTCTCTCGATTTTCATGCGAAGTGATCATTCACTTCAATTCAAGAATACCACTCACACAATTTTTAAGAGAACGGCTGTCCAGTTCGCATGAAATGATCATTCTCTCAACTGAAGGATAGGCCACCTGATTGCTCGTTGCCTGGGTTCCTACATGCGACGGTATCCACATAAACTTGATATTCCTATTCTACTGTTGGGATAAATAGAGCTCTGTTTTCACAAGTTGTTATACCGTGTTTTTGGGGTAGATTTGTTGTAGTAATTGAAGGGACCTCAGTTAGTATGTGATAATGACAGCTGAAGGGATATTAGATTCATTGGTGTACTTAATGGCGTGATATATGGCATACATTTCGCTAAAGAAAATAATGCTTTTTGGTAAAAGTTTAAGTTACTATAGCACAGCCAACTCCCTGTATATTTTTGGATGCATCCGTATATATTTGTTGTTGGTCATGGAACTTATTCCCTAAGATATCAAAGAAGGCAATTTTTAGTTGTGTTTGAGGTGTTTCGTTTTTATTGTATAGGGAAAGGGTAGTATTTCATTCAGGGACTTTTGTTCAAAGAGGATAACTTTCCACTTTAGTTGATAGTATATCGGTAATTGTTAGTTTATACTTTTGCAGGTACTTTCTAATTCTCTAGTAGTAGGGTTTTGCTAGTCTAGGTTTATTATTAAGATAATTTTGATATCTATTATTAAAAGCTTTTGAGTATACTGGTTTGCTTTTAGCTGCTGATGTTGACGAGGCCTACGAGAAAGGTAGTTGGAGGCATAATTCTCACTGCATGGGTGTAGTTCCCTAACCTTCAAGGGCGATTCTTAAGACTATGTTGAGAATCGAGACTAGTAGCTTTAGAGTAGTCTTACAGGTGATGTCGTAAGCGTAAGCGACTGAACTAGAGTTTATTTTTGATCTTAGAATGAATTTGTATAGTAATAATATTGTATTTTCGTCTGATCCCCAACTTTTGTGTGCCAGTGTCTTTAAAAGGTTAATTCTGTTGTTGCAGGAGAGTGCTAATTGTTTTATATGTTGCTTTCATGTTAGTTTACTATTAAATATCACGCCTAGAAACTTTATTGTCGATGTAAGATTTAAGGGTTTGTTGTATAATATAAGGCTTTGACGAAGTGAGCAATCGTTCTTGGAGAAAACTATGTACTCTTCTCTACGGAAACTTTAAATACTACGTTGTGTGACCATTCTTGTAGCTTGTTTAGGAATTTTTGGAAAATAGTTGTCATTAATGTTAGACATTTTTCTTTTAGATAGATAACCTCCGCATTTAGTTTGGCTTTTATAGGTTTATGTAAGTGATTTAAGACATCGTTTAGGGCTACTAGAAAAAAAGTTGGACTTATTATGGATTCCTGTGGAATGCCGTTTTCTTGGGAATAGAATTGGGAAGTGGTCCCGTTTATTCTGACGGTAAATAGGGATGTTTTTAGGAAGTTTTTTAGAAATGTTTCAAGTTTAAATTTTCTTAAAAATAAAGTGTTTCCAGAGTTACTAATATCAAGAAAGATAGCATAACACATTTGTTTTGTGGCTAATGCTTCATGCATGTCTTTCGATGTCTAAGATTGTATTGATCTCGTTTTTCTGAAACAATTTTGTTCATATATGATATTGTGGTGTTCTTCTAAGTGCCACATCAATGTTTTATTTTTATTTTTTTTAAAACAATTTACTTGTAGAAAATGTGAAAGAAATTGGTCTGATCGGAATTTATTGGGTTTAGGAATAGGGATTATTATGGCCTCTGACCAGATAGAAGGAAAGGTTTGTTTGAATCAGATCTGATTATATAGTTTTGGAAAAAAAATTTTCGCTAATTTGGGTATGTTCTTGAGATAGGTGGAGAGAATGTCATCAGGTCCGGAATTGGTATCTTTTAAGTTACTGAGGGCTTCTTCGAGTTCATTCATACTAATAGGTACAATAATTGCTTCATCGCTGCTATTAGAGATGTTTATTGTGTGTATTTCTTTAAGAGTTTTGTGTTGAAGGAAGCTTGCATCATAATTATCATTACTTGAATACCTTTCATATGCCTGGACAAGGATTTTTGCTTTGTCTCCACTTTCTGTAAACATTTGGTTGCTAACGGTTAGTTGGAATATATTGTGAGCTGTGTGCAATGATGATTTTTTTTACCTTTTTCCAAATCTCTGTGACAGGAGTGGATCTTTTTATACTGGAAACGTACTGCTTCCAAGAACTTAGCTGTGTTAATCGTGAAGTAAACTTGAGCTTTAAGAAGCTTAAAATGTACCTTATTTTCTATGATTTTATAATGCTTGTATCTGTTTAGGGCTTACTTGCTCTCAGTAATGGCTATTTTACATTGATATTTCTACCATAGAATATATTTAGCTTTACCAATTGCTGTTTATACACTGCTGATTAACATATTTGTAAAATTTGTAAGCCAATATTGATGTCGTTGTGAAGCACACAATTCAGTACGTTACTTTCATTTAAGGTAACATTTGTTCGTAAGTTGCTCTTTAGTTCTTTGTTATCATGAGCTGATATTTGTCTGATGGTAGATTCATTCTGACGTGATATGATCTGGTCATTGTATTTTAGAAGGACTATTTTTTTAAGATAGGGTTTTGATTAGCAAGTGGTTGAGAAAAGGTAGGTGTATTGCTTAACGTTTTTTCGCTTCACTTTGATGCCTTATGTTCTGCTTTTTACAGTTAAAGCAAGTTAGGTTATCTAATGACAAAAATATTCTATAAGGCACATCCTCGTGGTTAATTATTGTAGATTCGAGGACATTTAAATTAGGTGGGTTAACATAAATCTGTCTTCTAAAACTGAGAATATAACTGAATTCCGGTGCCGTTGAATACATTTTTAGAAAAACCATAGGTGGGACAAACCTGAGGCTGATATGTAGTTCCTGGGGTATTAGATCGTCGGAAAGTAATAGACAGACATTGAAAAGAACCAAGTAATTGGTGGGGGAGATAAGTCTTCAAGCTGTTACTGTTTGGCCATTAATTTTGATTTGTCTTTATTTGGTCAAAAATGTATTAACCACACTTTTCAAAGCAAGGTACAGGCATATTTTTTGATTTGACATTCTAGAGAAGAACAATATATTTTTTGGCTGAATAAGTGATCTTAATGGTATTAGATAGTCTCGAAGAGAAGCATTTTCGATAAAATTGAATATTATGGCTTGTTCTTTTGGTAAAAATTGTCGCGTTACGACTGACGAATAAGTTTTGGCTATATTTTTGGAACCATTGGGTGCAGTTTGGGAGCTGCTGTAGTTAGCAGTCTCGTTTTCCATAATTGATGACATATTCATTTTTATTTCGAGTAGAAATCGTCTTCGCACCGGCCGCTCTCCAAGCAAAGACGCTCCGACAGAAAAACTAGTAGGAATAATAATACTGGGGCCTTGTTGTAAATTGATTTATAAAAATATTGAATTTTGCAGTAGGACTATGAAGAAAAACTGTACTTACAGAGTAATATAGCATAATGTTAAACTTTATCACACTAGAAGTTAATCCTGATTAACTAAACACTATTCACTGAACGATTTAAAAAGTTTTCGAGCAGGAAATTTTACGATTTACTATGAATAACCACTATTATTTCCTAGAAATATTTTTCGCTGAATTTTAATATTCTACTTTAAATTTTCTAGATGACGAAAAAAGGGATAAAAGGTAGGTAAGGATTTTTTGGTAACGTCAAATCTGATTTATCTCTATCAAAATAAAGATTGGTATTTTATGTAATTAACGTTGTTCCTGAAATAGTATCTAGTCTTGAGGAAGGTAATTAACTGGCAGTTATCTCTTTGGGTTCTGCCGAAAGCGTTCGACTGCATAACATCTTGATTAAGCATTTAAATTACTACAGTGTCCAATAAAATACACTAACGTTAGAATTGTATTTATCTGGACGATTTTAGGCTGTTACCTTTCAGAACAAAGTATGGGAGTTTCAAAGGACTCCGTCTTAGGACTATTATTATTTAATACACACACTAATGATTTAAGTAATTACATAAATTTGTTTTATTTGCAGACATCATAATTTTTGTCTAATCTACAAGTAATTTAACTGAGCTCATATACACTGCTGAGACTATAAACGGTAAATATTAGGTTTTGTCCTTGATTAATAGTCTCGTGGACCAATAAAAAAGGTCTCGACACATCTTCCATTGAGCTAAAAAGTTATGCTGCTGGAACAAATAAAGCAAGTTTCTAATAGAGTACAACAGAGCTATCAGAAATTCCAAAGGAAACAGTGGAGAAATTTTTGTCGAAGTATATCAGATTTAGCTTCAAGTACAATATTCTCGCCAAACATCCGAGACAGGCAAACGGCTCGATAAAAGACCCGATGACATCCATAAGGATTCTGTTTAGAAAATATTAAAAAATTGTTTACATAAATACTAACCAGGTGGTCGAATTCAGGACAGGGGTAACCTGTACGCCTTTCTTCTAGGGAATTGACCACACGACCTAATAAGAAGGAATAGAACTACCCTTCACAAGTTGTATCCCCGAACGACGTGAAATAGGCGTTTTATTCATTCTTACATTTAAAATCCCTTGCTATCCCTCCTCGTTAATCTATTTAGAGTAAACCTGGCATGGAGATGGGTATACACAATGCTGGTGAATTAGATACCTCCCAACCAATTTCCTATCGTCTGATCTGCATAACATAATTTCTTCTAAAGAGACTTCAGAAAAATCTAAGTAGGCAGATTATAGAAGGAAGCCTTGAGCAAGCACGTAAACCTTTTCCCAATATGTCTTCCAAGTATACAAATTACCAGATCATGCAGATTTTAAATGCGATGCGAATAAGCTAATTATCATATTTTGGAGAAAGTACATAGATGTGATCTCCAATATCCTGTACTAATCTCTAAATATAATTAACAGATGTGCAAGAAAACATATACCTGTAACCCCCGGAGCACTGTTATATTCCGATTTACCAAGAGAAGAAAAGTAGACAAGCACCTTTGGCGGAGAAACTATTTCTTCTGAGGAGAAGGTGTAAAATATGTGGATTCACTCTTTAGGAATCCCCATTAATAAAAACCTAATAACAAACCCAGATTATCCCTTTGGAGCATGAGAAGGATATACGGCAAAGCATGGAGGATAGGTCTGGATTTACCAAAAAATCAGTAGATGGGGTTAAAAAAAATTATTAATATTGTGAGCTACTTTTAGCAATTTCCAACTATTACCTTTAGTAAGGAATTGAATAAATGTAGACTGATGTTAAATAGTAATAAAATATTAAAAAATTAGACTGATAAAAACGTCTAACAAATCTGTCTTATTTATTTTCACCTCAAAAACAAACAAAAATAAAATTTTCATGGAAACAACAACAATATAAAATACAACAATATTTAACATTCTCCCACAAACAAACATTAAAACCTGGGAGGTTTCTTAATCTTCCACCCATATCTTGTGACAACATCTGTTGTAGTTTCTGATGAATTTTCTTTTATCTTTCTTTTCCTTACGATTTCATGTATCTGCTTCTGATCATGATTATCATCTATCTCTAACATATATATTTTCTGTATAGGCCTGACTAAGCAACCGTCTTTTATTTGTAATTCAACTTCTCTAACATTTCCATCCTTTCCAAGAAAAATCTTTTCTATCAAGGCTAGTGGCCAGTCTAACCTCTTAAAACCATCAATTTATACAAAAACGTCTGACAAATCTGTCTTATTTATTTTCACCTTGAAAAACAGCCAAATCAGCACCAATAAGGAGTTCAATCAGACCACCCTTTGTATCAGATAACTTTAAATTTAGAGTTTGCAATTCTTCCATCCAGGGGCCTTTATGACTAAAATCAATGTGACTACAATTTATAAGTTGATCTAGGACATCAAAACTACACGAATATTTCTTGTCAAGACTTCCTACAGCAATTCGGTAATATTTGTGATTAATAACTTCTGTCTCAAAACTCCCAAATAGAGAATGAGAAACTTCCTCCGACCCTTATACTTCAAATCCCATTGAAATTGCTGTAGACTTTCTGATATAAGACCAATGAGAACCTGGATCAATAATTGCTCAAACTTGCCGTTCACAATTTTTGCCTTTTAAAATTACAACCAATGTTAACAAAAAGACTTGACCAAAAGAAGTAGGATTTAAGGCATTATCTGTTACTTGAGGACTAGTTTTAACTTATCTAGAGTTTCTAGTCTCTGCTAAATGAGAACACATGACCAATACATGTTTTACACCACAATTACTACATTTAGGCTGAACCGCCGATCTGCATTTCCTCGCTATGTGCCCAAATTTCAAACATAGATGACAACAACCCTTAGACGACAATAATTTATTACGTGCCACATACGAAAGTTTTAAAGCAGTTGGACAATCCACACTGGTGTATTCTTTTTACAGAAAACGCATTGTAATGACTTTGTGTTAACTAATGTAGCTGCAGTTGGTATTAAATTAGAAGAAGATACAGAGGGTTTTTTTTTTGTTTAGAATTAGTGCATTCTGCAGTTGCAAGTGATATTCTTTCTTCATTTTCTATTTCTCCTTTCATAAATTTCATCAGTTGGTCAAGACGTTTTTTCATAGAATCAGTAGCACAGAAAAATGAACTTCGTTGCCAAACTCGAAGAATGTCTTCAGGTAAGCATGATTCTATCAACGAAAACAACATTGAGTTTTAATTTTATCATACAAATCACTTAATCTAGACTTAAAATTATGATTATTTAAAACTAAATTCAAAAGCTCTATAATTAAGTCTTCACGACCTAAACGTGATTTTAGACTTTCAATAGGCTTGAAATAGTTTTCTTTTGTAAGAGGATACTGTCGACAATTTGTCTTGCCTTAGAATTAGGAATCGTTGCTTGTTCAGGTAGAAAAATTTATCTTCGATTTCTAGTTCTTCATCTTCGTGAATCCTACGAAATTAGCTCCAGAAAAGTAGCCAATTTTAAACATCTCCTCCAAATTTCATAAATTCAATTTTTAGTAGGAGTATTATACTTTGAAATTGTGAATTAGATCGACGACTTTTGCCATCTCACTATCACGTCGGTATCTTCTGAATCATTTTCTAACAGGAAATCGGAGAGCTTTTTGTCCAGTGAAGACATTGTTTAAATTTTTTGTTCAAGAAGCTTTAGGTACCCTTGTACCCCTGTGATATCATGTTGTTCCAGCGGAAACTGATTCATGACGATTTCATATATATTCTCGAAAGACGTCCTTTATAGATCTAACGCCTTCATCAGCTTTTGGATACCATTAACACTGTAACCTGTCACGGTCACCATATTTAGCAATTTCTATTACCTATAGTTAGGAATTGATCACATGCAGACTGATGTTAAATAGTATAAAAGTATTAACAAATTAGGCTGACAAAAACGTCTGACAAATCTATCTTATTTATTTTCACCTCAAAAACAAAAAATTACAATTTTCATGGAAACAACAACAATATAAAATACAACAATATTTAACATTCTCATCAGTTTGCATTTGATCAATTCCTAATTATAGGTAATAGTTAGTAATTGCTAAATATGCAGATTGATGAAATTACACTTTTCATGAAAACAACAACAATACAAATTACAACAATATTTAACACTACTATTATTAGTCTAGAACAATTAGTTATGTCTTTTTTTGTATTACCTCTATTGAATTGGAGGGGAAACAAAAGATTTCTTACAAAGTACAAAACGTAGAAAATATTATTACTATTTCAACTTAAAAATAGAGATCGTTATCTGAAATTGATCCCTGTATAACTAAAGTTATTTAATTATAATAATAAAATCAATAAATGTAAAGGGTCCAAGCATGCTTTTACATTTAAAATAATATTTTATATTAGCAAAAGCATGCAATGTTTAACATTAACATTTTTTGAAAAGGAAAGAATGCCTCTTCAAGTCCGGTAGAACTCTAATATAAAACGCAGTGAAAATTTAATTAAACACAAAAATACACCTCCTTGCCTCGGTTAAGGGAGTTTCTAGTGCAACATAGCGTGTTCCTGTGTAGAGGCCATTTAAACATTTTACCTGGATTACTTTAGCGGGAGCCAAGTGAAGAACATTTTACGGTGGAAAGTGGTTACACATTAAGTGATATCAGGCATTCAGATCTGCTGCTAAAAGGGCTTTTGTGAGAATTCTCAACGAATTTCTAAATCCTTTGGGGATACACTGGATCAAAGACTGCTTTAGGGTTTGTGTGTGGTGTGTTTTTTTATCAACCTTAACATATAAATCGCATAGAGAGCAAACAAACATTAAACATTGCATGGTAAAGGCTAGACTTTTCTGGAAATTGAGATAGAGGATACGAAGAGAGATAATCAGAAAATATTTTAGTGGCCACCATCGAATGATGTACCTAAGAAGATTATCTCCATTAAAAATAAATGAAAAAATTTTAAAATATTTAGCAAGATTTATTAATGGTATCTTGTAAAAAATAGTATATTGTTTCACGAGTGACGAAAATAACATGATTTTCGACGAGTAAAACACTATACTTTTTCTACGAACTCTATTATGTCATGTAGGTACCTACTTAAATGAAAAAAAAAAACGAACGTTAGCAAATGCTTTATTTTGTGTTAGGAATAACAAAAAATTAACCAACAATTCAATATTTCAGAAATATTATTTATTATTTAAATATTGATTTATTGTTATATTTGAACAATTGTTCAAAATTATGGGGGTATCACACTCAAGCTTTTTATTTATTGAGGTATATGCCGACATATTTGTTCTACTGTTAAATGTCATTTCAGATGATGATGCGCCATAATCGGATGAACTAGTAGTTTCCTTATTTTGTACAGATTGTAAAATTTTGGTTTGTATTTGGTTTTTACTGTTCGTGGATTCATCAACATATCCTTCCGCAACACTACTAGATTTCCAACCACCGTGCTTTTTTAACAGAAGCAAGTCACCTCCTGCATCCACTAATAGCATTGCGGATGTTCTGCGGAAACAGTGCCCAGTGTAATCTTGAGGATTCGGAAGCGTTAAAAACTGAGCAATTTCGTTAGGAAATTTACTGATTTTATTAATTCCAATTCCAATTTTAGTTCGTGGCAACGACAAGCGCCAGATAATCCAAAAACTAATGCTACCTACAAATATTAGTAGTTATGTATTACTTATTTGTTAAAATAAAAATAATAATTCCGTTACCTTTGTTATTAAATATTTATAGTCAGGTGCATTCTTTAGGAAAGTCTTTATGTCTTCAGGCGAAAAAATTTTGGATTTTTGGCTTTTAAAACCATCAGATTTTCTTTTCAAAAGCGAACGTAACTTTGGATATTTACTAATATCGACATCATTTTTAACAGAGAGTGTAGTTCTTAGCATCGAATAAATGGACTATAACGTCGACGGTTTAAAATTTGAACATATTTCTCCAAAGTATACTAGTAGTACAGTTTCCGAAAATGATTTCACTTTTTATTTTTATTTTCTTCAGCTTTAAAAATAATTTCTGGGGGAGTACAATCGCTTTCTGACTCAGACATCATGAAAATGTGTTAAATTTAGGACGAACTGAAACTGACAGTTCTCAAAAGTGATAAAACTTTAAATAAACAAATGAAAACCAGGAAACTAGATGTAGATTGGTTTAATTTGCACTATTTTTATACATTTTTATTTTATCTTTAATTCATTAAAGTTTAGGTAAAAACGCATATACAATTTAATGAGCATCTTTTTATTTCATTATTAATAATTATAAGCTGCCAAAATATTATACGAGGCGACTGATATATGAAAATATGTAACAACTTACTTTCGTCACTAGAGACGAAAGTAAACGTTATGAGATTTTTTCTCACTAGTTTTCGCTGAAAGTATCTTGTGGCGAAAGATGTCTTTTTGTAAGAGTTCGTAGAAAAAAGTAATTTCTCATCAAATTTCGAAATTTGATTCCCGAGCCATTAGTGCCGAGTCATATGCATTAATTACATAAGTCTTTTTTTTATTTAAATGTATGCTGTCTATACCGCTATTGTTTAAAAAGAAAACGTATTACCTCTAAAGAAAAACAAGATATGGCTACTTTGTTACCGTGAAAATCATTCCCTTACCTTGTCCTTATTACTAAAATGCCTATTTATCTGAAATATATCAATATTCTTAATAATAAAATTATGCAAATATATAAGAAAGATGTTTGTTATTGTCTATAAAAGCTTTTATCTTACAACAACGAATTTATAAAAACAATATTTCGATTGTAAATATGTCGCGCCAAATAAAATCATTCCCTCATCCTATTACGAATATTCGATTTCTGAACGTGTCAAACGATATTTAGGAACGCAACTTCAAGTTTTTAGTACAGGATACCTATTCTCTAACTCATGGGAGCACTCCCATACTCCCATGCTCCCATACTCCCATGCCAACGTTGCCAAGTCGACAGAATAACTTTGATCTACTATTTAAGAGCTGATTCCACCGTTGTGTTAAACGGAGATTAAAGTGACATTGCTTATGTAAAAATGTCATTTTAAACTTCGTTTAACACAACGGTGGAATCGGTCCTAAATAGTTCAATTTTCCTTTGTGATAAATACGGACCTAAATCTGGCAAGCCCGCAATTCTCCCTCGCATGATATAAAATCTGACCTTACTACGCATGTACCTGGGCTAAAAGTGAGTAAGCACGATATGCCCATCTAAGAGTAAGAGAGCAAAATATATGGGAGCGCTCCCATGACTTAGTGAATAGCTATCCTGGCAACACTCTCAAATGATTTAAGATGACGATTTCTTCTCAACCGTAGGTGAGTTCGTGTAAAAAAATATTTTGCGAAAAATTGTTAAAAGTTAAATTTATGACGATCATTACCTCACGTTACATGAATGTATTAAGCATTTTAATATCTATCATTAAAATTTGTTGGTTTTATGCGTTTTTGGGAGTAAAATACATATTCGAAATGTAACAAGCAAATTGAGGTTATGTGTCGGTGTTTTTGTAGCTTAAGTTAAAATTCGTCATTCCCTCACTGCATTTAGGAGTGAGGGAATGACCGCCGTATGAAGGAATGATTTATCCAGTATTCTGCGGTTTTTTTAGATTTTTTATTTATTTCTTGCAACTTGTATTTCAAGGTATTTAATTTAAAACAGGTGCATGTATGTGGAAGCAAAATGGCACGACAAAAGAAGTTGAATGATGCAGCAAAAAACAATAAAAAAGAAAGAGTATGATAGAAAAAGGCGAGAAAAAATTAAAAATAATACTGAATCTTTGGAAAAACTGCGGGAAAAAGAAAGAATAAGATATTTAAAGAAAAAAGAGAAAGGTCAAGTAAAACCAGTTATTCATATGAATGCTAGAGAACTTAGACAAAAGCGAAAACAATGAAAAGAAAATAGTAAAGTGTATAGGAATAAAAAAGCTATAGCACACCAAAATTTACAAAGAATAATTGATGATACACCTCCACCAAGTCCAGTATCAGTTGTGCAGCAAATTAGAGAAGATGTATCTGCTCGAAATAGACGACAGATGCGAAGGCGACGAGCTATTTTGTATGCAAAGATTGCAAATTTGGAAAAAAAATTGAAAAATGCAGTGAAGTTAAGCGAAAAATATAAGAAGAGATATTTGAGAATGAAAACAAAAAAACTGACCCAGAATCGCCTGGAACTAAAGTAGATGCGCTTCTAAAGAATGTAAACGTTCCTGAGAGTGTGAAGAAGAAATTACTTTTTGGAGAAGCGGTAACAAGAGATCTAGAGACTAGTTACAAAGATCTTGAAAAAAAAGAAAAAATATTACGAAATGTTGAAATTGAAATCATTGCAGAAATATAAGTTACTTCATGCATCGAAACCTTTTTTTAAACATGATACTTTCAAAAGACAAAAGCCTCGAAAAATAAGCGATAAAATGATGAAGGTAAAGGACAATGTAATTAAATTTTTGGAGAAAGATGAAAACTCAAGGATGTGCCCGAAGAAAAAAGACTATTTTAAATCCAAAAATGGTAAAACTAAACAAAAGCATGTTTTATATGATACACTTCATAATTTACATAAAAAGTTTTTAAGCACGGTCAATTATAAGATAAGCCTTTTGCAGATTCAGACCCTTTTGGGTTACTTAGCAAAATGTGAATACCCGAAATACTTGTCAATGCATAGAGCATGCCAATATTCAATTGATGATATCTAAATTGCATAAAGTCAAAGCATTGAAATTTCGTAACGTGACTTCATTTTTAGCGACAATAACCTGCGATATGCATTTCACAAAATGTCTATTCAGGGAATGTTTAACCTGCAAGGAACGCTCTTTGGAATACTATTTACCAATGCCTAATCAGTTTGTGACTTATCAACAATGGATTTATGAAGTCAGTTCATTTGAAAAGGATGGGAAAAAAGACAGTTCGTAAACCCGCGAAGAAAGAGTATAGGGTTAAATTGAAATTACTTCTTCAAAGTCTGGAAGCAGCATTACCACTTTTTTTTCACATATTGGCACTATAGCACATCAATATCAGGCCATTCAAAATATAAAAAAAAAATTAACAATAAACGACATTTTAATTCATGTAGATTACAGTGAAAACTATTGCTGTAAGTATAACGAGGAAATACAAGCTGTCCACTTTGGTGGAGGAAAGAAGCAGATAACAATGCATACAGGAGTGCTTTACTTGCGCAAGGATAATGCAATCAAACCTGTATCCTTTTGTTATCTCTCTAGCGACAATAGACATGACACAATGGCTGTTTGGGCTCACTTGAAACCCATATTTGAGTGGATAAAAACACAACATTTAATCAATACAAAAATAAATTTATGTTCGAAATGGTGTGTCGCCATCTAAAAGATCTCTATCCAGAAATCACATACTTTTCATGGCATTATTCTGAACCCGGGCACGGTAAGGAAACGCCTGACGGTATCGGTGGAACCCTAAAACGGACAGCTGATAAAGTCGTGGCAGAAGGCCATGATATCGTAAATCTGAATTCATTGAAACCTATCCTTCAATCCAGGTGTCCTTCTATTTTATTGTTTGAAGTTACCACAGCAGATATTTCGCTGATGGATGATCTCATAAAATAGTCCAAGACTATTCCTACTTTCCGGGGAACACAAAAAATACGCCAGTTCGTATTTTTTCACAACACCTCACAGTGCAGAAGACTTTCATGCATAGATTGCGAAGAAGTTTGTACCCACTATCATTTGGGGTATTTTCAACAACATCACGGTAATCGATTTACTAAGAGGCGTAGCAAATCCCATCAAAAGTCAACGGAATTGGATATAATGAAGGATAATTACCAACTGTCTTCAGCATCGTCTTCGCGCATTCAAGATCATACTGAAATGTTAAAAGAATGATACAATTAATTTAGAAAATGAGGGATCTACTGTTGTCTCCGACAGTGATAAGAATGTTACCGTTGGAGATCATGTCCTGATTAAATGGGGCACGTCAAAGTATCCCGGAGAAGTTCTATCTGTTTTTGAAGATGGTTTGATGGTTAGGTGCATGAAGCAAGGTGTGAAGTTTTGGAGATGGCCTAATATTAAAGATGAGCAGTTATATAAATGGGAAGATGTGATACAGAAAATAAAGCCGCCAAAGCTAGTTAAAAGGGGGAATTACGTTATTACAGAGTTAGATGACCCTATAAGTGATGTTAAAATTAAGATTGAATAACTCATTGATCTCAAAGACCAAAAAACTCCAAGAAAAGACTAATTTAGGTTAATATTAATAATAATGAATGCTTAATAAATAAATATGAAGATGTTTTAATTTAAGTTTTGGAGAAGTGCTAAGTACAAAGTTTAAAAATAAATAGTAATAAGTATAAAGATAAAAACATTTGTTACCTCTATAGTAGTATATTTGTTATTTTTTTGGATTTATATATATTTATGTTGGTCATTTTCTATAAGTACAAAAAATTGTTTATGTTTTGAGTTGATTTTCTTTAGAATATGATATTTCATTGTTTGATATATATTAAAAAAAATATATAATTTCTTTCATTTGTACATGTTGTTTTTTACTATAATATAATATTAAATCATTCCCTCACTCCGTTAATCATTCCCTCATTTATTTATTTTTTAAAACCTTATTTTTTATAGGTTATATACAAAAATATGGAAGACCAATACCCCTGAACAGATCTCTAAAAGCAACTTTTCTGATCTCTGCAAAAAAATATCTAAGTTTATAAAAAAAAAAAGAAATTTCAATAATATTTCAAATTTTGAGATTTTATAAGAAATATCCGAACTCTTCTGCAGAGTACCTTTCAATCTTATGTGTTATACTAGTTTTTATAATTTCTATATGACTGCACATTTTTAATCAGAAATTTAACATTACAAGATTATTTTGAGGTATTTTATAAACAATCACTTTGTCATTTACAGAAAATAACCAGATTAATCTTAAAGGGCCATATACAAATAATAAAACAGAATATCGAGCATAAATTTATAGGACTGTGTTTTTTTGCACACCCCATGTGCAAAGAATCGGTTTCAAGTTGTGGCTACTGTTATCTTAATGGGTTGAAGAATGAACTACTTTAACAAATTCAAAATTATAGTTCAAGAATTAACTTATAGAAAAAAGCATCCAATATTTTTCATTTGATTTATCAAAATTATTGTTCAAGAACTAATTCATAAATATTTATCCTACAGCTTATGATGAATTAATATCTAAATAAACTAAATACCTCAAGAAAATTTGAAATTAAATAGTATAATATGGCATATAATATAAATATACCCAAAAAAATATAAATCCATCGTTCGATGGACGTTACAATTGGTACCAAAGCGAAGGACAACAAAAGTTACCTAACTCGTATCTTTTCACAATACCACAGCATAACATTAAAGAAATAATTAAATATATCTATAAATCGTCACACTAAGTGTTTCTTATTTTCTCAAGCCGATTCCCCATTGGCTCATTTGTGCAGTGAACACACATTTCATAAAATTATATTATTTTAAAATAAATAACAAAAATATAAATTTAATTTTAATAATTTTATTGTTTTTATACGTGTTAATTTCTATTTTTTGGTAAGCCACTGTGTTCTGGCTAATCGCGTCTGTTTAGCTTACTTCTCTGAGTGAGTCCGAGGAAGCAAGATGCTTTCCCGAAAGCCTCTAGCTAAAAAAAATTCAACACTTTAACAGATCAATGAAACAAACAATGACCAGCTTAAAATCACTAAAATCACCTTATTTGCACAACTCGCACAGTGACGACACAAAGTAGGGCGGGGCATGTGATAAAGTTATAAATAAAATCAAAATTTTAAAATTGGCAACAATATTCGGAGCTCAAATAAAAATCTTAATCAATTCAAGTGTTACCTAAATTAATTAACTACAGACCCAGAATGTGAAACCAGACAAATTCATGATTTACATGTGCTTAATATTCCTTCCTATGCAGCATTATGCCGTCATTATGACGTGATTTTTTGGTGTGCGTTACGTCATTTGATGACGTGAAAATAACGTTATGGTAGCGTGAGAATGTCATAGCGAAATGACGTAATTTGTCATCGATATCACGTTAAAGTAACGTGTATATCGGGTGTCCTAGGCTAGGAAAAATGACGTCATTATCACGAATCTACCTAACGAAAAAGTGACGTCTATATTGGGTGTCCCATAGTTGGATGGAATTATTAAAAATACTAAGCAGATGAAAGTTATTTATTTAATGCAAAAAACAAATGAAAACTATATTATAAAAAATAAATTACACTGATAAATAAAAAAGTCATGAGCAAGAAACCAAAAGGAATAAAATAACAAAAGAATATTAGAGGAACTGATACAACATACCTAAAATTGTAGATATAATTTTAATTGGGGGCGAGTATGCTTTACGATTTTATCATCTTTAGTATCATCGAATGACAGCTTTATAGTTGGCACCTGTTTTCTTTTAGTAGGCACTTTATCGGCCTTGGAATGTAGATCTGAGGTAACCTTGACTTTTTTTAATTTGGTACATCACTTATCATTGTCATCTAAAATAAAAGAACTAATAAAATACAGAGCACTGAAAATTCTTATAGATAGAAAGTAAATTGTGTATATAGTTATAAAATCTGAGGCGATTATTACACCGGAGATTTAGGCAGGAGCCCCAAAAACTACCTTCTCACAAGTATACATGTAGTCTGAGTTTATAATAAAAGGTAATAAAAAAAAGATCATATATCCTGTGAGATGATAAAAGGTATCTAAATCAAGTGACCTCCTACAAATGTTTCATTTTTAAATAAACTATTAAAAAAATACCCTGAAAGAACTCATGTTTAAAAAATAAAAGTATAACATTACCCACCAGTCTTATATTATATTAAACTTCTTTATATATTTCTCTATAAAGGCGACCAAAGAATTGTTTCTTACTCAGCCATTTTTTGCTCTCTTCACAATCGCCAGACCGTCAGCATCCGGTTTTTCAAACTCAACAATGCAATACATCTGTAAAATATCAAATTTGGTTAAATATACTTTATTATTTTGTCACATTCTATTTTTTACCTTTTTCTAAAACTACTTATCAAATAAAGTACAATTTAAAATGCACCACGTTCACGAAGTCACGACTGTCACGAGAATCATGAAGATGGAGGAAACAGGAAACAAAAATTACAATTGACAATATGACATTGCCAGAATATTTTTTAGTTTAGTACTAGATTGGTATAAACAATTGTACCAGATTTCATTAAAATGTACTTGGATCGGTTTCCTCTCTGGTTGACTTAGGAATATTATCAATTGTTTAGGATTTATTAGGTTTTTACGGTACTTTACTAATTTAAGTTATATTAATTATACTGGACGAAAGCGAACAATGTACTGAATTTCGTTTCTAGCGTACTTGTTACCTTCAGTATGTACTAGATCTAGTACAATTTTACTAGATTACCAAAACTCATTGCCATTTGAGATTCAAAGAAATCGGAATTGGGTTAGCCATTCGTTAAAAAGAGGTAACAAAATCTTGAATGATTAAAGGTAGAAAACGGAACGTTACTGATTATTCATATCAAAACATAAGGCACCGTAATTTTACCAAAAAAATTTACAAACTCCAGATTTCCAATTAAGTTCTTTATAATTCAACACTTAAGTATTAAAATATACGAAAAAATAACGAAATTATGACGAATTCTAAGTAACGTCTATTCTATGTCATCAATGCGACGTCAAATATACGTTACTGATTAGGATATTGATTTCGAATAAGTTAATACTAAAAAATTACGTCATAATGACGAGTCTGTGTTGACGTCTAATTAACGTTGCAAAAACGACGTGGGATAGTGACGTTCCTGGCGACTAATCTCAAAAAATCACGTAATAATGACGGCACCTTACTGCTTGGGTTGGTATCACGTGGTACATAAAATGAGAAAATATAATCAAAATGATGGGGTACTGTGTTACATAAAATCAGATATTATTTGCCAAGTTGTAATTATTTTAGGCAACTACGCGTCGACTGTTTTAAAAAATAATTATTTAAAAATCTATATCGTTTTATCAAGACGGTCAAAAAATTCAGCGTTTTTTTTAGAAAATTTTATAACTTCTTGATTTGTATTAAGTAAATTAGTTTTTAAAAAATATAGTAAAAACCGTTTTCCAGATATCTTAAAATAAATGCATCGCCTGTGTACATGACAGGGTTCAAGAGTGTTAATTATGCACATTTTAATTGTTAATATCTCGTTTTACAGAGGGTCACAAAATTTCATATTTTTATTTACGTAAAAGAAACTTTCGGTTACCTTATATTTCAATTTTATTGAAATTTTAAGAAAAGCCGTTTTACGGGAGAACTACCTTAAAAATTTACATTTTGTTTTAGAACAATATGGGGAATTTTACTAAAGAGTTTTTACTTTTAAATGTTCAGCTATTAAATGTTTTTATAATTTTTGAACATAAATAATAAAAAATCTTGAACCTTAAAAGAACTACATTACAACGCACGTCTACCGTCTACCTCTTGTATCACTACAAATCTAGATTGTATTTTTGATTTCATTATTTCGGTCCCGTGTAAAATTATTAATTATTCATAACTTATCCACTTGACCACGACAGACAATTCTCCAGACAACTGTAATTCTCAGAGTATACGCACACTCTCTGCCTAGGCCGTTTCATTTGATAACCTAATTTTTGACCCAAATCATGTAATACATGCCAAGTAGTGTAAAATTGTTTCCAGTACGATGTGCCAAAACAATTATATTTGACTTTGAGAAGGGTTCAATTTTCGAGGGTCCGATTTGAGAGTGCGGTTTTGCTTTCTCGCTAACTGAAATACGCGTTACATTAATTCGTTGTGAAATTCCGTGTGTCTGAGTTAGATTGACCGATGTTTATTTGATAAGGTAACTTCAGTTTTTTGATGTTTGGATGAGCATAAGTTAGGGGTATATATGGAACACCAAGCTGGTTCTAAGTGACCTATATTTAACAATAATAATCTTCATTTCAAAAAAAAAAAAATTAATACCTCAGCACAAAATGTAATGGATATATTTTCTTTTTATGAATATTGTAAACATCTTGTATTTTCCATTTTACAATTTACGTGTCTAATGTATAATGATTTATTATTTAAATTTTTTTTGAATAAATTTTAATGTTTAACTTTATGAATAACAAAAACATTTACTAATTATTTTACAACGTTTCATGAATATATTTTAATTAAGAATGTTTTGTATTATTCATTTTAAAACTGTATAACTAATTTCAAAAAAATTGGTGTCTTCCTAGTTCTTCTAACCCTTACTGTACTCTGTGCATCTATGTACACCTCCTCTCGGTGTTGTTGATTTTGCTCCGATTGCGAGACTTCACGTCCACTACAATCTTGTTGCTGTTCCCTCATGTTTGTTTCTTCTGTTGACCTAAAAAAAATTGTCTGAATTTCCACAAGTTGAAAATATAAAATATTTAGGCATTATCATCGATCAGAATTTCAAATGGGATCTACAAATAAAAAATGTTGTAAACAAAATTAGAGGTTTATTATCTAGATTTAAATATTTAAGAGACATTTTAGACAAAAAACACTTGCGCACTCTTTATTTCTCTTTAGTTCAATCTCAACTGAGTTATGGTATACTAGGGTGGGGTGGCGTTTATAATATTTATCTAAAAAATCTAAATATAATACAAAAATGGATATTAAAGATAATCCACAACAAATCGAGAAATTATCCCAGCGATATTTTATTTTCAGAACAAAAGGTATTTGACCTTAGGCAAATTTATTTTTGGAAAATAGCGATAAATATATATAAGGGGAAGACTAAACTCGATAAAACCAGACATCTGCACCAAACTAGAAATAAAGCAAATAAATATTACTTACCCCGAAAAAACAAATTAATAGGCTGTAGATCTTCTTCATATTTGGCTCCTCGAATTTATAATTTCATTCCTATCGAAATACAAAAAGAGAAAAGTCTTTATTCTTTTAAAAAGAATCTTAAAAAATGGATTTTATGTCAATCCAGGTCAAATATTGAGAACATAATAAATCAAAAATAAATTAATCCATAGAAATTAAAAGTATATTCAAAAAATTATGTGTATAAACAAAATAATACATACCGAGTCAAATTATTTATTATTTACTCTTATATATATATATTTTACTTACATACTGGTCTAAAGTAGTGTATCAATTTACACTATCAATTTAAACTGATATACCGATTTAGACATATACATATATTTATAGATTTAGACATGTATACCGATTTAGACATAGACATATATACCGTTTTAGACATATACCGAATTAGACATGTATACCGATTTAGACATTTATTTATACCGATTTATTTATATTTACGTAATTAATTACCATTATTATTTCGTGCCACGCACAAGTAGAATTTTTAAAATTCTCCTTCTGTGGCTTTGTCTTTTGTTTGTTAGAAAATTATTATTGACTCTTAGTTGTAAATTTCTGTATTTTTTTTTTGGCTAATAAACACATTATTATTATTATTATTATTATTATTAGAGATGAATGAGATTCATCTGATTCACTATTGTTCAAGTCTTGGTTAGATACCAAGTTGTCACAGGCAACATTGTCATTTTCTACACTAGTTTTTTGTTTAATCTCGTTTAAAGAGTTTTTATCATTACCGGCACTATTGTCCCAACTATACGCAAGTTTTGAAAGTACCACACGTTTTCCTTCTATTTGAGCTTGTCTTTTAACTTAGATATTGATATATGTGTCATACTTCTCTTATCTGGTAATTATCTGGTTTAAATGAGTTTTCCATATTGTTTTACCTTCTATAAGTTCACAGAGGTAAGTGTCTTTAATGATCCTCCAAACATTACTTTCGCTGGAGTCTCTTGTAACCCCCAAAACGTTACTTTAAGTTCAGTTGTCCCTGATGTCAACCTTGTAGCTCCGGTTCACTCAAGTGGAGAAGGGAGTGGGTGATTACTTCGTAATCAGGGAAAATGAAATTATTTTAGCTGTTCTGTTAACTTGGACGCCAGGTAGATCTACTATACCAAGCCACTACAAATCAGAAAAGTCCTACTTTTAAACCTACCAAATAAATAGGAAAATAAAAGACAACCTTAACTCAAACCTTGTTTATTTCCTAATTGGAAGATAGTTTCCCCTTAGTTAATGACCCCTTTACAATTAGTGCGCTATTAGCGACTTCAAACACAATTCATATGCTAGAAGGACTAGATTTTTACTTACATACCTGAGGGCTAATCATAACCCCAAATTAATACCAGTATTTACAATTTTTTAGCGCAGTGTACAGAAATTAGACAGGGTTAGTTCATTGAATCTTAATAAAATCAATAATATTACTTGTCAGTACCCCATTAAAATCCCCAATAAAATCAATAGTATTACTTCTCAATACCCCACGGTCATTAGCGTTGGATCCAAGGCGAAAGACATATCAAGCGCAACTCATAGAAAAGGTTAACTTCATTTAATATTAAAAATCCTGTAATTTCTGTATATTACAGAAGTTCATATCCAAAATACTTATAAACTAAAATAGTATTTGTTTCACTAAACAATGTGAAACATACTCTTATTATAAAACACTATGAATTATGATATATGAACTAACCATGAAATATAGGCAATGAGGGCCTTTAATAGCATATGAACACAACGTTATTTAATCAAATAAATTCATAAAGAAAACTGTATACATATACGTATCAGTGGTAGACTAAATAATAAACCCCAAATTATAACCGAAATGATAGAATAATAAATGCAAAATTTCCACTTATCTCCTGATCCGTGCTATTCAAGGCTAGCGTTGCCGCCTGTGGCATGTAATCCTATGATACCAAATCTCTGATGTTCTAGAAAAGTAGATGAGGTGTTCGAACCCCAAAATGGCTGTTCTTCGTTAAAGAGGAAGTACATAATCAATACCAGTCAGGAAAACGCTAGTACTAGGCAGTATCTTCACTACCATACAGCTGCACTGTGCCCAGCAACAGTAGCAGGCAACACCGGTACCAAGCAACACCGGTACCAAGCACCCTAAAATGTACAATCCTAATTACAATCTGATAACCTAAATTGATCCCGCCCCTTTATCTCTTGAAAATTAATGTGAATTAATTGAACCTCCCAGAGGGTTGAAATTATTGCCCAAGTAAAGACTATTCAAGCAAAGCATCAAAAGTGCCCAATAAAAAAATGAACCAGTAAAACTATACAGTATAACCTGTTCCCCATATTCAACCCCCTTAAAATCTGAAAGAATCTGTTATAAAAATGAATGGGTAGCAATATTTACAATTTATCAAATAAAACAAAAATAATAAAACCAACCTCTGTTCCGGAGGGTGTAACTTCGAATCAAACAGGAAATGAAATCTGCGTAGAACTTCTTAAAGACCAATTCTCCCTTCAATATATAACCCAATTACGATCGGTCTCCAACCATCAAACTGCTACAGGACGACGGATGGGTTGAACTTCAATATTCAATGCTCCTCAAGATGAGATGGGAAAGCCGGCACACAATCACATAAATAATACCGGTCTAACTTCGCGTTAACCAACTTCAAAACGTACCATCAATGCTTCCCATAAAATAGAGACACTTTTACTAGACTCCCCACGCGGGATGATGTACAAAATCACATAAAAAAAGTAAAAAGTCTCTTAGCGAATTTTCAGTTCAACACCTCCATTAACATTCCTTGTTGGAAAGAAAAACGAAGCTGCCACGTGTTACAAATTATGCCGTTCTTCGCCCCCTAGCATAAAACCTCGACTGCGCAGAATCACTTCAAAGAAAATCCCTTTAAACCAATCGCCACTGTCCGATCTCTAGAAATTATTGTTGGTTATACTGTGCGACCAATGACCTCCTTCAACTACTAGAATACGACCGTTCGCATTCAGGCTGACTGCTCTGTTAACACTGCTCGACCAATAAGAAAACCCAAAAATATGCCCATGAAAAGCAACCACCGCTTAAACGAGCACTCCTTAGTTCATGAATCACTGGCGTATGAATCGAAGTCAGACATATGACGTCCCTTGTCCTCCGTCAAGCAGAGAGAGAGAGGCATTACCTAAGAATCACTTATCGAACAAAGATAGACATCTCGAAATGCGACAGGCATACTTCATGAAATTAAATGACATCTGACATCAGTTTTAACCTACAAAATAACAAAAACATTGTAAACAACACTTCTACAAGTAAACAGTTTTATTGAGAATCATAGTGAATTTCAGTGTAACCTTGTAAAAATTATGTGAGCCCTAAGGAGGAACATTTACCCCAGTTACGCTAAATTCCTTTTGAATAAAATCAACAAAATACAGAGGTTATTGTAAACAATATCTTAAGAGTGAAAACTACTGCTGAAAACCATGGTGAAATTAAGTGTAACCTTGTAAAAATTATGTGAGCCCTAAGAAGGAACATTTACACCAGTTACGCTAAATCCCATTTGAATAAAGCTGTGTTTTCTCGAAAATCTAATGAAGTTCTACGACAGGAGCATATTCAAGGTAATTTCTAGATTATGAGTTAATTCTCTGCTAGTTTTGAGACAGAAATAGGCGATAAGGCATAACGTTCGATTAAAACCGTTACACTCGTTGTTGTTTCATGAACTGTATTTCTAAAGGTTAGTAAAAATCTCGAGACTAAGGTTGAATATGGTTCATTATAATTATCTTCATCTGCTAATGCTGCATACATTTTCTTTTTAAAAATTTTGACTGCTATTTCTGCTGGCGCGGTTACATGTTTAACACCGTTCTTTGCTAAAAAATGTTGATATTCGTTATGACACAAACTAAGTACCGTTGCCCATTACTAAAACTTGAGGTAAACCCATTCTGGCAAAAAAATCTCTAAATTTTTTCTATTACTTTAGCAGACTAATTCCTTACTTCGTATACTTCTGGAAACTTACTATAAGAATCTATTAGTATAAGAAACAAAGTACCTTGTATTGGGCCGAGAAAATCAGCATGAACTCTGTTCCATACTTTGGTATCCACTTACAACTATTTCGTCTTTCTTTCTCGAATAAGGTTTTAAACCGTCTTTAATATTTTTTGGCAACTTTTCTTTTAATATAAAAGATTTTACCTTATTTAGCTGTCCATCTGCTTCAGTTTCTCTTTCCACTTGTTTATTGTCGCTTGTTTATTGTCGAGAGGCCAATTAGCATTCGTTTTTACAAAGTTTAACATTTCGCCTTGACCTTCGAACTTAGTACTTTTACACTTATAGGAGATCTAGATAGAAAATCTGCCATTATATTATCTCTACCCCTAATATATTCCATCGAATAATTAAAATTTGCCAAACAAAGAGCCCATCTCTGCAACCGACTCGCATAAGTTCTAGGTATCTCTTTATGTTCACCGAAAATATTTACTAATGACTTGTAGTCTTACTATAAATTTATGGCCTATTAAATATGGTTTTTGCACTATATATGATGGCTGGGGCTTCTCTGCATATGCTAGCATACTTAACTTCAGCTGGCATTATTATTCGTGAAAGAAATGCAATTGGTCTTTCCATACCATCTTTAATCATAGATAAAGTTGCACTTATACCATATGAATTTGCATCAGCTGTTAATATTAAAGGTAAATTTGGATTAAAGTGAACTGAAACAATATCATTGGCTATTTCTTGTTTTATACTATTGAAAGCCTGCATACAATTATCTGACCAGTTAAATTTAATATCGCTTTTAAATAATTCATAGATAGGTTTTAATTTTGTAGCCAAATTAGGAATGCATTTACTATAGTAGTTCACTAAACCTACAAAAGATCTTACTTCTGATACCGATGTTGGTGGTGTAGCTTGTTGAAGAGCTTGCCTTGAAAAAGTTGCTCTAAAGCTCTGAAATTTTAATGTAGCGGGACTTATACCATAAGGCATACGATTAACTAAAAACAACCCTTTATGGGTGGACCACACTAATAGTTTAAATTGATTACAATCACCATATACCGGTATGGTTTTCATCAGCTTTGGGTACAATAACCAGGGGAATACCCCAATTACTTATTTCGATTGGTTCAATTAGACCCAGTTGTTGCAATTTCATTAGTTCCTCCTCTAGAGATTGTTTATATGCCAATGGTACAGGCCTTGTTTTAATGAAAATTAATTGAACTTCAGGTTTTAGCTGTAAAGATATTTTATTATATTTAAAAAGTCCAATTTTATCAGAAAAAATTCATAAATTAAGTAATCCCTTACTTGACTTTTAATATTATAAAATATTGTAATCCATTTTTTCTGCAGAACTATCACTGGAATCGGTTTTCTGGTCAAAACTTTAAGTTATGATTAAAGGTTTAATTACCATTTCAATCGTACCCTCCAACCGCCACATATAAAGTTCTTCCTTAATTACGTGAAATGCCATTCTGCCAATCTTCAGATTTTATGCGTTGTATAGTAGTTTTTATTAACCCTTTCACTTGCGCCTAAATTAGTTTAATAGGATTAAAATCGCTGATAAGGGAGAAGCATGAATAAGAACCGTAATATCACGATCGCGGGCCAGTGTATCGACAACATATTGAATATATTTATGACAGTGTTCCTTTATTAGGTCCATTAAGTCCACTTTAAGCACCTCCTTAGTAAATATTATTGTTTTATCCAGATCTAGCTTTGCATATCCTCTTTCTTACTGGTCATGGACATGGAATGCGTTCAGTTCGTCACCTGTGATAGAAAGCGAGGAAGCGTTATCTAGAACAATAAGTAATTTTGGTTTGTTTGCTGTAATTCTTCGGTAAATCACTTTTTAAAGCATTCCACATTCATAGCCTCGTGATAGGCTTCTGTTTTTTATTATTAACACAAGAGCACTGTTTTCTGAAAAGCCACTGTTATTTCCAATATGGGTAACAATAAGGCACTATTTTTTACCTCATGGTGCTTTCAAATCTGCAGATAATCCCTCCACAAAAGCTTGGCGATGACTTATTACAGAAGTATCTTGCCATATTTTATACGTTTCATCTAGTTACAGTGGCACAGGAACAAATACTGTTTTTGTAGTAGCCTAGAACTAATAGCTACCAGCAAAAGTTTTGAGGCTTCACACAAAATTGGGAGTTAAAGAAAAACCAAGTCAAAAGGTAGAAATAAAGGTGTCAGAAAGGACTCACAAAATTAAAATAATATCAAAACTAGGTCATGACAAATTAACCCTAGAATTAAATTAAAATAAACGCCGCATTTAAATACTATAAAATATCGAGATGTACTCCCCCAGTTAGGTAGAAAAAATGAATAACAACATGATTGTTTATAAATAAAATAAAAATACGTGTACATACTCACTAAATCCTATTCGCTCTATGCGAAGTCATGGAAAAGGAAGCAAAAGCGATACTAGCGCTAGCTGCGGATAATTTGTGCATTTTAGGGCGATATTTTGTAATTTTGGCATATCAAATACACGTATACATTTTTCTTTTTTTCAAAAAAGTAGGTAGGTAAAAACAATACAATAAACAATCGGAGTTGCTGTGTTGAAAATTGTACAAATATTAGCAAAAAAACGGTGAAACTTATATAACAAATTTCAGTAGCAAAGTGGAAATTAAATCAAAGAAATAAATACACAATAAGATGAAAAATTACCTTTATTTTTGTAATAATAACAGTAATGCTGGAAATAGTAGACATCAGAAACTTGAAAGGTTTTAAATAAACAATAAATTATCATTTTACGATGTTCTTTAATATCCCTTTATTCTTAAATGTTCATTTAGCAAGGACTAGATTTCAAGATTTCTGCGTTTGATTATTATGTGGATGGAATGCAATTTTGTGACTTACTGATGGGGAAACCAGTTTTAATCATTCATTCTATGTTTTCTTTCGAACAAAAATGAAAATATAAATAACGATCCTTTTTTTATACATTTTAACTTCACCCTATTATTAAATGGTATTTTTTTATTTTAAATCAATGACAACTTATTAGACTAAGGCAACTTCTCATACATTTTCCAGTAAATAATGTTGCCTGCCTATATTTTATTGTTGATTTTTATTGATTATACATAATTTTCTTTAATTTAAGCGATAAAAATATATAATAATAATAAATTAATGTTTTACTTGTTTTACAAATCCATTTACTATTATTATAACTAACATATATACTTTTTAATTACGAATTCTATTAAAAATTGTATTTGTCAGTATACGCAGAAATAGTCCATTAGTATCAACACGAATTGGTGCTGCTGTCCCGCACGGAGCGAATAGCAGTCCATTTAATGACCTTATATCAAATACGAACAGGTAGTGTATGTAGTAAAAATAAATCAATTTTTTAGGTTCAAATTTGAAAAGTTACCGAAACTACGCAGCTCAAGAGCCCAAACATAAATTCTTCAAGTTAATTAATTTACTTCACTGTAAAATCCCAAATCGACTAGTACAAGATTAACCAAACACAGTAAAAATCAAATATTTCACTCCATCTCGCCCTTTAAACCCGCCTTTTGTTTATTTTTAACGATTTTTTGACAAGCCTCCATTGACAGCTAACATTGACAAGATCAACACTCCCAACCCATGTTCGGCAAATTAGGCTTTGTTTACCCGAAAAATACAAAAATTAGTTTCCATGAGGATCGCAACACAAAATACACCTAACTGTATACCGTGTTGCCTAACGATAATTTGAATCGTTACAAATAATAGTAAACTTTCTTAATATAATAAAAAAAATGTTTTTTCAGTGTAACATACACAAAAACAAATTTAAACGTCGTGAAACAAACTTAAAGGCAAAGAAAATAGAAATCCAAATCAGCAGTTAAAATAATGATAATACTTAACCCCTTTTACAGGCAATTTACCCACCAATAACGTCGCACATGTATCCCTACGAATGTACCCCTATAAAATTCGATTAAACTGCGTGTAAAGCAATATCGTCGATTCAATACACGAGATCATTGAATTCCCAGATATCAGAACGGTCTATTTCTCTCTCTCCATATCTAATAACCAGTAATACAAACTTCCTAGCTTGCCGAACAACAACACTATTAGTACTTGTATACGTCCAAAACTATTGTGTTAAAGTAATTATAACACTTGAGCTTTGGGAACTAGTTACGATGATAGTAGCATGTAGTAAAGTTAAACCGTGTTTGAAAGCAGTTACAGCATGACGTCAGTGGATTAATCAAAGATGTGGAGAGAAGTTTTCCACGCTCCTTAGCTCTACTTCGTATATGAAAGTATATATAATAATCTGAAGTTGTTAATTAAATTAGATGGAATTGCAGATAATTACGCGTTAAACCAGAAATTATAAAAATAATAGATTGGTTGAAATTGCAGCTTGTGACAGAACCTGTACTGACCGTAACATTGCCAATATATAGTTTGTTTTTTACATATGGGGCAACGATTGCTATACAATTTTTTTACCATAAGATCTAGTGAGCAGATGTTTTTATGGTCAAGGACTCGGGACATTGAGGCCATTTGAGATCCCAAGAAAACGACTTTAACTTCAACTTCAGAAGTCTTTTAAAAATGTCTTTTGAAATTGTGTTTCTATCCATAGTTGAGCCTGTCCCACAGATACTGCATAAAATGCCATCACCCGTAAACAATTTGCATGGGGCTACAGGAGCTAAATAAAGTATTGGTACATAAGCAAATAATGTGATTTATTTTATGGTCTATTAAGAATGAATCACGATTTATAGACTAGACCGTTGAGTCTAAAAAAGTATTTAAACATAATAAGAAATATTTTGTTGACAATACGTTACTTACTCATCTACTTAAAGACGTAATCCTCTACTTAACATCTGATGCTTCTAAACCCGCAATTAGAGCATCATTGGAGCAGCTAAATCAAAATTATCTTCAACCAAAAAAACTACAGTACACACTAGAGGGCACTTCTTGAAATTTATTATAGGATGAATTACTTTATATACATGTTAGATTATTTTAGATTGGAGCACCGATGCTTGATTGTAAAAACGGACCATGAACCACTAGTGTATGATTTTCAGTAGTGGTCAGATAAACTATATTTTTTTAACTAACTCATCTATTAGTTGCTTAAATGAACAAATCCAACCAAAAGAACGTTACCTTTTCCTATCATTACCCTTTTATTTCTTTTTTTCTTCTTGGTACGGCCTAATAAGATTATTAATCCTTTTATTCTCAGTTCATCAAGGTTTGTTATTAAATTTTAAAAAATGTTGTTTATTTTCCTTTGTCACTTGACATTTCTCAATAATAATACTTCGTCTCTTCTAGACACAAAATGACCTTTACTTTGCAGTTAAGTTACGAATTCAGTTTGCTTATGGTTCCAGACCTATACCCTGATGTCACTACCTTTACCTACTAAATTTTTTTATATTTTTATAAATTTTCTTAGCTCTACGTACTAATTATATCGAGTGGTTGGTTATTAATATACCAACCTATTAATATTATCATGATTGTGTTGTTTGACAATCCTTTTTTAACTTTCTGATCTCTTATGTGTTACTTAGCTAAAACTACTAATTCTTCTACTACCGTTTTTACGCTCACGTCACTTGTCAACCTTTTTACTTGCTTCCGGACATGCTAACGGCCATCTTATATCACTTTCGAGTACCGAAACACACCATACACGTACATTTTCAACCGTAATTTCCCAGTTTAAGATTATACAAGTGTGCTTGTGCGAATTAAATTTAAATTAAGTTACATCTTTTGATACATGGACTTTTACCATCAGGATATTGTTCCCGATGTGCCATTCTGTTGAGACTCCAGGTTCTGGAGGCTTTTCTCATTGCTGGTCACTGCTACACACCCTCGTGCTAGATTCAACAGGACACCGCTCTCTGACTTTATCTTTGCTACAGGAGTTGCTACACACGTTCGTTGGCAACGACTCCCATTCTTGGAGCCTTTCCTATTTGTTTCTTATAATTTGTATAAGGAAGCACCCCCATTTACTAAGGTGGATAGAACGCTTATCTTGGAACACTAATCTTGGAATTGGATTTACGAAATTTAAAACCACATTTAAGCCCTCATCAAGAGCTCAATAGTCGATTTAGCCGGATGTCCCCTTTTTAGTTATTTGTCCCGTCCTTTTACTATGTAAGTACCATACTATTTAATTATTTTCCTCTCATATTCACTTGTTTAGTCACTCTCTAACTATTAAGATTTACTCTCATATTGGTTGATATATTATTAATTAATATTATATTTTAATTGTCAAATTGCTTTTTAACATTTAATACCTTAATTATATATATCCATTTAACTTAAAACTTTTTACATGTTTATATCTGTTATAGCTTTCATTGCTACATATATAAATTAAAATATGTGTAACATTAAATTGTAATTTGCCACAAATTATTTAAAATAATTTTTTGTGGTAAAGTATTCGTTCAACCTACTCAACATTTGTCAAATTTTCATTTTTAACACCTTTTTTTAAATTGTCATTAATTGTTAAAAAATACCTTAACATTGTTATAGTCTCGTCAGCTCTTCAAGTACTAAGGACTAAGTAGTAACCTGATAGTTTTATCACAGGTTAAAAAAAAATTTAAATTTAAATTTCCAATTCCCGTTTATCACTTAACCCAGTAATTGTTATATAATTTTGTTTCACTTGTATCAAATTTAGACTTATGACATACTTTCTTACAGGCCTGATGATGGTTATTGACCGAAACTAGTCGCTTTCCCTGTTTTCAAAACAATAGTTAATTTTTGTGGTTAAGACTTAGAGTTTTTTCTTTCCTTTACGGATACACCACATTTGAGATATGGATAACCTTCTTATTCTATCTTTTTTTTACCCAGCTACAAATTTGAAAAAAAAATCGAATTCAAATATCAGCCCAAGAATCTTGGAAACAAAGACCTCCCGTACAGGCTGAACTCGTCTGGTACACAGAAGGTCCAAAAACCAAGGAAGGAGCTGGTGCTGGAATCTATGGACCCAAGTCGAAAACAAGTATTTCACTGAGTTTAGGAAAATATGCAACAGTGTACCAGGCAAAACTATTGCCATATACTTTGATATTCAAGCAGCTCTAAAGGCAATTCTCTCACCAGAAATCAAATCACGACAGATGAAAGACTGTCTAGAAGACCTGGCCGAGCTTAGTAGTCAAAACAAGGTATCCTTGGCCTGGGTGCCAGGCCATGAGGGCAACTAAAAGGCCGACGACTTAGCCCGAGATGGCTCAGATAAGGCAATGACAGACCCCAAACCCTTCTGTGAAGTTGCTAAGACATTATGCAAGGCATCCATTAAATAATGAATTCAAAAAGAGTCTCAGGAATGGTCAAACAACTATCCAAGACTGAGATAGGCCAAACAGTTCATCAGGGAACCATTAGTCAAGTTCACGAAAGACCTACTAGATCAAAAGCGTCAAATCGTTAGGATAACAATAGGTCTTCTTACCGGATACTGTCGCCTTAAAAGGCACATCTGTGTCATCAATCCAGCAGAAGAATCTATTTTGTGAAGGTTCTGTCAAGAAGAAGAGGAAACATAATTCCACGTCCTGTGCCAATGTGAAGGCCTGGCTGTAATGAGGTACTAACATTGGGCGAAGAAAATCCAAATGCATGCAACTACATGCGGGAGCCACTGTCAAAGCTACTACAGTTCATCAAATTTCTAGAGGTGTTCGACGCCTAGACAGAGAACGCGCTACGTGTGACTAAGATAGCTATTGTACAGTCTGCTAAACAAGTTATTTTAAATAGTTTTTAATATTTTTAGGTAATTAAATTTTAAAAGTGTGGAATAGTTTAGGGATTAAATTGGTCTGATTGGACTTTCTTAGAACGTTTTTAAAAGCAGCTAAAGATAGTATGTAGAATTGAAAATAATTATTATGCCATAAAAGGTGTTTTGGAATTCCTTCAACCTTTTGAAATTGAGTCAGAAAATATAAATTTTATAGGATAGCGGAAAATACCTATAATTTTTTTGTAGGCCTTTGTAAATCGTGGAAATAGTTTATATTTTATTTCTACCTTATTAAGGAAAATGGTACCTATTATTAATAACGGTTGTTTCTGAAACATTATTAAAATTTTCGAAATTTTGTTTTTCTACAAAATAATAAACTATACTATTTAGAAAAAAAATTATTTCTCTTATAATTTTATAAAAAATAACAGGGGAATATTTACATTTCTTGATCTATTAAACAAAACGATAAAATATGTCGACGAATGACATCATGTTCTAGTACGGAAGCTAGCTTTACATTTTTGTTGGTGGTTTCATGGGTTTCATATCAATTTTTTGTAATTGTAGTTTACAAGTACATATACCTCTTAACACTTGTTTGCTTTATTAAAAAAGTGTGTGGTTGTGATTTACGTCGAAATAAGTCAAAAACAACTTGAAACCCCATATAAAATCAAAAAGGAGAAACGGAAAAAAATTGAGCCTGTAAATGAACACAACTCAGAAACAAAAATAGCTATCTAATAATAAAAAAATAAAATTTGATTCTTGTGCAGCTTCATCTATATCATTAACTGTTTTTGGTTTTTTAATGGTTTTTCTTGGTGATGAAAATTCCGATATCTCACGGTTATCGATTTATTTTTTCTCTCCAGAAATGCGGACGATAGTGTTTTTAGATACTCCTGTGGCTGCAGCAACACGATCATTTACATTTTGAAATGGTATTGAAGGTGAATTAAAGTTTCCTTCTCTTCTCATAAACTCTATAACATTGGCTATTATTTCGCGAGATTGACTGTTAATCACGCGGCCTCTTAATTTGCTATTAAACTCCATACTTAGGTTCTATTAAACTGTAATGAGCAAAAAACACAAACGAAAATAAAAGAAATGTTTTAGCGAAATTTACATCTGACATTTACGTCTGAATGAAATAGTGAAATACTTGATGCGCAGAGTGTACTTTCATGGCGTAAATCCGTCGGGATGCCTGTCAGTAGTGCTTTTTCTGTCTAGCCGTCGAAAGCCTCTAGAAATTTGATGAACAGTAAGTCTAATAAAAAAGACCAGGCTAGACGAAATACTCTAAAACAAACGAAATCCCACAATAGATCTGAAAAGGTCGCGGTGGACAAGGACAAATAACTCCCAATATAATCTAATCTACCCAGCTTGTACATGTTGGAGAAGCATAAAGCTATGTGGCCGACTCTTTACTTGGATTAACTTTTTGTTCTTTTCATTTTAGAAACCAAAGATCTAGCAACATAGCAGTAACCTCACCTACAGTGAATCAGCGAGTCTGTGTGGCGCTATGAAGGTGATTCCCAAATAGGAGTTGCTCAGGCGCCAGTTTTGATATCGCAGTTTGCTCTGCGACCCTGTGGTACACCAGAGTGTACTCAAGGTGAACTCAGTGGAGGTAAAAATAATTCCAGGCGGTCACTGCTAGGTAATCACTATACTAGAATTAATCAAAAAAATAAAACACTTATCATCTTTACACCTCGTACCCTACGGTACCCTGAAAGAGAACGGTTAAGAACCAGTAATAAGAGAAACACAGGAATAGGTACTAAAATATATATTTACAAAAATTAATAATACAACGGCAATTAAATATGAACGGCTCCCTATATGCGAAAACTTATTAAAAATAAATTGTTACCAATGAAAACTAATTAAATATTAACGGCTCCCTATATGCGGAAAATGGATAAAAAAAATAAATCATTATTATCAATGAAAACTAATTAAATATTAACGGCTCCCTATATGCGGAAAATTGATTAAAAATAAATTATTATCAATGAAAACTAATTAAATATTAACGGTTGAAAGTTTCTCTCATGCAGACGTCTGGTATTCCATAGCTTCCACAAGAGAGAAACCCTTTCCCACGAGCTGTTAAAAAAAAACAAAAAAAACTAGGGGCTGAAACAGCTCTGACCATCGACAGGGGGAAGCAAGCGAATACCGCTATCACCCCCTGATTAACGCGAAAATGGATTATTAAAAATAAATTAATACACTCGAGAACAATTGAAATATGACTGTAATTAAATGCAAGCAAATAAATGAAATCAAAGTTTTCGGAACGTCCCTGTATCTTAGACGAGGCGATCGGCGGCGCTCTGGTAATTATTGAATGAGAATAGGTTTCAGCGCGGTGTTTGGGAGAAAAATACAATGTTTAACGTAAAAATTATTTTGAGATTTGACGGTGTGTGAATTGATTTTACAGAAATCGTCGGCTTCGTTCAATAATTAGTTGTGGACGGAGACCGGAATGATTCAAATACAATTGAATGAGTAAATAAAAGAAAAGAGAAATTTACATGAAAAATACTGGGTGTTTCTTATAAAAAAAATTGCCAACGGTTTCCACTAAGGAAGGAAATAAAAAAAATGCTAGGCATGAATCAAAATTCTTGATTTGTAACACGGGTGTCCCAATTAATTATATGAAAGCCAATATAAAAAAAATATACGGTTCCTACCTTAACAAATCCAACGGGTTAACCAACTACTTATTTACGGTCACGGCACTATACGGCGTCGTCACTATAATTTTTAGAAAGATCAGTACTTCTCGGGTGTCGGTAGTCAAGAGGCGGCATTTTTAGCTTTCCATCAATTTATGCTTTTTCGGTAAAGAAAGATGGAAGACTAGTACGACAAAGTGGGGATACCACTACTACAGCCGACTGTTTACAATTCAGAAATACAAAAAATGTCCTTCTTGTACCTTGACAATTAAAAGTAGATAATTCATACGAAATCGACTCTAAAAATGCCCATTCGGATTTCGGCAAATAAAAGGATATTTTAACCTACGAGGGTACTCGCAATTGTTGAAAATCGGTCATTTTTGGGAAACAAAAATACGGGGGAACTTCTACATGTTCTCAGGCGGGAATTAATTGAAATATACATTTTTAAGATGAATTAAAAATAAAATTTAGTGACTTCGTCACATAGATATGGAGCTATAAGACATTCTTACAAATAACCACATTTCGTTAGAAAAATTTCATCATTAATCTCTAAATCCCTACGATATATCGTTTTCACTCATCTTCATTATTTTTGGACATCCTAGAGTAAAAGCTTCAGTAATATTTGTTCAGGAAAAATATGTATGGCCAGGAATGTGTAGAGATATTGCTCTGTGGACCAAATTTGCCAGAGTTTGAATATCCATGAACACAACAAAAATGTTCTTTAAGCATTTCCAGTTCCTGTCAAAAGATTCCAGCACATTTATCTGGATATTCTGAGTCTACTCCCATCTTGTGAAGAAATAATCTAATTCTCTTCTAGAAAGCCTGTAGCTGCACCAATAGAGGACTTTTCTTTACAAATAATTACATTATCATTTTACGCAAACTGGATACGCATTTTTGGCTCACCTTGTAAGATTACTACGGATCAACGTAAAATCCTCTATCCAACTTTTTAAACAAAAGTACTCATTAGAACGAGGTTGTTTTTGTAAGCAATCAGGAGTAGATAAGGAAACTGTGCCCTGCCCCTACCGTATATCATAAACATAGTGCATGTTTCGTACTCTCCGATTTTAATAAATGTAGCCATCGTAACTATAAAGTGTGGAGGGTAAGTTACTCAACTGCACTTAGTCCTAACAAGGCCAATTGTGCAACCTCCTAATTTATTAGGCACCTCCTAGCTCGTGAGCCAGCCTACACATTTGTTGTGGTTCATAACAAAGTCAGGTGCTTCTCTTATTTCGGCTGCTGTTAGTCAATACCTGCCGAATAAATAAAAGGGGTAGAGGATATTCTAGATGCTTTTATCTATTTTTACACCTTCTGCAGAGTGAGAATTCTGATAGCTTCATGCTATGAAGATGTTTCCGTACTTGGCAATATTCAGTCAGAATAACTGTAATAAGGCGCAGATTCTGTCTAGTCATAGTCAAGTATTTGTTTGGTGTAGTATTGTCAGGGTAACTTCAAAGATCGGTGGCAACTTTACAGTTTCTTGATTCATTAACTCTTCTTGAAATTTCCAGTAGAATGTTTTTTAATTCGGTTTATCTATCACTAGGGATTTTGTCAGTTTAACGAAAGGGCCAGGTTTAAAAAATATTTGATTTACTGCCTTCTTGGCTAGTAAATTTTGATGTGGCGTAACCTTCAATCCATCTCAACATTGTTGATGTATACTTTGATCATTGTGACATTCTAGTACTACGCCTGAGTAAATTCGTGGTCTATGCATGGTGTGTAGCGCTTGTCTCCTATAGATAGGAATGCTCCTCTTCCAATGATATTTTTTCTGGTAACTTCTTTTACTGCTATATGAATCCACGTGAGCTAAATATAAAAACACTGGCACTATTGCTGACATCCCATTTTATGTTTAGTTTTAGGACTCTGGATTATATTCCATATCCTTGGCCTTTTTTTTTTCTTAGAACCATCTATAAAGATATAAATCGTACCTTCCACTTTCAGCTCTTCAATTTGTTCCGTTATATCCTAATATGGCTTATGGAAGATAAAATATTGGTAAGGTGGGGTCCATGTTCGATTCAAGTAGTGGAAGCGTATCTGGCGCCTTCCACCAAAAGAAACGTTCCACCTCATTAGATCCTACATCAAGTTGTATTCCAATTGTGCAAAGTTATGTTATTCTCATCAGAGCAACCTCCTTGGTGGAAATATCAAGGAGAGTAAGAACATAAATGACTTACAAATGCAGCTATGGTTTAAAGACACCTGCAACCTCAAGTTTAAGATCCATGTAAGTTTCTGTCACGTTTTAACCAGCTCTTCTAATTAGATGGGAATGGAAAATGAAAGAACATGTTCTTGGATAGAAATATTCCAGCATTTTACACTAGGGTCTTCTGATACTTTAACCTACAGTAATCAGTTTTAGACCAATGAGGAGACAATAGTCTAACAGATTTCAAGATGTTAGAACGTGCTGGCGTCTCTGGAGAGGAGGTATTGTAGTGTACTATCCTATATATCGTTAAATAAATTGTTTTTGCATTGAAAATTCTTTTTTTTTATTATATTTTGAAATAAAAGAAGCTTAATAGAAAGAAAGTCTGTTATATTTATTTGTAGTGGTGCTGCATACCCTTAAACTAGATTATTCCAGCAACCCCATACAGATTTATTATTCCAGACTTGAGCTCGTGAAAGAAAGAACGACCTAACTAAAGGTAAAGAAAAAGAAAGAGTTGGAATGCTACTATAAATCGCAAATTTGGGGAAAACTAGCAAAATTGCTGTATGTGTTTGATAGGTAACAGAATCTTTCTAGAAAAGCCTAATTCATATAATCTTTATCTTTGTCAATTCAAATCAGTTAGGATCTTTTTCGGTTTTAATTCCCATGTTTTTTCTAAAGTAGGTATACACGGGACAAAATATATTGCATTTCAGTCATCGCAATCACTTACAAGACTCTCTGGCGTTAATACCTCGGGCCAGTCGCCTGATCTGTTTACCGACTCCTTTAAAGTAAACAAACGCCCAAGAGTTGAATCCTGCATCATTGATCCACCTGATAAATGGCGGGCGTTTTGCCGGCAGAGCCGGAGACACGGCGGCATCGCCGCCACCAGCAAACCGAACGGTCACTAAATTACTCGTCCGCCACCTCCTTTATTTATTTGCTGCAGTTTCGAATCTGCAAACATCTAGAGTGCCGGGACTTGTGCCTTTAATTGCGCGTCTCTTTTCTATCGGCGAGCAATCATTGCCTCCGGCTGGCGGCGGTGACCTTCGAGGTGTCGCGTTGATGCGTTGGCGGATAGAATGTGACTTATTAGAAATCGTCAACATTTTATTAAGAAGTCTTTATTTATAAAATGTATACATTTCACTTCTACAATATCAAGAATATTGTTATTATTGTTATGATTAGAGAACGGAATGTGATAGAAACATTAAATTAAATAATTCTGTTTGAATACTGTCTTTATAGTGGTCATAATGTTTAAAATAATTAGAACACCCTATATATAAAAAAGGTGTGCAAATAAATAGAAAAAAAAACTACTGTAAGTTAACAAAAAACCATTAATATCAACATAAAATTAATCGACAACAATATTGTAAAATATCACAAAAAGTAAGTTTAAAATTATGGAAAATAATAATAATTAAAACAAAAATAAACTCACGTTTATAAGAAATTAAATCAAAATCATTGTGACATCAGATATTTCCGTTATTGACTCCGTGCGTGACAGCAGCACCAATTCATTTAGGTACTAATGGACTATTTCTGCGTATACTGACAATACAATTTTTAATAGAATTAGTAATTAAAAAGTATATATGTTAGTTTTAATAAAAGTAGATGGATTTGTAAAACAAGAAAACAGTACTAATGGACTATTTCTGCGTATGCTGACAATACAACTTTTAATATAATTAGTAATTAAAAAGTGTATATGTTAGTTTTAATAAAAGTAAATGGATTTGTAAAACAAGAAAACATTAATTTATTATTAATATTATACATTTTTATCGCTTAATTTAAAAAAATTAAGTAATTATTAAAAATCAATAATAATAAGCAGGTAACAGTATTTAGGGGGAAAATGTATGAGAAGTTGCTTAAGTCTAATAAGTTGTCTTTGAAGAATTAACCTATTCTGTCAAAATAAAAAAATACCATTAAATAATCGTACTGACTAGCCGACCGCCCGGTAATTGAATTTAATAAAACGAAAACCGTCTTCCGGCGACATGGTCTTCTTACATATAAGAAAGCAGCCCAAAATCTAATTTAATTTGTTAATGAGGGCGGTATTATTGATAAAGCCGCCGGACGGTTTACTGTATTTGAAACATTGAATTCCTTCCGTCGGAAAAATTGACATAACCTTATTTCTTCCATTTCTGTGCGAATTGTCACTTCTTAAATATTAATTAAGTATTAAACTTTATTTTTATTTACTCTTCTTGAGATTGTGATCGAGTGAAGCTAGTGGTGTCTGTTCTTCCTGGGTGATAAATATGAAGTTAGGAGACGTATTTGAAAGTTATGAAGACTTTAAGAAAGACCTGGATAATTATTCCAAACAAGAATTTGTATCCATTTGGAAGAGAGATGACAGAACTATTTCAGCGGCCAGAAAATGGATATGAAAATAAAATTTTAGAAACAATAGTTTGGGATGATGATGAAAATCAAATTTTAAGACATATTGGCTCAGGATATTGATGAAAATTACATTCCAGAAGTGAAACAAAATGATGAACTTAGTGTTATAGAAGTCACACAAGATAATTTACCAATTTTGTACAATAACAATCCAAATATTGCTACAGAATATAAAATTAAAGTATTTAATGTGGTTTCAAAAAAAGAAAATGGCCCTTGCGTACCTTCCACCATCTCACCAAAATATATCTGTCACAAGCCATATAAAGTTGTTATAGAACAAATAGAAGAGCCATTAGTGGCAGCTACGATTCATATCTACAACAACGGTTCTAAAACAAATCAAGACTCAGGATTTGGAATATACTCCAGATTCTTAAAACTAAACATAAAATGGGCTGTGAGCAATAGTGCTAGTGTAGTTCAAACAGAGCTTACAGGAATTCTCATAGCAGCAAAAAAAATAACCAGGAACAATATCACTGGAAGGAATATGCTTATCTATACAGAAAGCAGACAAGCACTACTCACCCTAAACAGACCACGAATTTATTCAGGGTTAGTACTAGAATGGCACGAAGCTTTGGCCAAAGTATCCATCAACAACGTGGTCACCTTAAGATGGATTAAAGGTTACGCCACATCGAAAGGTAACCGTTTTGCTGATTCACTAGCCAAGATAGCAGCCAACCAAATATTTTTTGGACCTGGCCCTTCTATTGGCCTGACAAAATCGGTAGTCATAGACCAAATCAAAGAACATTCCTTTGTGAAATTTAGGAAAGATGGGATGAAAAAAGAAACTGCAGAGTTTCCAGTGAGCTCTTAAGTTATCCTGACAACACTGCAGTGAACAAATACTTGACTATGACTAGACAGAATCTGCGCCTAGTCACAGGCATTCTGACTGGTCATTGCCAAGTGCCAAAGCATCTCCACATCATGTGGCTGTCAGAATCCGCACTCTACAGAGGGCGCGAAAAAGAAGACTAGACCATCGAGTATATCCTTTACGATTGCTCGACGCTCTCATTTATTAGAAGATTTGTGCTCGGCGAGTATCGGCTAACACCGGCTGATATAAGAGAAGCACCTCTTGGCGACGTTATCAACTACATTAAATCTGTAGGCTGGCTCACGAGCTAGGAGGTGCGTATCTTCTTAAGAGGATGCACAGTGGGCCTAATGAGGCCTAAGTGCCGTGGAGTAACCCACCCTCCACACATTACACATACAGAGATAGATACCTTTCACAAGCACTGCATCAGATCTAAATTGGTGAAATAAAAATGCCAATTGCCATGAAAAAAGGAGGTAATTCGAAAGGTCAATCTAATACTGTTATCAGGTTAAGCACAAATCAAAAGAAGAGATTGGCACAACCAACACAACAAACAAATGTTCCGAATACATTAATACTGGTCAATTGAAGCAAAAATATATTTTCATTAGAAATATTTTTATTTTAAATGTTCTCAATTATATAATAAAATTGTTGGTGTCTAAGTTTTATTTAGTTAATGACCATTTGCACCGACCTTTTTAAGTGAGCGTTACGTGTGAAGTTAAAATGTTTAAACAGAAGGATTGTTATTTATATTTTCATATTTGTTCGAAAGAAAACAGAACGAATGAATAAAACTGGTTTCCTATCAGTAAGTCACAAAATTGCATTCCAACCACATACAATAATCAAAGGCAGAAATCCTGAAATCTAGCCCTTGCTGAACATTTAAGATAATGGGATGTTGAAGAACAACCCAAAATAATAATTTAGTGTTTATTTAAAACCTTTCAAGTTTCTGATGTCTACTATTTCCAGTATTACTGTTATTTTTACAAAAATTAAGGTAATTTTTCTTCCTATTGTACACATATCCATTTATTTCTTTGATTTAATTTCCAAAACTTTTATAATTTTGTCTATTTTTTTTTGCTAGTATTTTTACAATTTTCAACATAGCAACTCCGGTTGCTTATTATATTGTTTCTACCTAGTTTTTTGAAAAAAAAAAAAAATAAAATGTATGTGTTATTTGATTATAAGGGGTTTTCTCGCCGCTGAGAAAATTGTCCCTTACTAACGGCGCTGATTTCGGGCGGCCCTCGGGCGCCAGATTTTTGGTTGCGGTTCACTTCACAAACTCTCGAAGCGGCGTCGAAAGTACTTGGGTAGCTACAGATGGAGATGAAAAATTTCAGAGATCAAAGGTCACTTAGACACAGGTAATAGTAGGCCACAAGTAACGGGCTTTAATCGTTGCTTGGGCTGGTACATAATTTAGCACTAGCTTAAATACAAGGGGGAATGAAGTAAGGAATTAGTAACCATTAATACTGCCAAGTAACGTTGACACATATATTGTTTCTAACTATTTACAAAATCAAAAGAAATAAATTTAGTTAATTTCAGCGCCCACCCTCGTGGTAATAGGTACAAACACTGAGCAAAAAAAAACAAACAAAACGGCCGGAAATGACTTCCGAATAGCCTCAATTACACATAAAAAATGAAATCAATGATTGCTGTAATCACGGTGGCAGCAAAAGTTTATTATTGAACTGTCCATTCAGTTGTTGAGCTAAAAATGTAACTTCCTATTTCGTTTAGGAGAAATATTAATTCAGTCGTAGGAAAAATTTACCATTTGACTATTTTTACGGAAACATGAAAAATTACCTATTTAACAGTTTAATCGTTGAACAAACTAAAAATTAACTGTTGAATTGTCTAATCGGTATTTACAATAAAATGTAATTGAATGTTTCGGCAAAGCAAAATTGAATATACGGTGCGAGAAGACAGGTTCGTGACAGTACTACCTTCAGGACCCCAGTGTTTGGAAAGTAAAACAAACTAATAACCGGAATAGTACATTATCCCTGAATGAAGTGATCGTAGTCACGAGCCGTTTCAGACAGGGGAATGGTAGTATTTAAGTTGGCTTAAATTTGTGGTTCGGAGTATAAAATAAAAGAAAATGTCTCGTCGCAATACTATTAAGGTAACAAGTCAAAATATTAGACAATTCCCAAACAGTTCCGACCAATTATTTATTGGTTAAAGCTTTAAATAAACTAAAATAAAATTCCAAAAAACGGTGTTTTCTAAAAAAAATTAATTCAAGGGATTTATTAATTAAGTAATATTTAATTCTGGCCTCATAACTAATAATTTTATTATTTGGAAAGTTCTAAATATTTCCTACTAACGTTGGTTCTATTCCCGGTCTAACTAAACAGAAATAAGTTAAAGTATTTCCGATTATTATTAATATTAATTTTAAACAAATCAAAATAAAACGGTTTCCAATGGCACGGGAAAAAAAGAAAATATTAATTTATAAAAACAATGACAAGAATTATTTACTTATCAATCTGTTTAATTACCGAAATTTTAAATAGAAAATATTTAATATTTCAACAACGGTATATTTCTAAATTGTTACAAGTTTTATTAAGGAAGTTTGGAATTAATATTTGTTCGAGGCATAGACAGAGTAGAAAATAATTATTATAAATAGAACATTAATTGTTCTAGTAAATAGTCATTTATTATCCCTTTTCGAAAAGTCACATAAATAGAACACACATTTTAAGAAATACAATCATGTTAAAACCAACTTATCTCTTTTACCAATTTAGATAAATTGCTATACATCAAACAAATTGCTCTCAGTAAAAATACCTAAGCACTCAAAAGTTAGAGCCGAACTACTACTAAAGTGGAAGCTTTAAAGTAGATAAAGTAGGTACATGTGGATATAAACGGAGCAAAAAATAAACGCTCTGGAAAGTTTGATGTTCTGTTACTCAAAGTGACTCGATAGAATTTTTATGTGTCATGACACCGGTTTTAGTAAAATAAAAAATATTTTCTGAGTGTGTGGAACGGATGGAAATATATCTTATAGCTATGGGTGTTTCTATTTTATCTCAAAATCAATATTAGCTCCAACATTACTTCTAAAGGAACCGAGCAAAATTTTCAAATTTTAAGAAAAAATCTTGTATACTTGTATTATAACTTAAAATTCTATATGATTCATATTTAATTAAAATTAATCTTTGATCGGATTAGACTTGGACTAGTGTATTCTGTAACAAGGTTGGTTCGCTTATGCTCGAGTTTAGAATCTTCCACTTGTATTGAATGTTTATCCAACAGAATAACAGACTGTAGTTTATCTACGGTCACAGACATAGTAGAAGTAAAGTAAACTGAAACTTTGAAAAAAATAAATATTTAATCTTACTTATATTAAAGCGAAATATCACTCACTGACTCATCACGAGAACTCAAAAAATATAAGCCCTTTTTGTTAAAAAAAGAAAGTACTAACTAGACCCTCTGGAGGTTAATGTCACAGAGGTATTGCGTTTTTCCAGGATTTGTTATAAAAATCTCCCGTTAAATTTGGAACCTTCAACCAACACCGTTCAGCTCTAAGTCTTATTTTTCTTTGTGAAATAGGCAACAATATTCTAATTGGAAGATTCCTAAAAGGAATTATAAGAATTAGGCCCCCAAAGCTACGTTATGAGGTCACATGGGGTCCAGAGATAGTAATACAATACTTACAATCATTAAAATCTAATGACAAACTAAGCCTCCTAGAACTTTCCAGAAAACTTTTAACCTTGTTAGCCTTGGCAAAAGGACACAGGATTCAAACTTTTCATAAAATTAGAGTGACACACATAATTTTTAAAATATCAGGCGTTCTCATACATATTCCTGATCCGATTAAAACAAGTGGAACAAACCCGTATCAACCCTTTTGGGAATTTGAAAAGTTCAATGAAAAAAAAATAATGTCTAGTAGGATGTCTACATAAGTACATTAATAGAACCAGGGAACAGAATCACAACCTTAACTTTTCTTATCGACAAGGGAACCATATGTATGGACAATTAAGGAGACCTTAAGTCGTTGGGTAAAGAAGGCTCTTGCACTTTTAGGAGTGGACACCGATATATTTTTTGCCAATTCTACACGACATGCTGTGACGTCATTGACTTACCGTACAGGAGTATCATAAGATGTTCTTTTTTTTATCTCTTGGGCTCGTCTGACTATGTGTCTCCGAATAACACTGAAGCCTATTGGCTTATTTTGTTTTACCCCATGTTAGTTCATGGCACCCACTCTATCACCTTTGTACCTTGTACAAGTTTGTACAGATCCTTGGGTGACTGGGTTCTATACGTTGTTGGATCAACCTGGGGTTGTCCAAAAAGAGCCTGTCTTTTGCGATCTAGAGCTTCGCATTCGCACAGTATGTGTTTGGCCGTTTCTGGTTTCTTGTGACATAGTCGGCACATGAGTTCCCCATTGTACATGCCAATTTTGTTCAAGTGTCCCTTTACTGGGGCGTGCCCAGTCATGAACCCTGTTATCACTTTCAACTGGTTCCTATTCATTAAGAGTAGTTCTTCAGTTCTTTTGGGACATGGTCTGCCTATGAAGGCTTTTCCATGTGCCTCTTTTGGGGTGCTTCCCCAATAGTTGATATGTTGTTCCCGAATCCAGTCATTTATAAAACCCCGGACTGTACTTTCTGGTACTCCTGGGTTTGTGTCTGGTTCCGGTGTTTCTTCTGACCCTCTTTTTGCAAGTTCGTCAGCCTTTTCGTTGCCCTCGATCCCTTTGTGGTTCTTTCTAGATGCTGGTTCCAGGTAAGTCTCGAGTCAATCATAACCCCGAGATATTTTACCTTCCCCTTAAGCTGGATGCTTGCGCCTCTTAGGTTTAGAGGCCCTAGTCCCTCCAATTTCCTCCTGCGGGTGAATGCAATTATGTCAGATTTGTTTGGGCTAATGTTTAGTCCTTCCGCCTCTGTCCATTTTGTTACTATATTTAGAGCCTCTTGCATTCTATCTCTTACTAAAGTGTTGTATTTTCCCTGTGCCATGATCACTAGATCATCGGCATATCCCAGGGTTCTATGTCCCTTATCTTTGAGAGCCCTAAGCAGCCCGTCCACTACAAGGTTCCACAGGAGTGGAGACAGCACTCCACCCTGTGGACATCCTCTCGCTACCCGTGCCGCTGTTGTCTCTCCCATAAGGGTTGTGTGTATAGTTCTCTCCCTTAACATAGAGTCGATCCAGGACACGCATGTGTCCTCGATTCCTCTGTGTTTGAGAGATCTAATGATCGATTCAAAGGAGGTATTGTCAAATGCACCCTCGATCATGGGATGTTATTCGAAAGAACCGTTCTATAAGGGACATATTTCATTTGCTAGGTTCTATAATAAACCTTTGTCCAGTCAAACAAAATTTTCTGATGCTATTTTTTGCAAATAGCTTATAATTTTTATTGTTTATAAAGTTTTGTCTTTTATAAGTTTTTGTCCTTTATAAGTTTTTGTCTTTTAGAAGTTTTGTCGTTTATAAAAGTTTAACCGTTTATAAGTAAACGAGCTGAAGTAAGGATACCTTTTATTTAATAATGATAACTGCAATATTTTTCATGATCTTTAAAAAGCTACACAGTTAAATCTAATGATCTGAAGGACAAGGTCATATAATTAAACGATCAAACGAACTTACCTGTGATGTTCGATCGTGATTATATGACATCGCCTTGTCCAAAGACCAAAAAAAAAGCAAAAAAACCCTCCACAAATAAATATTGCAGGCACATCAAGCTTAATGGCGTAATGAAGACTTGATAGCTAGAGGGCAGGAAAGAGGAGAATATTCTTCTTATTTTTCTCTAAAAACAGTGGCCTTTAGCACTACGGAAGTGCTAACTACACAGTTAAATCTAATGATCTTTGCACTAGGCGATGTCATATAATAACGATCGAACATCACAGGTAAGTTCATTTAATCGTTTAAATATTGCACATCTTGTATTGTGTGAATACAAATCTTTCATTTCCATTCATAATTTCAGAATTGAAATTTAAAATAATCATATCGCTGCGGGTGGAATCATTTATGCATACGGATGAGGATATACATTTGCATTTTCGGAATTTTTAGTCCGGTGTTTATCTTTCTAACCTACATTCGTTATCAAAATACAAAAATAACAACCGGATCCGTGCTCTCTAATGGAGAGATTACTACTTTCTCATTTCCACGGAGCGCCATCGGTGCCTCGTTGCATTTCCCTCAGTTTGGGGTTATTAAAAGGTAATAACAATTAATCATACGGTATAATATTTGTGTTTAGTTTGGGAATCAGTGGTGGAGGTAACGGCTCGTTCAAAACAATCTTACCATTTATTTATTTATTTAACAACAGTAATAATCATTAAGCGGGTGAAATAGACAATAATAATATAAATAATAATAACAAAAACTGTAAATATATTATTAATAATAGGAATCTAAGTATCAATATCCATGAAAAATAAAACTGTGGCTGTATGCGAAACAGGTAAAAATGGAAATTAACATTGGACAGCTATTATAAAATAAAAAAAACTATAGTCTAGGATCCGAAGTAAAGTCGACTTTCATCCATTTGTTTAACAGAATATTTTTTTTATTTAATCAAATATGTTCATAACTATACCTCAAATGAGTTGCCTAAGAAAATACTATCGAGGCTATTTATAAAAAGTATAAAAAAACGACACCCTATAAAGTATTTCCCAGATGCTTCGACTATACCCAAACTGCAATCATCTCACCGCAGGATACACGAACAAATAACACACTTAGTCCGACAAAAATGCATTATCCAATTCGAGAGACGCTAAAATAGTGGTTCCCACCTTATCGAGACTGAGACCCACAAGGGTAAACTCGTAGTGTAACAAAAACGAGAAATGATTTAACTTGGAACGAAATACCGAAAGCCGATAGTAGTATTAGCACGTTGAATTTTTTGTTTTGTCAAACATTGGCATTACTTAGGTTAAACCATGTGATGATTTTCACAAGCCTTGATTTTTAAAACCATTCCATATCGCCTTTTGATTAGGGTTCAAAAACTTGTTCGAGCAATTTATCCAATATTAATTGGCCCCTTTACCTCTTAAACCTGCTCATGTAAAATATTTGGGCTTCTTACTTTGCCTATTTATATTCTAATAATAAAGGACAGAAGGATGAGTAGTGCAACTATGTTAAAAGAAATAAATTGACTTTCAGATCAGAATTATGTTTAATTCAATTATATTCAATATAATTCGCAATATCACAACTATAATACAAGAAACCAATCTGACTTTCATGTACGGCAAGCAGTTCCCAAAATACAATTTTTATTAAAGGTTTAAAAAATCTACTAGACTGCCTACAGAAATAAAAAAAAAAAACAATAAATGTATTCAAAAGTAACCTCAAACAATACTTGATAAATAAACAGAATGGATATACTTTCTTGTGATAATACTCTTTAAACCTGCCCTTTTTAAGTATTTCCCTTAATTTATTGTTATTTTACCCCTTATTTTATCCGCATTTATTATAGATTATTTGTTTTGAGATCATGTACTTTATTTTAAAAAATTACCTAATGTTATATTAATACTACTTACTATGTTTAAATTATTAATAGTTTTGCGACGATAGGTTATAGCAACTTATAGCCACAAAACTATTTTTGTGTTAAAGTAGATCCATAGAGAGCAATGTAATTTACAAAGGCCTTTCTTCAACATGCAAATAAATGACAACTTTATAATTAAAATGAAAAACACAACAAAATACCTCAGTATCATGGTTGATCCAAATTTGAAATGGGCATTATATCCTACCTCTCTTTTATATAATAAAAAAGTGCTTTGTATAAGAACATTATATTATCTGTCTTGCTGTACCTTTATTTATGGAAAGCCTGAATTGATATATGTTATAGTGTACAGTGTCACGAAGCCGCCAAGAACATTAACCTTTGCTTCCCATAGATACAAGTGTCAGTTTGCTTAATAGACATTTTATAGTTTATTCACATTTGCACTTTTATAACATATTGTTTTATTTCATTTTAATTACATTCAGTCTAGAATCCGATTTTGTTCATTAAACACCTTTATTTTGTAACACAGTTTTTATTTGAAATAAATTATTTTTTAAAAACTACCTTACGGCATTTTTGAATTTAAGTGGCGCAGTCAGTAGGATAGGTCAAACGAGATTAGTGAATATAATTTTCGGTTCGTATTAACGATTCATTGACCTATTCGAACATATACCGTGTGTTAGGAAGTTCCAGTTGGGTGAACTGAGTAGCTCAACGAGAAGACATCAAAAGGACATTTGATACTTCGGGAATAGGAAGAAAGAACACTACAAGTGAATATTGTGGCATCTTTCGCTGGTTCTACACATGGAAGGAATATTAATTTTGCTGTAAGTACTTATGTCATATAGAGGTAAAACTAATCAATGTGCTTCAGATTGTTCTGAAAATTCAGATAATAGTAGCACAGATTCTGACTCAGACTCCCCAAAGTCTTTAATAAATTCTATAAATTCTATAAATATTGCTAAAATTTTAAAAGATAATCAAAAATTAAAAATGGCAGTACTAAAAAAGGAATATTTAGATATGATACCCGAATTTCAAGGGGATACACAATTACTTCCTAGATTTTTAGAAATTTGTGAAAAATTAGTCAAAAAATTTTATAATGCAACTGATGTTAACGATTTTCAGAATGAATATCTGATGTCAAGTATCTTAGCAAAGATTAAAGGTGAAGCAGCTGTTAATATTTCATCTTGCACAATATCAAATTGGGCAGATTTAAAAGGTGCTCTATTAAATACTTATTCTGATAAAAGAGACATGTTTACGTTAAATATAGAGATGGTACAAACCAAACAAGGTAATGAATCGCCTTTTGATTTTTTTAATAAAATACAGCACTTATTAAATCTTCAAATTTCTAATATAAAAGCTCATACTGCTGGGCATGAAATAGTTACTTTATCAATTTATTGTCGTAATTTGGCTCTCAGAGTATTGTTACGTGGTTTAAAGGAACCACTGGGTTCACTTATGCGCACCAAAAATCCTGCAGATCTAAATTCCGCGTTAAATATGTTAACAAATGACTTCCAAAACAATATTGAAGGTTTAAATACTTATAAGGGCAAATTTGTGCCTAGGAATAGTTTTCTTGAAAATAGAAACACAAATAAACAATTACAAATTACTAATTTTTCTCATAACTCTCAACCGCCTGTTAGACAAAATTATTTTTATAATCCATCACAACCTAATACTAGTAAAATAAATACTAATTTTGATAAAAGGACAAATATATTTAAGCCAAATCCAAATCAAACTTTTCCGAAACCTACTCCAATGAGTACGTCTACAAGAAATACATTTAGGCCTAATCAAAATTATCAAAATCCAAATTATTTTAGACAAAATCAAAATCAAAAATTTTTTGTTGAAGAATTACACACTATAGATGAGCAACCAATAGTTGAAATTCCTGAAGATACCGAAGACAATTTTTTAGGGAAAATTGCCTCGGAAAAAACAGAATAAAAAATTTTGAATTACTTAATTTAACAAACAATGAAAGCCAATTACCCTACATAATTTTCCCGGAATTTGATTTAAAGGTTCTTATCGATACAGGATCTACCAGATCATTTTTATTACCTGAAACTGCTGACATGTATTTTAAAAAAATGATTAAATTCGAACCTTTTCAAATTTCGACCGCTCACGGTACTACACAGGAAAATTATTGTACGGCAATGCCTTCATCAGAAATTTTTGGATACAAGAAACCAATTTACCTAAAATATTCTATATTTAAATTTCATCATAAATTTCAATGTTTATTAGGGCTCGATAACCTAAAAAAGTTAAAGGCTAGTATTGATTTAAATAAAAATTTATTGGTTACCCCTAACAGTAAAATAAAAATTCATTACTACAAGGTTCCTCAGAGCATGAATTGTATAGTAGTGCCTCCGAGATCTGAACAAATAATTAAAATAAATTTAAAAAACATCAAAAATGGAGAGGTTATGATACCTTATACGCGAGTTTCAGAATTAGAAATTCCACAATGTATAACTGTAGCAAAAAATAATACAGCTTTATGTACTATTTTAAATAAAACAGAATCAAATATCACAGTAGATTTAAATGAACCATTGGAAGCAGAATTGTTCGATGAATACGATCCAATTCAATCCCCCAATTTTAATAGTTTTAATGCCACAAAAGTAAAATTTGATATTTCTAAAGTTCGTACTGAACATATGAATTCAGAAGAACGGCAAACAATGTTAAAACTAATAAGAGAATATTCCGATATTTTTCATGTAGACGGTAATAAATTAACATTTACCAGTAAAATAAAACATGAGATAAAAACGACTGACGAGTTACCGGTGTACACTAGATCGTATAGGTACCCTGAGGTACATCGTAAGGAAGTTCAAAAACAGATTCAAAGTATGTTGGATCAAAATATTATAAGGCCTTCGACCTCACCATGGAGTTCAAGTATCTGGGTTGTAAGTAAAAAACCCGATGCCTCTGGACAACAAAAATGGCGGATAGTTGTCGATTATAGGAAACTGAATGATAAAACTATAGGCGACAGATATCCCCTACCCAATATTACGACCCTGCTTGACAAGCTAGGACGATGTCAATATTTTTCAACGCTTGATTTAGCGTCGGGTTTTCACCAGATTCAAATTGCAGAAAAGGACATACCCAAAACTGCATTTAATACGGAAAATGGCCATTATGAGTTCTTGCGCATGCCCTTTGGACTCAGAAATGCGCCAGCGACTTTCCAAAGAATAATGGATAATATCCTACGTGGGATACAAAATGAATCCTGTTTAGTCTATCTAGACGATATTATAATTTTCAGTACTAGTTTGCAAGAACATATAACCCGCTTAAAAGAAGTATTTGATAGATTAAGAAAAATCGGGTTGCAAGAACGATTGTTAAAATCTCTCGTTAGCTAAAGAACAAATAACTAACTGAGATTAAAACTGGCAACGGCGCTTTTCCAACTGACAGTCTGTCGCTTCACAGCTGATCACGGGAGATTTTTATATTAATGAAGTTAATTTGGTAATATTTTTTCGAAAATTAATTACAAATAAAGTAAAAAATGAAATTGAGGCTCAACCTTTACGGCTATGTTAACACTATCCCTATCTTTTTTCGACATCGGCTCATATTTTTAATAGACAGAAGCAAGGACAGTTGGTTCAGAGAAAAAATGTTTTACACATGAATATAATTTCTTAAAATAAAGAGAATGGCTTAAATGAAGAAAAGGTTCCAATAAGTCACTGGAAAAAGAGGAGAATACTCATTTAACTACCCTTCTAGTAGTGCTCAATTAAAAATCTGTGATTTGTGGTTTAAAGCAACAGTACTTAAATATAGTTTGTCCCTTTTATATAAACTAAAACTTTTGTCACACCATGGAAAAGTACATTTCTTTCTACTGTACATTATTTTTCAAATAGAAGTACATAATTAAAAATATGTTTAGTTTTTATCATGTGTGCAAACCCCATTTACTGTGGAAATATTTCTAATGTATTTTCTATTTTTAACAGACTTCAAAAAAGAAGTAGGTTCTCAATTCATCGGAATATATTTTTTTATGGATATTTAGCGACAATTCTTTACTATGTTGTCCGATTTCTGATTATTTTTTTGTTAGAAAGGGGGCTCTTCAGAGATGGTTCCATAATATAAATTTGGTAAAGATCTGATGATGGGATTCATGAGAAAATAATCACTCTTCGTTTTTTGTAGTCGTCAGTTTTTTTAAATTAATTTTGTAACTTATACATTTTTCAATGAATCAAAGTAAAAAACTGTTTAAATTGGGAAATTTCTAAAGTTCAGTATCTATTTTTTAGTTAGAAATGGAAAACTGGAGGAGAGATGGTAAAATCTCTGGTATGAGAAATAAATTCACATTTGACCTATTCTTGAAAAACATATACAGTTCCTTTTTGAATCCCTTCAATTTGGGTGCTATATTTCTTTGCTAATAAACTAATGCTAGAATTTGTTTTTTATTTAAGAACAACTTTCTATTTGTACACTATTGGAATTTCTAGATTGTTGAGAAAATTAAATAATTATGATATGATCCAATCCCATCCATAGTACCAGTCCAAAAATGTCTTAAAATTAGCTTTTATAGGTTGTGTAATAGTCGAAATTTAGAATATTAAATAATTGATACTATGTATAAATTACACTTATTTACCTTAATATATTTGCTTTCACATTTGTAATTTACAGATTTGTAGGTCATAAATAAAACACCAAATTCATTTTAAAATTTTATTTTTTAGGATTAAATTAATATACACAAAATACATAACATAATAAAAAAATATAGTAAATCTACAATAAATAAAAATACATTTAATTTGCCCATCATTATTAAGAATTCTAATTCTAGAAAATAAACATTCAATCCAGGATTTCTTTTTGGTTATGACAGGTTTCAAGTTGACTGGTAATTTTGTGTTAAAATTTACAGTTTGCCTAATGTATTGGATACGTCTACTTTGCCAGTTCCACATATTTTATAAATGTATAAAAAGAAATGGATTATTTCAACATAGGTACAAACAATAAAAATGTTATTACTGATAGTAGTTTACTGCTAAATATTTACTTTTTCTGAAAATAGGCAGGAAAAAACTATAAAATAATATTAAATATGTTTAAAAATGTATTAATACATAACAATTATACGAATTAAAAAGTGTTTAACAATATAAGTAGAGATACCAAGCTCCACAGTTATATGGCTTAAAATTATTTATGCAATCATCTCATGAAATATTTTAAAATACTTAGCAAACACCTATATTACTACAAAGTAATGCCTATTTACAAATAAAAATATATTGCTACCAGGATATACCACCGTCATAAGCCAAACCCCCATAACTGACAAATTACAAATATTTGAGGTTATTTGACCATTCTGATACTGACCCATTTTTCTTTTTAAAAAGTAAACAAAATACCAGCAATTTTTATTCTGTATCCTAAAAAGTCAACTTGATTCTACAATGTAACTAACATTTTTCTAGAGAATTCTTATCAAAAATCAACCCAAAACATTAAATCACATTTATATAACTAGTTAAAAACATTATTCAAAACTTGTATTTAATTCAACAAAAGCAGCTATATTGGTAACACATATCAAAATACTGGCACTAATAAATTTCTTTTATTGCATATATCTCCATTCTATAGTTTGTGTAGTTACTGGGGCAGTATAGATATTTTAAAGTTTTATTTGTGAGCCAAGCCTGTCTTGTTTCAAGATTAGTGGTCCATACAATATTTTTAATTTTGTTGTTACAAAGTTTTCCTTTTTTAACTGTACGGTTTTGCTTGAGAGTCTGTGCAGGGGGATCGGCAGAGTCCACTTGGGCCAGGGAAGGGTTTAGTAGATTCCTTGGGAGTGAAGAGACTACTAGGAGAAGCACCTAAGGAGACTCCACTGGAAAGAGGCATAATATCAATTATTGATTTGTTCACCTACAGAATAATAAATAAATATATATGATTCTAGACCTCATAAAAGTATGTTCCAAAATATAATGATATAACAAAATTTATATAGAGATTCAACGATGATATTTAGCTGCAGTTAACTAGGACTCGTGTAATTATTTATTGCAATGCAAGAACCTAATTAGACCTAATACTTTAATAAAATGTGTGAAAGTTCCCTTCAATTCCAAATTTGTCTTCATATTACACTAATTTTCCTATCAACATACAAAGTATTTGTGATAATTATACAAGATGGTCCAAATTTGACATGTTTATAAGATATTACTAAATTAGCAGGGGATAAAGCACATTTATGTCGCACCTTTTTTTAACTAAGCATGTTATTTTAAATCCAGTTATAAATTCCTTCCCTGAGTAAAATGCAAGAGTGATTTTTAAAATATCATTATTTTGTTTGGGTGTTCAAATAAAAAATGGTGTTACCTCGAAAATGTGTACCCCTTGAAAAAATAATAAGTACGACAATGAATTTTACATATGTAACTATGTCAAATTATTAAATTGTTTTTCAAAATAAGATTTTTATTTGAGATAATAAATTATGATAAATTTAGAAAATCACCCTATAGTTTCTAAAAAGGATTTATAACAACTAAGCATTCCATGTTTTGTTTCTCAAAAAAGGTGACAATGGTGGGTTATAAGGTTTCGATATCCAGTTGTATCATGTGAAAACGTCGAATTTTGACCACCATGTATAATAAAACAGCTAAGTTTAAATAAAATAAATAAAATACTTTCTTACCAAAGAATGTAGCAGTGGAATCAAAGGAATTCAACGGGGACTCTATTTGATTATAAAAAAATGCTTTAATTTGAGCCCATCTCATCCAGTTGGAGATTAACCACGCCTCCTTCTTGTTTTTCACCCTTAAATAAATAAGGAAATAATTTAAATAAACAAAAATAATACCAAACGTTAGTTATTTCCAATTTTATTTTTTTTTAACTTTAGTAGTTTGAAAAATCTTTAAAATGGGAAAAGACAGATATTGCTAAAATTGTATAAATAATAACACATACAAAAGAAGTTTTATATTGTATATAATATAAAAGTGATTTAATTTCTGTTTAAATTAAAATCCTATAAATCAATCTTTTAAAATATAAAATTTGTATTAAATAACATTATAGGCTTTGCTTAGAAAATTAACTTTAAACATATTACTGCACAAATTTTTAATTTGATTTCAAATAAATTTTTTCTTTTATTACTAAGAAGGCACAATATTCTATGCTATATAGAAGGTAAGTATATTAAAGTTACTGTCCCAGGAGGGTCGGTGGGTGTACAAATTTTATGAATTTGCAAATGTTATGTATTAAAACAATAAAAGTGTTCCTTTGAATAAAACAAATACGAACCTTGTCCTGTATCTCCTTCTATTTGACCTCTTGTAAAGTTTAGTTTTCTTTTTGTTGTAAGTATCTCACTTTTAGATGTCCTTGTATCAGTTTTATATTTAATAAAAGCTAGTTATTCCTAATTAGTATTTTGGCCAATACAACTTCTTAGCCATGCAATAAAGAGATCTTCTATAATTACCTAAAACTTTAACCCCAAAAATGTAGTTGGAAATACAAATTAAGATGTAATAAAGTGAATGTTTTTGAAGGAATTTTATGTACTTGTTATTAATTTACTTACCAAGTGGTTTTTCTTCTATTTTTAGCAGTAAATTGCTTGCGATTTTTGTTGTCAAACATTATAATACTTCAACTAAACGAACTAAAATTGAACTTTTATAATATATATTCAAAGTACCTCTCGACACTCACATAAATTGGCTGGAAAATTGAAAATAATTGAAAAATTCTAAAATATTAATCCATAAACATTAATCTGTCAAAGTAAATGACGAGCAGAGCTCTGACAGAGGAAGCGCAGTTGCCAGTTCACGTCGTCGTTAAAAATTAACAGAAGAATGCAACCCGTACTACACCTTTAGTAAAAGATTTGGGTTTAACGAGTCATTAGATATTTAACGATCGTTGTTGCAACCCGCTGTAAGAAATTCAAATTTTAAATTACAGTTGGATAAATGTGAATTCTTAAGAAAGGAGGTAACATATTTAGGCCACATTGTTACCCCTGAAGGTGTAAAACCAAATCCAGAAAAAATAATCGCTATTAAAAAATATCCGATTCCCAAAAATACAACCCAAAATTTAGGATTACTCCCAATTAATTTAGGACCGGCAAAATCAACTTAAAATGCAATACTCTGTAAGTCTCGAAATTATTAACAATTTTAACACAACCATTCACGATATTCAGCAAAATGAAATAACTTAAAAAAAAAAAAAATAAAATAAAAATATTATTGAATTTCAAGTGAATTTCGAAAAGATTTGCTTAATCAGCTACTTATAATATATAATTCATTATTAAATACTATACAAGATATTGAAAATCCAATGACATTCTGCAAATTAAGAACGTTACATCCCAGTATTATAAAATCCAAAGAATTATTCATAGAACTTACGAAAATTTCAAATCACTATAAACTACCATTTGAACTTACATATGAAAATATTTTAGATTTTGAATCATTAATTAAAGATAGTTGTAAAATAACGGAAAATAATATTTAATACTTCTTATCAATTCCTATCAATTTCGAAGAACAATTTGAACTATATTATTTATCACCCATACCCACAAAATACGAGTCAGAATTTGTAACAATAATTCCTAATACAAAATTTCTTTTAAAATCAAATGATAATTTTATAAAGCCTCTAAATGATATTTGTACGTCTGGTAAAATATATCATATTCCAAGTGTTTGGACAGTCTATTCCTATAATAATAATTTTATTCATTTTATCTTAAAACGCCGAAAAACTATTTGTAAAGGAAATACCAAAAATCAAAGCACTGAGGAAAATCCAGATGAAGCAAAAATGCGACTTCCGGAGTAAGTCAACTTCTAGCAGGGAGGTGTTATAGTGTACAGTGTCACGAAGCCGCCAAGAACATTAACCTTTGCTTCCCATAGATACAAGTGTCAGTTTGCTTAATAGACATTTTATAGTTTATTCACATTTGCACTTTTATAACATATTGTTTTATTTCATTTTAATTACATTCAGTCTAGAATCCGATTTTGTTCATTAAACACCTTTATTTTGTAACACAGTTTTTATTTGAAATAAATTATTTTTTAAAAACTACCTTACGGCATTTTTGAATTTAAGTTATATGTATTATTTGCAACAAATATCAAAAAAAGTATATATTTTTAAATAATTTGACATTTAAGAGCCATTCACATATCACAGTTTAGATATAGATACTTGACAGTTACAGCCAAGCATTATTTTGATTTTTGCCAAATAAAATGGCCGATAAATTATTCTATGGGGTTGCAACAGAGAACCAGTAAATTTGATGAAGGTGTTTTTATGGCTACGGGCGAACGGGCGAAATAGTAGTACGCTTAATAGCACCACCATAAAAAAGTCATTTTTAAGAAACTGCTTATATATTTTTCATAAATTGGCAGAGTTGGCGACTAATTTTAAATGAAAATAGCCTCAAAAATGGCTATATGGTTGCAAGTATGAAGGTCACAACCCCTTAGAAATTTCACCTTTACTATCAACAGCTGTTGTTTGACAGGTCGTTAGAGAATGTTTGCAATTTATGGAATGTAAAGAATGTTAGGAATTTTGACGTTACAAATAATTGGAATTCCTAAAATTGTCACATTAGGAATGTATAGGCAGATTTTAAGCAAATTGTTATTATATAAGTAGTTAGGATGAACCGAAAATTCTGAAAATCAATAGGGTTTCTAAGTTAGAAGTAATTATTCAAGAAAATCAAAACCACAAGTCAATCAGAACTTTCGTCGGCATACATACACACAGACGACTAGTCTAACATTTTTTTTTTGGATTTTCGGATCAGAAACATGAAAAAAAGTTTTAAAAAATGGGGGTCAGAAAATTTTTTCGTCTGCACGAATGCAATACTAATGCCCCATAGGAAGGACCTCAGTAATATGGATTTATTTTATAGTGATAATAACAAGAACACTAGTAGTTAGGTCCAATGAAAAATATGTATTGTAGGTATGAATGCAGCTAAGAAATAATAACAGATCATACGCATTTTTAATGGATTTTTACACATTGTTCTTTAAATTTAAAAACATAAATGTTATAGTAGCAACAAATAAAAAAAACTTAAGGACGAGCTTATTAATGTCTATAATTATATATTGTGCTATTACTCGTCTTTTTCTTTCTCTTGCTCCTCTTCTACTATATCTTCGCTAATATCATCTGCTCTATCCAGATTTGTTGATTTTAAGAAACTAGGAATATCTAACAAACTAAGTACTTCTTTAGAAAAAGATTTTCGTCTTTTGGGGACTTTAACTCTATGAGCTGATATCATGAGATTAGACGAAACTGACGTAAAGTTAAAAATATCTGTGTTGGTGTTAATTCTACTAGTTTTTTATGTTTATATTGTTCATGGCTTGCCTCTAAAACTTCTTCTATTAGCTGTCCAACAGTTAGTGGCAGAGAATCTATAATATTATAGCTATAAATAAGTACCCTGTAAACTGAGGAACCCATAGAGTTCTAAGCATAACTTAGCTATATCAAGGCAATAAGTTCGAATTAATTCTGTTATTTATATAATGTCCACTACAGGTTACTGTCAATTAAGTTGGAATTTAATCTCGTAACTTTTGCTATGGTCTTCGGATTATCAAAAAATTGTCTAGCTATATTGCCAACGTTACTGATAGCTCTACCTTGTTTAGGTTGATCAACCACTAATCTTATTTTTTGATAAAAATTTTTAGTTATCATGGATTTTCTTTCATGGAAACTTTATTTTGCATGTTCTCCTCGAACTTGTCACGTTTGCATGTCCAGATTATATGAAGTATTCAAAAGAAATTCATAAAACCTCAAGTAGGCATGGATAATGGATATTCCTAATTTGAATGTTTCCCTGTTACACTATTTGTTAATAACGTATATCCTTGAGTGGATAAAATATCTGTTAGGACATTGCAAGTTTCTCCGTCAAGCATTGTGCACACAGGAATATGTTTAAAACATAATTCTTTTTCATCAGTAATTGAGAGTTTCGCTGGTAATGGAATTTTAGCTTCAGTCTTTGTAACCATGATATTAAGTGGGTAGCAATCTAACTTTGCTTAAAACACAACATTATAAGGAGGATAAATATTTGCCCCTTTTTTCTTTGCTTCCATTTGAATCTGGTATTTATCTTTCCTTATGCCATAATCTGTAATAAGAGCTAGTGTTTCCTCAGGTGTATAAGATGTGAATGTAGTCGATAAATATTGAGTATCAGTCTTCGTGGTGTAATCAATGCTAATTGCACTACTTCAGCTACAGTTTGTTTTCCAATTTTTACAAAACTCACTTCAGTAGTCTGAGTTAATTCGTCTGGGCTCACATTTGAAACAACTGATTTAGTAATTTTGTATATTTTGAACTCTCAGAATATAGTTTATTTTGTCGTCCTTTGCCTGAGAAATTTCATGCACTGATTTTTGAATGCGACTTATACTGGAAAATGACACGTTTAGATTTCCACTGTGAATTATAACGTATAAATCGATCATTTATTTACCTATATTTTTTTTATCTTCCTATTAATTTGTAATATGAATAATATCATGAGTATGTAGCATACAATTTTAAAAAAGCACAGAAAGGCGGAATTTATAAAAAATAAGCAAACTTTGCAAAAACCACCCAGAATAGGCAAAATAGGTAAAAAAAAAGTAAATTTACCAATGACTTGAGCTTTAGTTAAATCAGTCAATATTACCATCGTCGTTATTATACTCGAATGTATCACAGTTTGTTATTACAATTAATAAGAGCGCCATCCTAATCATTCGTTTCTATTCACAGTTGGCCACTGCAGGCCGGCAGAAAACTGTATTATTATTATAGGAGACAGGATCAGAGGACACAATTAAAAAAAATAAAAAGCTAGGTTAGTTATTCACTGGTATGGAATCATTACTTTAAATTGTCATTTTTAAACCAAGCTTTTCCAGCTGACAAAAACTAAAACGTCATTAATAACAACGTTCGAACTTACTATGCAATGAATACATTATACTGGAGTTTATCCACGTATATACGGCGTACCAGCTTTGTACCATTTAAACATATTTCACGTAGTTTTGATAGAGAAAAAAATGGACAACAAAACTTTTCATTTAACCGACCGAATTGTTACGAAAATCTGATAAAATCCACTGATTGATATCTTAACGCTGCGGGCTCATTTTTCCAATACGATCTCTGCAGTACTAGAACAGAGTCGGATTTTCGATTAAAATTATTAATTTTTAAATTTTTTGTTTTTAAAACGGAAAAAATGATATTGATATTGCAGGTTGCTATAACAACGCATAATATATCTAATGCGACCTTTTTTTTGTTACAGTACATCCGTTTTAACTGGAAGTATGTAACCTACCAATGAAGGAAATTATCAAAAACTGAACCCAAAAAAAAGAATTTATCAATAAAATTTTATCTACTTGGTTACATAAGTTTCGGTTATTCTCATGTCAACATTCGGTTCTCCGACGTTGCTAAGACGCTAAGAGGTGGTTAATTTACAAAAGTTCCGGAAATAGTAGACAAACTGAAGGAGCGCCAACTAAGTTCCTATAATGGCAAAACTATGCTCGTATTTACCCACAATTCAAGTAAATAGTTAAAGAAATAAACTTATGTTCATCTATAACAAATGTAGCGTCTGCTTAAAATCACTAAAATCACAATATGTTGCTCATCGCACAAAGTGACATCAAAAAGTAAGGCGGGGCATATGAATCTTTCCAATCATAGATATATAATATATGGAATAACGCGAGAAGTTTCTAAAAGTATCTGCACTTTTGCATTATCCTTCTAAGACATATGTCAAACTCGAACTAGTCAGTTTTGGTGAGAATTTATGCCATTTTTTTAAAATAGCGTAATTTAAATAATATAAAAATATTTTCATTTCGTCCATTTTCAAATATAAAATGATTAACTTAAAATTAATCAAAATATGACTCAAAGTGCATCCACTTGTCATATCGCAAAATAGTGTTTAATGTCGTCTCTACCTACCTATCTCGTTGTTTCCAACTTTCTAATCAATGTGTCAAACTCTAAAAATCTCCATGAGACAAGTTTAATTGTGTATTGTATTTATTTAAAATTAAGTTTAAATAAAACTGCGACTTTAATAAATCGGAAGTATGTGTGTCAATTCAAGATTGTTACCGAAAAACGTATTAGGTATTTTTGAGGTTAGGTGTTATGTTTGTTTATTTCCAAATTACGGCTGTAATTTTATTTTGTTTGTTGATCTAGATTCTATAAAAGAGATATGTGTTTTATACCCAACTATGCAGTTAGCAAATTTTTTTGTTTCTAACAAAAGACAAACGAAGTTTCAAAAAAATATGACAATTTTATTATATATTTTATTTAAGCAAGGATAATTTCTTGACCGTAGTACAATTTTATATGAATAATTGTTTTATTTTATAGATTGTCCCTAATGAATTTGAAGCTATAGAAATATGCCCTATCTATAAATGCTAGAGGTAATGATAAACAGTGTCAAACTATTGTAGGCACTGAGGATTTTACTCAAATGTTGGTATTGCATGCATCGTCAAAAAAAAAATGGAAGCTAAACTTACATTACACTTTTTTTAAATGCGATATAAAAATAATTATTGCAATTGCCTAAATTAATTCAAGGAACTTAATAGTTGTGTCTAAGTTAGGTACAGTTCATCAAATTTCTAGAGGTGTTCGACGCCCAGACAGAGAACGCGCTAAGTGTGACTAAGATAGCTAATGTACAGTCTGCTAAACAAGTTATTTTAAATAGTTTTTAATATTTTTAGGTAATTAAATTTTAAAAGTGTGGAATAGTTTAGGGATTAAATTGGTCTGATTGGACTTTCTTAGAACATTTTTAAAAGCAGCTAAAGATAGTATGTAGAATTGAAAATAATTATTATGCCATAAAAGGTGTTTTGGAATTCCTTCAACCTTTTGAAATTGAGTCAGAAAATATAAATTTTATAGGATAGCGGAAAATACCTATAACGTTCTCTGCGCTTATTTAAATTATTTTCAGACTTTTACCCCCACTCATTTGATCTTCAGTCAGTTAATTACCACAATTAACTCTCCCAATTTAGATTTTCTTTCCATTAATTTTTGCCCATTCGCATCTTATTAAAATTTTTTAGCTTATTCAAATTCTCCCACGTGGTTGTCATACGCCAAAATTTGACTTTTCTTTTTTGACATTCGTACTGTCAACCTATTTTCCGTTTCCTGTAACAGTAATTTTCTTTTTGATTATCTGCTTCAAATTTTCCCTTTTTACATATGAATTTTCATATTTTCTTGTTTAGTGTTCTAATTTTCTTGTTAGTATAAAAATTTTTTTGCTTTCTCATTCTCAGTTTAATATATTTTACTTTCAATAAATTTTGTCATCGCCACCTATACTCACTTTCAGTAAATAACACCTCCGTTAGTACACTATTTATCCGCTAATTTAAAATTTACAGTTTACTGCATTGATTCGTTAAAAATCTAGATAGATGTCTTGACAGTCTGATAATTTTTACTTTTTTACTTTTTACTTTCAGTAATTAACATTATTTCCTTAAACGTTTTTAAACTGTTTGTGCTTGTAAAAATATTTTGTGTTGTTTAGTTAATAATTGTCTTAAATGTGTTTTAATTAATTATTTTATTCAAAAAGACATCTGGTGGTTTAACCTAACCTACATTAAAAATTTTTTTAAAAAATACTTATTACACATGACTTTTTTAACTCGTTCTGTTAAACTTTTTGTAGCGCTTCCTTTATGGAATTAGTCAAGGTGAGTCAAGGTTATTGTTTAACTTTCTTTTGTGTTTTTTCTGTTATTTTGTATATGTTAAAGTCCGTTCATGCTTTTATAATTGTTTTTATTACAACTGACTCCTTGACATTCCATTTAGGTGTGCCTGATGATGAAGTGACAACTTCGAAACCGGTCGCCAATAAATTGACTTGTGAGAAATAAAGGACCTTTTCTTTAACCTTTACACTTAATCCCTACTACTCACATATGGCTACCCTCACTCCAAAAAAAAAAATACGAAAAGTGTCCAACCAACATTCAGTCTGCTCTACTAAAAAGTTGACTAGAATGACATAGTGCAGTTTATCTCCGAGATACTGATATACCTATTAAATAATTTTCAAAACTTTGACTTTATCATTCTTTTAGGCCATTATGTTTTTGTTTTAGCCTTGATTATATTATTATTCTACTCTTAAGGGTATTTTAGGTTTACTTTGTCCGTCTGCCCATTTTTTGTCTCCACGATAAGTCAAAACCAAAAAATGATATCAACTTGAAAATTTTAAGAAAAAATCAAGCTCTGTAAAGGGACAAAGCCTATTGATTTAATAAAAAATCTGTTTGAAAATAGAAGGTTAAGATGGGTTGAAATTAAAAAGGAAAAGCGATATCAACATGAAATTTTTTGTAAAAATGAATAGATAAAGCCTATTGATTCTGAAAAAAAATTGAATAAATTAAGAGCAGGAAAAATATTACAAAAAACGAATAATAATATTAACTTGAAATTTTTAACAAATATTGGTTATTTGTTTTAATATATTTCACAAATTTTTAGAGAATCTCTTAATTTTTGAGATTTGTTTTTTATAGTAATTAGCTTCCGCCTTTCTTATTAAACTGTCTTTTATTAATGTTTGTTTTCTGTGATATCTTCTGGGCCATCTATGTGTTGTTTGTGCAATTTGTTTCTTTATTTTAATGAATTAATTAACGCATTTTTTTCTACAAATATTTTCTTGTTCAATTAAGAAACAATAATTATTATCAGATAAATCATTAATTGTGTGCGTAAGATGAAGGATTTGATCATCTGCGTTAATAATACTAAGGCTAATAGACACATTACATTAGAATTGCTACTTATCTACAAGTAGTAATACAAATTAGTTTAAAATGAATTATGATTACTAGGTCAAAGAAATGAATGGTATTTACGTCAGATGCACATCTCATTAATAAAGCTTCTAAAGCTTTTCTTAAATTAAATCACCAGATCCGCTAGAAATATATTATGTCTCGAAGAGAGGATTCCGTAGTGGCAGTTGTTAGTTCATACAATCAAGAAATTAAATACGGGTTTACAGTTTTGCAATAAAACTCTTTAAAGAAGATAAAACGCTTTCTGGAGAGAATGTAATTTAATATTTTGCAGTAAATCATTATTTTTTCGTAGAGATATAATTATACTTTTGCGGAGCCAGACGAAAACTTTAACCATTGGCGGGGAAGCAATTTAATTTTCGTGAAAATAATAATAATTATGATATATCAATTTTTTTTTATTTTACTCCTTCGTAATAACAACGCATGGAACACGTTCAAAAATTTTGGATTTTTTTATGAATGATACAGTTCAAAATAAAGCTCTTTTTTTGTTGTTATATTAATTTAGTTAAACCCTATATGTACCTATTTTGAAAGGGAGTGATATAAGTTTTAGACATGTTGATTGAATATATTTTTTGAATCTCTGGAAAAAGTCTGAGTATTATTATTAGTATTATTGCGAGACTACGAAACAAATGCTACTTTTATTTTTTTTTATCTATTCATTTACCAAGTTATTTATTTTTTTAAATTTATGACGTAGCTGGGAATAGACCAATAGGAACTAGCGACATAACTTTGCCGGTTAGACGGTATACAAAAAGTTGTATATGTCCGTTTGTGTCCAAATTCTTACTTTTAGTCTTTTAAAATATCGTTAAACAAATATCTTTCAAATATATAATATCAAATATTTTGTTTTTTTTTTTAATTTGGTGTCATCGGCATCGACTACTAAGGTCATTAGCCTCGTGTTCTGTGTAGGCTTTGTTACTGTTTCTTAGCGCCACTTTAGGAACAGCACTGTTTATTAGAACCCAACAAAAGTAATATTTATGTTTAAACTTTTACCACAGTTTATAGCTTAAAAGAATCAGTTCGCTCACTCGGACCAATTGGATGTTCCAAAATAACATTCACTCCCGGGATACAAATTCAGGATGCGCAGAAAACTGCTGTTTGAATATAGGCGGTTGTCACAAATGAACTGCCAGTGGGAAGATTTGATATATTCAAGGGTTGCGACATACGATGTATTCTGCTTACAATACGTAAAATCATAAATAATGGATTACATTTAAATATTTTATGTCAAACACAATAAAAATAAGATACATTTTTTTCATAAATTGGCAAGCTTTGTGACTATTATTTCGAATAAAAAATAACGTTCAAGATGCAAGACTATGTCTCTACCCCCTTAGATATACCAGACCTTCTCACTGACAGCTATTGTTTGACAGGTCGTTGGAATGCTTAATTGGTAATAGTAAGAGAGCCCACTGCAAATTACAACCGCCATCTGATAAGTGATAACAAAATGAAATATGCTCCAAAGACATGTAACAACATTGTTCTTTACCAAATTATTCCTGTGCCAATCTGTAAGCCAGAGCAAAGTGGTTAAAAAAAATTATTTTATATTCAAAAAATTACATAAGACATGACAGCGATAATTGTGTTTTCTCTAAAAATTACAATCCTAATTCATTGTGAACCTAACTTTTAAACCTGCTCCGAAGAAGAAATCACCCTTGAAAGCCTGAGAAAGGGGCAGAAGAAAGACAATGATTTGAAAGTTGTTCGAGAATGGCTCAAAAATAAAGTTACACCTACTTGGCAAGAGATAGCCAAATACAGTGGAGTTATTGTATCAGTTGTATAATTGTTGTTAAAGTTTATTTAAAATAAATTGTGATACCAAAAACCTGTGTAACATTTGATTTATTAATATTTTTACCTAACTTTGGCAGAAGTAGTCAATAATAATTGTAAACTCTTGTTAGACAATTCTTTTAAACCATAATCATAGTAGTTTTTTTGTCGTTTCTATGACAACCTGTAAAAATGAATCACAACAATAGGCATACAAATAAATTCTTAAATTGATTCATATTTTTAATGATTTTTACCTACTAATCGTGTGTAGATGTTTTTGTGCGATGTTAAGAGGAAGAAAATAATTTCCCGTTAACATTATATATCAAGATATATTTGAATATGTTATTATCTGGAAAACTTTAAGGGCAAACAAAATTAGCGTTGTCATGCCTGATGTGATTTTTTTAATATAAAATATTTTTTTTTTAACACTTTGCTCAAGATTGGGATTGTCACAGGTGCCATTCGGTAAAATACAATGTTTTTACATGCTTTTGGGGTATATTTTATTTCATTATCAGATGGCGGTAAAAATTTACAGTGGGCTCTTGGGCTATTATGATTTGATTCTGTATGCGCCAGGGATACAAATCCCAGTTGCGCAATGTATAAACTGAAACATTGAGATCAAAAGTGCCGACGCAGAGTGAGCGAACTGAGTCTTTAGCTATAAACTGTGCTTTTACCGTATTTATAGTTTCATTGTTTTAAAAAACGTCACATAATAAACAAAAAAATAGCAATGTGACAGCACTGTGTGTCATCTGAAGAATTAGTTTGTTGTGTCCATCAATATTTTTTTGTGAATTTGAGTTTGTGTTTAATTTTGTACGTTTTTATAAATATTATAAGTACAAAAAAGTGTTTTCTCCCAAGATATGATAATAATTCACATTCATTATTAAATAGTTATTTATGCAACAAGTGTGTAAAGTTACCCTTTTTTGACGAATGTGAATGTTGTCGCACGAGCCGTAGGCGAGTGCGACAATCACATGAATCAAAAAAGGGACTTTACACACGAGTGGCATACAATATTTTTTCTACTACCGTACACATAATCCACTAATATTAGAAATATAAAAGTATTGAAAAAAAGTACTTTACTTTACGCACTAGTGAAAAAAAGTAAAATGTGCCACAAATTGTACACAGCAACAAAAATAAATTTATTGGAACTTTACAAATTTATAATTCTTACAGAACAAAATGACTAACAAATGAAGAAATATTTAAAAAATAGGTTTTTAACTCTTATGAATATTAATATTGAATGTGCAATTATTGCAATTACCAAAACTTAAGGTTTTGGCCTTTTCCAGCACAGAGTTTGAAAAATGTTGTGATATTACTTCTGTAACCCTGTACAGAGTTTCCCAAATTGGTATATTTTACGAGGTATCCCGAAAACGGTAGGAGAAAAAGTAGTTTGGATGTTATGACTTTTTTTAACTTTTTCCTAAAATATACAGGGTAGGGTAGGATTTCATCATATTTCCTTAGTGAAACCCCCTAAAAATTAGCTATGCACCGCACTGAATTTCATTTAATTATATCTATAAAAAGTTCCTGTATGAATTTTCGATATTATTCTTATTAAGGAAGTTATAGACTCTTGTTGTTTTCTGCCATTTTTGAGAAATGTCCCTGTATCTTGAAAACGAAACAATCTACTAACAATTAGTTTGGCCAGTGTAAAAAAAATAGGTTATGACAACTACATTTTCGAGAGACCCCATAAAATATACCAATTTGAGACAATCTGTACAACAGTTTGTATAACTAACGGATAGGTTTGTATTAATATAAATTCACTCACCTCATTTATTTCTAAAGATGTCCAAGGTTTCTTTTTATTTTCATTAGAATAATATTCATCTATCCTTTTGTAAAACAAAACCGAATGCTGCGACATATTGCTCTACAAAAATTTGCGTGTATGTAAAACATAACCTATTTACATCTGAACTCAATCAATGTAATCGCTAAACTACTTTTGACTGACATTTTCGTCTTTCGTCTCAGCCAATCCTAGATCTCAAATGAGAAAACACCGATTGCCTAAATCGGTTATTACACCGAATGACTGAGATAGAAAAATAAGGTAACAGCTTGATATTCGTTTTTCCGCCAATTGACTGACATAGACTAGCTATTACAGGGATTGACTAAAAGAGTTAGTGAAACGCTGAAAAAATTTGACGGTTACGGCGTTTGCCGGCATTCCCTGAATTGACTAGGAATTACGGGGAATGCCTGATTTCACTATTTGCCTCCGACATATACAATTTTAGGATTTCCCAACAGTATTTTTAAAATCCTTAATGATATTTATAAGAAGAAAAGTGTAGCTTACATAAACCATTTATATTTATGTGTGAATTTTCAGCAAGTAAATTTACTTACTAATAACTGCAAAATTGCTTGTGGTATTGTTAACTTACAAGAACTTATTTTGTTAAAATAATAAATTAACAAATAATAATTTAATAAACTGTTTGTGTTTGTTTCTGTTTTTTTTTTAATTTATCACATTTAAGAGACTATAATAATTAAATACAAACAAAAATATAAAATCTGTGAAAATGTTATTTATTAACCTATAATTAAAAAATATAAGTACCTAATTAAGATAAATGAAGTAAAGACACTTTATTTACAAATGAAAAAAAAATATAAAAAGCCTAATAATAACTTGGAATTAAATCTTTAAAAATAGCTTCTTTCCAGAATGCAATTGCACAAATTAAAATGTCCTCTACCGATTCATTATCAAATTAAACTTCTGTTATTTCTACCTCATTATTTACTTCAAATGTGGCAGAAGCAATGCAAAATACTTTATGTTCATGTGTAATTATTCCGTTTACTGTGCAAATTTCTCCTTCTCATAAGTTATTCATGGAAAATCGCATTATCTTCATGTACTTGCTAGGCAGATATAAAAATAATAAAATATTTAATGATTGTTTTGAGTATTTTCAAGAGTAGATTTGTATGCATTCCTGTTTTTTCAATTTTTTTAATTCTCTTTGTTCCAAATTATTTCATAAAATAAAAACATATGGGTGTTTTTATTATTTTAATTTAGCAACATTATCGTAGATTTATTCATGTAAATACCTAGACATGTGCACAATAGTTGCAACAGAAAGAGTTTATTACAATTAGATTTTGCATTTTTTTTATTACTTCACTTTTGTAAACATTTTGGTTTATTTTCATTTCTCTGACATAACAAGTAATATTTATTTAAGATACTTTTAATATTTCATCTCTTTATTACCTTTGTTCTTTAAGTATAGAGTAAATGTTGTAAGGAATTTCTTGTTTAATTCAAATCTATTCACATTTTTTCTTCAAGTCCTGTTCTACCATTATTATTTAATTGTATTTCTTTTCTTTCTTCTAAACAAATTTTATAGTTTTCTGTCTTGCAATTCTAAGAAAAATAAGTTCACGTTAAATAACTTTTCCTCAGTATTGTTATTTGTTATCGATTCCTACAATTTAGTGGTTACTTACTTTTTATTTAAATTCTCATCCCATTTTTGTATAAACTCTTATAGTTTTGATTAAATATTTGTTATATTTTGATATTATTGTTTCGAAATTTTAAAAGTTGTCAAGTTAAACGTCAGACTATTACTGACACTATTAACAGCTGTTTGACAGACGACTGTGACGTGATGAATACGTTCTGCTAATGATTTGTGACTCGGTAATTATAAATCGATTATGGAGTAGCGTTAAATATAATTGTTATTTTGGGGGTGTATATTTTGTATTATAATTAGTAATTTATTATACGAGGTGGATTAGATTAGATTAGATTAGATTAGGAGTTGGACGTTATTTGTCCTTGTCCACCGCGACCTTTTCAGATCTATTGTGGGACTCCGTTTTATTTAGAGTATGTCGTCTAGCCTGGTCTTTTTTATTAGACTTAGTAGCTTTGACAGTGACTCCCGCATGTAGTTGCATGCAATTGGCTTTTCTTCGCCCAATGTTAGAAACCTCATTCCAGCCAGGCCTTCACATTGGCACAGGACGTGAAATGATGTTTCCTCTTCTTCTTCACAGAACCTGCACAAAGTTGCTTCTTCTGCTGGATTTATGACCCTCATGTGCCTTTTAAGGCGACAGTGTCCAGTAAAAAGGCCTACTTGTTATCCTAACGATTTGACGCTTTTGATCCAGTAGGTCTTTCGTAAACTTGGCCGATGGTTCCTTGATGAACTGTTTGGCCTGTCTCAGTCTTGGATAGTTGTTCCACCATTCCTGAGACTCTTTTTGCATCCATTGTTTAATGCCTTAGCAACTCCACAGAAGGGTTCGGGCCTGTCATGGCCTTATCTGAGCCTTCTCGGGCTAGTTCCGTCGGCCTTTTCGTTGCCCTGATATCCCTCATGGCCTGAAACCCAGGCTAAGGTCACCTTATTTTGACTACTTAGCTCTGTCAGGTCTTCTAGACAGTCTTTCACCAGTCTTGATTTGATTTCTGGTGAGAGAATTGCCTTTAGGGCTGCTTGACTATCAGAGTATATGGCAATAGTTTTGCCTGATACTTGCTGAATTAATATTTCTCTTGCACAGTGTTGTATGGCTATTAGCTCAGCCTGGAACACTGTTGCATATTTTCCTAAACTCAGTGAAATCGTTGATTTCGATTTGGGTCCATAGATTCCAGCACCGGCTCCTTCCTTGGTTTTTGAACCGTCTGTGTACCAGACGAGTTCAGCCTGTACGGAAGGTCCCTGTTTCCAGGATTCTCTGGCTGGTATTTGAATTTGAAAATTTCTTTCAAATTTGTATGTGGTTATGGCTCTATCAGTAGGTATAGCTAGAATATTATCCCTTTTTACTTGCTGATATAGCCTTGTGTGGTCGGTGCTATGTATACGAGGTAAATAATTGGTTTATCTGTATTAGGATTCAGTTAATCCAGTAGCTAACAATATTAAATATTGTAAATAACTCGTTGTATTGGAATGTATATCGATTATCGATTTGTACCGTTATGAGATTCGAAACTATTCGATTTGGTAGAGATAGAATTTTTGGTAAGAGAAATCACGCATTTTTCTTTCTTTTCCCATTTTAAAATCCAATGTAGCAAGTTTATTAATTAAAGCCTGTTTGGGAGTTCGTAGTTATATTTTATGCATTAGGAGATTTTTGGTATTGCATAATAATTAAAACCGCCCTTGATATTGGATTGCGGGATTTGAACCGCTTACATATTTTTTTAAAATACAGTTGAATTCTGGATTTGGCTAATGACGCAGTTGGGGAAAGCTGGCCGGTAAGTTTTTTGGTCACTTTTTTTGTGTGTCTTCATAGAACACGTGTTTTTTAGGATCGATTTGTGCCGCGATTTGTACCACGATGTTTACCACGTTAATAATAATGGTACAAAATATTTTATGGAATTTGATTATAAATGTGAGGTTGTACTGTGAGGTTGCACATTTTATGTCCTTTGAATGGGATTTTCTTTGATTTTGATTGAATGTCGTCTGTTATAAGAGTTTAGGGTGTCAAGGAGTGTACAATGAGGTCCATGTAGTTTGCGGTTTACGTGTTTAACATGGAACCACCAACATTACCATTTTAATGTCAATCTACGCAGGGTATCTATACTTAATGAAAACAGTCTTAAATCTTCGGATGCTGCGGGAATCTTTCATCTACTGTTGAGCTAAGTAATTTTTTTACATCATTTATATATTATATTTTTAGTGTGGTCTGGAGCATAGACTCATAGGTTTTTGTTTTGGCTCCAACGAATTACATTTTGTAATTTTCAGTAACTTTAATTGTAAATTTTTAGTGATTCGTTTGAGTTGAAATCCTATTTAAATTTGATGTAACCTATTAAACTTTGTCAATGTCCATGTACAGGCTTGATATTTTACAATTTGGGGATTTAATAGGTTGCAACTTTGCAAAGTTTGGTATTTTTGTCTAAAAGTTTTATAGTCACAATTTTAAGCAACCTATATAATCATTATTACCAAATTAGTGTATTTGATATTTTATTATAACATATAAGGGTTCCTTAACTTGGTCTTGGCAACATATATACTAAGTAATGTTAATTAATTCTCAACTTTGCATTTTTGTACTTTTCTTGATGGCCTACAACAGCAGTTTGTTGGATAATTGGCCAACTAAGCAATATTTTCTGACCACAAAAATGAATTGAAAAAAGTGTGTGTAGTCAATTTAGGAATATAGTATCCTGTGAAACTACATACTGAAAGATTTAAGAATTTTTAATAAAATAAGTGACATTACTTGTTATCTTTTTTTTGTCAAAATAAGTTAGTTTGCTTACTGATAATTCTGTGGTCAATTAGATTAAAACAAAGACATTACAACTAAGAGACTAAATTGTTTACATTTTTATGTGGCAAATCATTATTCCCACCAGATTCTCGTTTATTGCGTCTTTGTCGATTAGTAAATTTTTCTTATACCAATAAATAATTATTGAATAATGGCAAAGAAAATTTAACGTAAAATGTAGAATACCTTAAAAATGATTTACCTATTGAGCACCTATACATATTTTTTATTACTCTATTTAGGTTCCCGCAAGATCCTGAGAAAAGAAAACTTTGGTTTTCTCTAATAGGAATCCTTGAAAATCAGCCCCTTCGTAAAATCCAAGAGTTGTGTTTAGAACACTGTTTTCCTGAAAATGTTTTGGTACGCGCAAATGGTACTAGATATATTAGAAAAGATGCAAACTCCAGACGGTGTGAGGGCTTTCTATTTTTGGATGACTTATCCAACAGGTGAAAATACAAAATATTAATTTTTTGTTTACCTCTAAACATTATTTATTACCTATATGTATGTATATTTAATGTATGGGTTTTAGTTCTGATTCAACTGTTTTTGTAACACCACCTGCTGCAAAAAGAAACGTTGCAGTAAGTTATAACATTAATAACTAAGCATAAAAAAATAAATGAAATTTTAGTTAATAAAATTAAAGTATTTTATATATTTAAAACATTATTTTAAAAATTTTTATAGTGTTTTTACGATATTTTTTGCCATACCATGTTTTTTTGTAATTATTAATTAAAAAATTATATATTTTTAGGACAGTGTTTTATTTAGATACCCTTACCTACTTAATGTTAATTTAAAATTTTAAATAATTTTGGTTAACATCATACCAGGCAAATATATAGTAAATGCCAATAAACTATAAACCAATAAATATTAAAAATCCAAAGGTAACTTGAATTCGCTTGTATTTGAATTTACTTGTACTTGGATTTACCTACATAAAAAATCAGCAAGTATCATGCAAAACTATTGTCATATACTCTGAAGGCAATTGTCTCACCAGAAATCAAATCACGACTGGTGAAAGACTGTCTAGAAGACCTGACAGAGCTAAGTAGTTAAAATAAGGTGACCTTACCCTTTTGTGGAGTTGCTAAGGCATTGTGCAAGGCATCCATTAAACAATGGATGCAAACAGAGTCTCAGGAATGGTGGAACAACTATCCAAGACTCAGATAGGCCAAACAGTTCATCAAGAAACCATCGGCCAAGTTCACAAAAGACTTACTGGATCAAAAGCGTCAAATCGTTAGGATAACAGTAGGCCTTCTTACTGGACACTGTCGCCTCAAAAGCCAAATGAGTGTCATAAATCCAGTAGAAGAAGCAACTTTGTGCAGGTTCTGTGAAGAAGTCGAGGAAACAATATTCCACGTCCTGTGCCAATGTGAATGCCTGGCTGGAACGAGGTTTCTAACATTGGGCGAAGAAAAGCCAATTGCATGCAACTACATGCGGGAGCCACTGTCAAAGCTACTAAGACTAATAAAAAAGACCAGGCTAGACGACATAATCTAAAACAAACAGGAGTCCCACAATAGATCTGAAAAGGTCTAATCTAATCTACCTACATGAAAAAATCATCATAATTATATTAAAATATACCTACATATTTACTCTGACAATACTGGTAAGTTTAAAACTCTACGCCACTGGCGAGCATATTATGAACACTGTTTACAACATTGCCAGCCGGTCATAAGAGATCTGTCTTTCTCTCTTCCACTCACTAACAATTTTAAAACAATAACAGTCCGCAATTGTATGGGATTTATGAATGAAACATTTTGTCTATATATTGTAATGTCTTTGGATTAAAAAGTGACAGTCAAGAAACTAGAAATTTAAATTGGGACTATTCGCTGCGTACGAAGTCATGGAAAGGGAAGCAAACGCGATACTAGCGCTAGCTGCGGATAATTCGTGCATTTTAGTGCGATATTTTGTAATTTTGGCATATCAAATACCCGTATACATTTTACTGTTTCTCAAAAAAGTAGGTAAAAACAATACAATAAGCAACCGGAGTTGCTGTGTTGAAAATTGTACAAATACAAGCACAAAAAAGAGGGAAACTTTTATAAAAAATTTCAGTAGCAAAGTGAAAATTAAATAAAAAAAAAATAAATGGATAGGTAAGAAGAAAAATTACGTTTGTTTTTTGTAATAATAACAGTAATGCTAGAAATAGTAGACATCAGAAACTTGAAAGGTTTTAAATAAACAATAAATTATCATTTTACGATGTTCTTTAATATCCCTTTATTCTTAAATGTTCATTCAGCAAGGACTAGATTTCAAGATTTCTGCCTTTGATTAATATATGTGGCTGGAATGCCATTTTGTGGCCTACTGATGGGAAATCAGTTTTAATCATTCATTCGTTTTCTTTCGAACAAAAATGAAAATATAAATAACGATCTTTTTTTTATACATTTTAACTTCACGCTATTTTAAATGGTATTTTTTTATTTTGACAGAATAGACTAATTCTTCAATCACAACTTATTAGACTTAGGCAACTTCTCATACATTTTCCAGTAAATACTTTTGCCTGCCTATATTTTATTATTGATTTTTATTGATTATACATAATTTTCTTTAATTTAAGTGATAAAAATATATAATAATAATAAATTAATGTTTTACTTGTTTTACAAATCTATATACTTTTATTAAAACTAACATTTATACTTTTTATTTACGAATGCTATTGAAACTTGTATTTGTCAGTATACGCAGAAATAGTCCATTAGTACAAAACGAATTGGCGCTGCTGTCGCGCACGGAGCGAATAGGTGGAATCTTACTAGGGAAAAATCAAAATAATGTGTTTTAAATTATAAGAAATGATCATGATATATTCTTTGCTCAGAGAGTAAAAATAAAACTAAAAATTACTTACTTTAAATTGTATCAGACCCATAAAAATCTTTGATTGGAGGATTGAATATCTAGTAGCGGTTTAATCGGTTGTTAGGTAACGAATTTGTTGAATAAGGGACTCCATTTTGTTGTTTTGAAAAAAGAGTTTAAAAATTTTGAATCTAAAATTAATTAAAAAGATTTTGATAGAATAATTTATATAACTTTTAATCATAATGTTAAAATGTACAGAAGTAATTAAGGATTGATTTAAGCTAAATTTTATGAAGAAAGACAGGTAAATTAAACAAATCTACTCACCAGGAGAACTCATATCGAGACCGGTATGATAGAAGCATCGCCATCAAAGAAAATCTGACTATACGCTGGTTTATACTTCGAAACCAGACAGTGGATTCTTCAGAGTGCAAACTACATGCACAATTGTAAGTGACTTTAAGTTTTAACTATTCATCATTGTGAAGAAAACAACGAGCACATCACACACCAATAAAATATAGTATTTTGTACTTATAAAAACTTTCATAGTAAAGTTAGTAAAAATGAATCAAAGGTACTGTTCCTTTGCATGATAAAAATACAAAACTGGTAAAAATAAAAAATAATAAACAAAAAATAAGAAAACCATGGATGACTCAGGGTTTAGCCAATTCTATTAAAGAAAAAAATAAACTATACTATCGAATTGGGACAGAACCTTGCAAACAACATATTACCTCCAGATGACTTTGAGGAACAGTTAGACATACTTGAAAACACTATGTATTTACACCATGTAACTGAAATAGAAATAAAGCAGGTTATAAATACATTAAAATCTAAAAAAGCGCCCGGATGGGACAAAATAAGAGCTGAAACAATTAAGGAAATTAAAAATGAAATTTTACAACCGCTAACCTATCTAATAAATAAAAGCTTTAGTGACGAATGCTTTCCAGAATGCCTAAAAATTGGAATTATCAAACCGCTCTATAAAACAGGTGACAAAACGATGACTCAAAATTATCGACCTATATCATTGTTGTCAATTTTTTTTAAAATATATGAAAAAATCCTTAAATTGAAAATAACAAAATTTTTAAACAAATTCAAAGTCGTACATGATAATTAGTATGGGTTTAGAGAAAAAAGGTCGAGGGAAGATGCAATACATGCTCTAATCTCCAAACTATACCATACTTTAGATACAAAACACCTGCAATTTGCATTTTTGTTGACCTTTCAAAAGCGTTTGATACGGTATATCACACGCGTTTACTAGAAAAAATTAAATGATATGGATTGCGTGGAAAAATATATAATATTTTAGAAAGTTATTTAAAAAATAGAACGCAGTACGTGAACATCAATGGAGTATTCACTGATCCAAAAACAATTACCTACGGCGTTCCGCAAGGGACTGTACTGGGACCTCTTCTATTCACTCTATATATAAATAGCTTGATGACATCACATACAAATGGAGAAATAATCAGTTTCGCCGATGATACTGTCATAACTTATAGCTCAAAGAACTGGCGCACGCTAAAAACAGAAATTCAAGATGATTTTAAAGCAGTTAAAAAATGGTTTCAACTCAATAAACTAACATTAAATACCGAAAAAACGAAATATTTACCATTTACCTCTTATATAAATAATTTGCCGAGTTTTGGTCCAATGCATATAGATGACAAAACTCAAATACCTGAAGAAACGTCAATTAAGTACCTAGGTATCACTAGATAGGCATTTGAAATGGGATCTACAAATTAAAAATATTACTCATACACTTAGAGGTTTGTTACATAAATTTAAGTACTCACGCGACTTTTTAAATGAAGATCAGCTGAAAACTTTATATTTGTCTCTGGTACAATCGCATCTTACTTATGGTATTATTGGGCGGGGTGGTGTGACAGACTGTCATTTAAAACAGTTTAAAAATATACAAAAATGGCTAATCAAGCTTATATTTAAAAAACCTGTAACTTATCCGAGTGACGCATTATTCAGTGAAAGTACATTTTTTGATATGAGACAGCTATACTGCCAAAACATTCTTTTAAACACTTTTAAAAGAAAAATTCCAGTAACTTCTCCTCAACATAATTACCCTACTAGAGGTAAATGCACTTACCTTCCAATAGCTTCAAAGACTGTTGGTCAACGCTGTACCAATTATTTTGCTCCAAGATTATCCAATAAGTTACCAGATTACATTAAGGATATTAATAAACTTTCCTGTTATAAATATGCTATAAAAAATTGGATAGCAAGTAATAACAGATATATTTTTATTAGCCTATTTGATTTAAGATATCTAAAATAATTTATAATTAATAAATGTTCCACTTCAACAATTAAAAAAAAAAAAAATAATAATACTTAACTATATTTCATTATGAATTAAATATCGAATATGTCTATATTTTATCTGCCTGTTACTATTTGTTCTACTGTTTGCTTATTATGTTCTATTATTTGTTTTATTACTTGTTTTATGTTATATTATATGCTTTGTTACTTGTTTCATTATTTGTTTATCATGAATTTATCTATTTATTTATTATTAATTTTTAAATATCCTAGCTCGCACACAGGCATTACAATGCCTCAGCAAGTTACCAATGTTTATATTTAAATTAACTATGTAATTGTAATTTATATTTCTTTTTTTTTTCAATAAACATTATTATTATTATTATTATTATTATATGACAGTTTGCAGATCGCCATCAGTGTGATTTATTTAGAACTTTAAAATAAAGAAATAGTTATGTGTGGTGAACTACTTTCGTTTTGACTATAAGTTTCCTATTACCCAATAGAGGGTGCAAATACTATTATACTCGACGCCATCTTTTGTTCATTATATATTTTTAAGTATTAACAAATCTGCAGATTTATGGTTAAATAAAGACTCATTGAAAGAATCACAATGTCATTATAATATCAATAACAATGAGGATTTATTTCTAATTTAATATAATATGATTTCTTTTATGATTGTATATAATTGTTTGATTTTTTGAAATTGAAATTTAAATAAATTTGTTAAATTTAATGTTTATGTAAATTAATTAAATATACAGGGTCAAAAACAATATAAATACAAAGAAATAAAAAGTTAAGTTAAATTTAAAATAATATTTTTATAGTTTGGGAACCGACTTCTGGGACGAGAGCATATCATGCGAAATATCAGATAATTTGATTATGATATTTAATAGAAAAGCATAGCCGGAGTTGAATTAATTTTTATAGAAGGGTAATAAATAGAAAATTATCTAAATAAAAAAAAATAAGGCGCTCAACAAAACAAGTAAGTAAAATATTGATATAAAATAAAAAATAAACAAATAATAAATAATTAACAAAATAAAAATTGATGAATATAAAAATAAAAAATCAATATAATGTATATTATAAAACCTCCCTAAAATTTTAGTAATATAAAAGAACCTGCATTCCATTTTATACTTTATCCTGGATACTCAAACTATACACTAAATACCAATACTACCTCGTATAACCTATGTGAAAAAAGACCATTAAGATAACAAGGTCTATTCTATATACGTTTTTATATCTGGAAACGAAGGCAGGTGTCCTATTTTCTTTCTAACGTAATTTAGTAGTCAAAAGTACATCCATCGTAAGCACCTTAATGTGTCTTCAACCCGTGCGATAATCTTATTTTTGTACCGTCCTCATAGAAATTGAATTAGGGTTTTGTAGGATCGTATTGATTTTGTACCGGGTACGTAGTGGCAGCGATACAAACATTTAATTTGTTTTCAAAGTGAGAAAAAACAAACGTAACACACGTACTTGAAAAATTGGTTGCTGGACACAACAATTTTAGCTACAGTTCATCAAATTTCTAGAGGTGTTCGACGCCCAGACAGGGAACGCGCTACGTGTGACTAAGATAGCTATTGTACAGTCTGCTAAACAAGTTATTTTAAATAGTTTTTAATATTTTTAGGTAATTAAATTTTAAAAGTGTGGAATAGTTTAGGGATTAAATTGGTCTGATTGGACTTTCTTAGAACGTTTTTAAAAGCAGCTAAAGATAGTATGTAGAATTGAAAATAATTATTATGCCATAAAAGGTGTTTTGGAATTCCTTCAACCTTTTGAAATTGAGTCAGAAAATATAAATTTTATAGGATAGCGGAAAATACCTATAATTTTTTTGTAGGCCTTTGTAAATCGTGGAAATAGTTTATATTTTATTTCTACCTTATTAAGGAAAATTATTAATAACGGTTGTTTCTGAAACATTACTAAAATTTTCGAAATTTTGTTTTTCTACAAAATAATAAACTATACTATTTAGAAAAAAATTTATTTCTCTTATAATTTTATAAAAAATAACAGGGGAATATTTACATTTCTTGATATATTAAACAAAACGATAAATTATCTCGACGAATGACACCATGTTCTAGTACGGAAGCTAGCTTTACATTTTTGTTGGTGGTTTCATGGGTTTCATATCAATTTTTTGTAATTGTAGTTTACACGTACATATACCTCTTAACACTTGTTTGCTTTATTAAAAAAGTGTGTTGATGTGATTTACGTCGAAATAAGTCAAAAACAACTTGAAACCCCATATAAAATCAAAAAGGTGAAACGGAAAAAAATTGAGCCTGTAAATGAACACAAATCAGAAACAAAAATAGCTATCTAATAATAAAAAAATAAAATTAGATTCTTGTGCAGCTTCATCTATATCATTAACTGTTTTTGGTTTTTTAATGGTTTTTCTTGGTGATGAAAATTCCGATATCTCACGGTTATCGATTCTTTTTTTCTCTCCAGAAATGCGGACGACAGTGTTTTTAGATACTCCTGTGGCTGCAGCAACACGATCATTTACATTTTTAAATGGTATTGAAGGTGAATTAAAGTTTCCTTCTCTTCTTTCTCATAAACTCTATAACATTGGCTATTATTTCGCGAGATTGACTGTTAATCACGCGGCCTCTTAATTTGCTATTAAACTCCATACTTAGGTTCTATTAAACTGTAATGAGCAAAAAACACAAACGAAAATAAAAGAAATGTTTTAGCGAAATTTACATCTGACATTTACGTCTGAATGAAATAGTGAAATACTTGATGCGCAGAGTGTACTTTCATTGCGTAAATCCGTCGGGATGCCTGTCAGTAGTGCTTTCTCTGTCTAGCCGTCGAAAGCCTCTAGAAATTTGATGAACTGTATGTTTGCATGATTTCCTAATGCAAATGATACTACTTACTATTTTTAATTAATTTAACTGCCGAAAACTAAAATAACCATAGTTAATAAAATAATATTGTATATTAATCATAAAATAAACTATTTTTTCTACGCCCATATCAGTAAACGCTTAAAATCGCACTGTCAACATTCCCTGACATTTAACAATAACATGCACGTAATGATATCTCATAACATATACGTGCGTTTTGATAAGAAAACTTAAATTTCTTAGTTTAATCAAATTGCAATCAAATATTTATCTACGTTTGACTTTATTTGGTCTATTTACATAAATTTAGTCAATTCAAAAACATAAAACCTTTTAGAATTAGCGAGATACGTTTTGGATTAAAACAGTGATGCCCCTAAATGTCGGCAACACATTATACAATTTTTCAAGTGGCGTTTTTAGCATGCTATGAAAATAAACGTCTTATCATTTATATTGTCAATTTTTGTAACAAAATATTGTTGTATTCGAAAATTTTCTCAACTTTACCTACAAATATATCTATTAGTGGTAAAAGTGATGAAATTATGAGCACTCCATCGGAGATTTTAGAAAAAGCTCAAGCTGCCACACATAATTTGTTACCGCTAAATCCAAAAAAGATACCTATTGAAAATTTATGGATTGCGACACAAGCATATGTCCTTTATTTAATAGAAGAAAATAAGTGGGCGTAGAAAAAGTATTATTTTTTAAAGCTATGTTGCCAATTTTTTAGGTACCTGTATTTTATAGAATATTGGTCAATTAGTAACACAAAAAAAACTCGCGGAATAAATAAAATTAAAGTATATACCTAAATATATTAATATTTTTGCTTTTTTAATCTTTTTTTTTTTAAGTATTATTATCATCATAAATTTTGAATTAAATTAAAAACAAAAAATTATATAATATATATTAATTACAGTCTGTCGTTAAACGTACCCGGGTTTCGGATTATTTCCAGGTAAGTACCCGAAAGTTTGACCTGTTCTTTGGGGAAATATCAACTGGTTAAATGAAATGAAAAATAATGTACAACTTTTTAATTAAATAATAATGGAGAATCTTTTGTATAATTGAGAACAGAATTAAACTTTTTCATTAATGGAGTATAATGTGGCTATTATAAACCTAATAATAATTTTATATTACACTTTACACAGAAAATATGCTCTATGTATAATAAGTGGATTATTTAGCTCAAATAAAATATTTTCTAACTTAAAAATTTGTTCCATGTAGAGAATTTCAAATGAAAAATAAAAAAATTGAACTTGCCAACAAAAATATAGGGTTAGAAAAGGAACCTTCTTACTTGTGATTAAGTGAACTCAATGAAGGACGATGTCCAGTTAGGTAGCTTCCTCTTGATGTCGGTAGGTAGACCGCTATGAAAATTACTTCGTGTTCGGTGGGGCTATCTAATGGTCCGAACTCTGTTGCTAGCACGCAAACGGTGCAGTGAAGAAGCCCTATTCTATATGGAGAGGTGGAGAAAACTTGCCCACAGTCCTTAGAAGTATTCCTCTAATAAAATCGTTACTCAGAATTGTAAATCGGAGCGAGCGAAGGGAGGAACGCACTAATGAAAGGAGCGAACCAAGGAGGTCTGAAAAACATTGACGATTGTAGCGATTATGTATACAGAAGGCTGTTGGGAATATAGGTAAGAGAACTAATAATTCCTTTTGAAAAACTCACTCTTGATGGTATGTGACCTTTTAGATTATTAATAATTAAATTCACACTTTTAGCCCGATACTATATCCACCACTAGGTGTATGAATCACAAAGATCATTAACAATATATCGGACTAAAGGAATCTCTGGTTTTTGCACAAGAATGAATCCTAGAAAATCCTAGTTGAAATCTTGGCACATGCCACAATCAGAATCCAAGCAAAAACTGGGCCAGGAAGGAAGTTCCACAAAATGGCCAACAAAAGTCAATGTCTTAGCAAGAAGGCCCTGACTACAAAAGGGTAATAGGATAATTTCTGGTAAGACTGTGGTCATTATTTATAAATTTAGAAGAATCTGACATCTGAAGGAGTTAAAATTGACATGTAAACAATAACAATAAAAATTAAGCTTTTTAGTAATTAAATGAGCTAGAGTTATTGTTTAAAGTAGCGAAATATATTTACTTACATTATAAATTATTTATTAAGGTATTAATTATTATTGAATACACTCCAGGTGAGATCATACTCTATTACAAAACATTATTTTATATTTTACTACAAAATATGTTTGATAAAAATGGATATTTTATGAATTTATTCAATGGACCCATTTTATTGATTTGTATACATTTATATACCGCACACTCTTAAATCGAAAGGTAACTAAAGAGATTAGCATAGGTTATAGTAGAATAGATAAGTAATAGATTAGTTTAGTAATTAGAGTAGCTTAAGTTAGAATTAAATAGAAGTAGAATAGTGTACATAGTTAAGCGTAGGATAGATTAGAAGTAGAATAGTGTAAATAGTTAAGTGTAGAATAGGAATAGGTATGATAGCTTAGACTAATTTAGGATAGGGTAGGATAGACATTAGAATAAGTTAGAATAATTTAGATTAGGTTAGAATAGAAAAACCTAGTTTAGCGTAGTGTAAGTTTAGAATAATTTACAATAGGGTAGGCTAGGAAATAGGATAGGTTAGAATAGTTTAGAGTAGTGTAAACTAGGGTAATTTTAGACTGGAATAGATTTAGGGAGAATACAACCCGTAACAATGTTCCTTCCAGCGATATTCTTTCTAGTTATTTCTTTTGCTGCTATGGGAATCCCCGTTAGCTCTGTTTGAACTACACTGGCACTATTGCTCACAGCCCATTTTATGTTTAGGTTTAAGAATCTGGAGTATATTCCACATCCTGAGCCTTGTTTTGTTTTAGAACCGTCGGTGTAGATATGAATCGTACCTACCACTTCTGGCTCTTCTATTTGTTTTATTATACCTTTATATGGCTGATGGAAGATATATCTTGGTGTTTGCTTGAAGCAGTGGGAGCGTATCGAGCCTCTCCTCTCAAAAGTGACGTCTCGCCTCACCAGATCCAACATCAGGTTCTATTCCAACCGTGCGGAGGCGTGTTATTGTTGGCAGAGCAACCTCCTTGATGTAAATATCGAGGGGGGTGAGACTAAGAATGACTTCCATCGCTCTGGTCGGTGTTGTTTTTATGGCTCCTGTTATGTTCTTTGAATTTGTTCTAGTTTATGGTTAGCTGTTAATTTTTGAGTTATAAATACTTACTGGATTTACAAACTAATACATGGATTTGACACACTACTGGACTTAACACATAATTCGACTCGACACATTACTATCTGAATTAGAAAAATCCATATATACCAAGTAACGACAGACCAATATATAATATATAATTTTTTCTCTCATTCTTTTTGATTTAAATTATGCCTAAATTGTAAATCGTATATTATTTTATTTTAAATGTATAGTATAATAATTTATGTGTTTTTTTTATTTAATTTCATTTTTTATTATTACTACTATCGATGGTCACGTATCTCAACTGTTTTCCGGTACATATTTAGATATAGAAAAAAGTAGCTCTACGTTTTCTGTTATACATTCCTTGAGTATCTCTTCTATCCTTATATCTTGTCCATTCAGTATATTTTCGTGTACTGCCCGACCTATTCGATTTTCCGCATTCGCGAAAAGGTCCGTAGAAAAAATAGCGCACGTCAGGAACAATTCTAGTCAAGCAGAAACGTTTCTAAGTGACTGACTGTTTCACATGGAATAATTCTGTAGTCGCAGATTTATTTTGTTTTCACCCTATTTGCCGGATTCGCTTTGATTGTTAAATAAACATCCGTTTCTTTACCCTCTTAAGGGGCTCACAAATATCTAGTAGTCTTTGTTTTAATGCTTAACGAAAACAGTATGGTTTATAAACGATCTTTCAACGAACGCTTTATTATTTACAAAATAATAAAAGAGTACGAATAACCTTCAAACTTTGTCAATATTTATAATAAAGTAAGACTACAGGTTAAAGTCCTGTTTTCCAACCATCGAAATATGAAATTGATTAATCCACAATAATTATTATGGACAAATAAAACTAGCCTATAGCGAAAATGAGCGCCTTTTAATTTTTAACCGACATGGATTCAGGGTTTCGAAAATCGAAAAAAAAATTATTTTCCCCACCCCTCTGCTACCCACTTCTCTTCCTCTGCTACGCTTAAATGGTAAAAGATAAAAAAAAACTAAAAGCGGAGCCATAGACTCCGTCTGAATCAATTTCAAATCGCTAAATTTCCATTTATGCACGACCGGGCGATAAAGTCCAGATTATAAATACGTTTAGCGGGCGTAAAGTGTCACTTTACCGCCCGCGAACTACTTTACCGCCCGCCGGGCGGTAAAGTAACTTTCTTTTTTATTCTTTTAAAAATTCACATGTAGTTAGTAGAACAAACTTTATTATTATTATTTATTATCATGGAAATATTTGGTAGAATTAACAAAATATGAGTTTAATAAAGAAATTATAACTTTAAAAGCCCAAACATAAGATCCTCACACTTATAATTTTATACTAATAACACAATTTGAACAATTACTTATAGAAATGTTAGGATTTGCTACCTTGCCCTGTTGTAAGTTGCTACGAACTTCTACTAACTCCGTATGAATTGGGTTACTGCTGGAAGGTGTATGCTCAAAAGAATCGGTATGTAAATTTGAAAATTCAGCTGTGCGACTAGTAAGGCATATCAGCATTGACAATTTTTTTGACGATTTTCATTTTATTTGCCACAGAATCTTCAATATAACCTTCTGCCACTCTTGTAGACTTCCAACCAGCATGTCGCTTTATGTTAAGGATATCCTCACCTGCATTAGCTAACAAAGTTGCTGAAGATCGTCTAAAACAATGGCCTGTGTATTCTTTTGGAGTAGGCAATTTTAAATAAGTTGCTATTTTAAAAGGAATTTGACCAAATGTATTCTTTCCAACCACCTGACTGGAACATTTCCCATTACGATAATACACAAAAAAACGTCCGTGGTTGGTATTTGTCGTACGTAGTGAAGCATATTTTCGATATAAGTCGAGATAACTTGGTGATTCCTGCTCTTTGTCAATCACACTGAAAATGCGGTCAATTTTAGTTTTAGATGCACGTATTCGCTCCGTGCAAAGTCATGGAAGGGGAAGCAAAAGCGATACTAGCGCTAGCTGCGGATAATTCGTGCATTTTAGGGCGATATTTCGTAATTTTGTCTTATCATATGCACGTGTAATTTTTAATTTTTTATTTAATACCTAGTTAAAAACAATACAATGAGCCACCGAAGTTGCTGTGTCGTAAATTGCAAAAACACAAGCAACAAAAAACTGTAAATTTTATAAATTTCCAGTAGCAAAATGGAAATTAAATCAAAGAAATAAGTGGATTGCTGCAGTAAAAAGGGAAAAGTAAGACTTACCATAATCTTTATTTTTCTAACAACAGCAACACTATAAATTGTAGACATCAGAAAATTGAAAGGTTTTAAATAAATAATTAATAAATTATATTGTTATCCTATTTTTTTAACATAAGACGTAGACTTTTGTTACTATTAAATCACTGCACTGTATTTAAATCACTGCACTGAATTAAATGAATAAAACTTTCTTTTATAATTTGAATGATAGGATATTAACATTGATATATCAATAAATTAACAAGAACAAAATAAAATCACAATGAAAATGTATTATCGACATAATATATTGATCCCGTAGAACACACGTTTCTGTATTTATTTGTTACGAGTCTGTCTGTCACTCAACAGGCGGCAGCACTAAGCAGGCACATAAGCTGCGGAGAGGAAACAGGGCCGGTATTAGGAGTCGCGTTACTTTTTTACTTTGAACTATTTATTTAATACCTAAAAAGTGGCTGATATCTGTTACATTGAGCGTTATAGTAGAATATGTTCATATGTCGTATACAAAATTTATCATTGTACGCAAGACTCGATATTTTTAAACGAAAACATGAACATTCTTCACCACAGCGCCAAACAAACTAACAATTCACACTGACCAGATAATTAAGTGATTTGGTCGAACGGCGGACTCCAAGCTGGATCGGCCGCTGGAGCACCGATCGAGAGCCCACCGACCACTAGTCACATACAGTAGTCGGAGGAAAGACTGCACTGTGACGTCAGCGGCCTAAGTTGGAATCTGGGCCCGCTCGAACCCCAAATCAGGACGGTTAAATTACTGTGCAGACTCGTGATTTGGCGAAACTTACCATAAACTAAGACATGACGCACATACATACAAAGACAACCCTGTTTTTGCAGGTAATTTTTTAGGTAAGACACAGACATAAGTAAATTCATACAAAACTATAGATATTACTCCACTATAAATCTAACAAGCTCACCCAAACTACCATATAATGCCTTTACAGGAGATGGCAAATAGCAATTCAAATTTATAATTAACATATACGGTAATTCGGCTTTGAGATCGGCCATAACCTATTGTAGGTCATTGCGGGACGGAGCTTCATAAAGACAATTTAGAGGCGATCTTGTATTGTATATATTACTGTATAATGCTAAATGACATGTATATATTTGTAAATAGTTAATAAATAATTTTGAAATGAATGAATGATCGAAAGCCCTATACCATTTCGATCTGCGCCCGGGCGGAAGTTTCATCGTTCACCAAGCTAACGGATTGTGACAACAGTCATAGACTACACAAAGACCAACATACACACAAGGACAACCCTGTTTTTTACTAGCTTTTTTCAGGGGACAATAACCACAATTAAGACACGACAAAATTAAAAACACCTCTCAATTATCGATTTTAAGTTAATCAAACTCCCTTAATAATACTGAAACGGAAAGGAGTGAGGGCCGCTATTATCAAAACAATAATTCTATAATGGTTCTAATAGGCAGATATGTCTGCCATAGTCTACGGGCCCGCAAAAAGCTTCAGGCCTAGAGTCGAATTTTTCAATCGTTGTGTAAAACTGTAGATACATTTTCTAAACTGTAAATAAAGATTTTAAACGAGGATATGAGAACGATCCAGAGTGCCATCTAGTAGCGAATTAAGAAGTAGCGCTTTCGCCAATATCATGGAAAAGTATTACGATGTAGACACAAAGAAAGATGTCGCGGTGTACAATGTGCAGTCGACTTTTTATTATTCATTTTTATCGTAAATGCTAGTCTGGCAGAAGTACTACTAGTTACTAGTGGAATAGATCGCAATTATTAAAATAATTGTTCAACTTTTTTAATTTATTTATTTTACTTGTAAATTAGGCACGCTATTTTTGTCGCTATTTTGGTTTGGGTGAAGAATAGGGGGAAATAGGGGATCGTAAACAATTTTTGTTAACAAAAACGGGACCGAGCATTACAAAAGTTTGAGAAACACTCGTCTAAACTATATCAAACCTAAACATAAACTTATGATTGTAAAATCCGCTAGCGCACTTAAAATTTTGCTTCAACGCTACAAAGTTATTGATGAAATTAAACCGTAATCCTACCGAAGTAAAACTTTGTCAAAATAATGGAAATGATGAGAGGAGAGAACACTGCACCAAGATACAAAACGAAATATAACTTTGTCCGCATGCCTTTCCATAATAACAGATCATTAGATTCTGTAATTAAATTACGTCACTATTTATAACAGAGTCTACTTGATGCTGCAAGCGAACTGTATTCGCTATCACCAGAGCCGGCTTTGAGAAGAATAGCATCGTAAAACTATTCCACTTTTTTTGCTTTATATAAAATAAAATGTTATGGTGAATGTTTCACTTTTTTGTTCTTATAGTACATTTACTTTTTTGCCATTGTTTTCCTTAATATTGTCTATTTCTTTGGCATCTAATGTTTATTTGATGTTTCTTTAGTTTTTGCTTGGCACAAAACGAATTGGAAAAGCCGACACTGGCCATCGCAATTGCCGAGACTTCTCTAATTAGAATAATTGTTTTGAATTAGAGTTAAAGCACCTTGTACGCCGAAATGTGAATGGTAAATATCTACTACGGACTTTTGTTCCCAGTTTCCGAAATAACTTGCATAAGATGAGCCATTAATTTCATGATTAGGCAGTAATTTTCAATTATTTTGGAACGAATGTGCATTTTCGGTGACGAGATGTATTGGGACGTTAGTTCCTTTGTTCGTCTTGAAAATTAAATTAAATTGTTTGCCAAGATTGTTGTATTAAAATCCATTATATAAATGGGAAGTGTAGTAAAATTTTAGACGATTCAATTTATGAGGTCTTTTTTCACTTCCTTTTGCTGTTTCAGGCGGTGGGTTTAGATAAATTTTATAGGTTGTGTTTTACCCATTTCTTCTATTTTCCATCTTTTCCTATTTTTCTTTATAATTTTCGACTTCTGCAATGTATTTCTTCTTTTTCTTCTTCCTTTTCTATTTATTGTATCTATGTTTTTCTTGGTACCTTTTTCTGTTATTTGTTTTTTTCTTCGGGTACTTTCCTTCATCTTTTTGATTATATTTCTATCAGATATCCATGACAATTTATTTGTTTCATTGTTCTTATTTCTTCATTAAAATTGTTGAATCATTCCTCTAATTTTTACTTTCCTAACTGTATCCAGATAAGGAAAGTATAGTAATCATAATTTTTTTCGAACTCAAGTTTTAAATGGATTTTTACGTTTTGGGGTCCTCCGAATCCGTTTTGAATATTTTCGCGATGATGTCTGTGCGTCCGTGCTTGGATGCGTGCGTGCGCGCGTGTGTGTATTTGTATATCCACGATAACTCATGAACGGATACAAAGAAAAACACAAAATTTTAAAATTAAGCTTTATTCCGGCCTGCGGTTAACTGATTAGATTTTGAACAGAGCCGGAACATCTAGGGGTACTTTATAGAAGGATATTTTATAAAATACATCTGTTATTAACAGTCAAATACCACTATTGTAGAGAGCGACTCACATTTTTAACATAGACCTTTGCGGGTCAGAGGGTTTTAGAACGAATTGGTTGCCACAAAAATTGTTTTTCTATTTTAAAGTTGCACAAAGTGTGGAAAACCGGCAATAATAATTATCGAATAAGTATATATAAATTCAAATGTAAAGTGAAGTTTGCTTAACTGCCAAAACCATGTTTTTTAAAGAAATTTGCCATTATAACGAAAAACATATTAAAAACTGTAATATTTCTGATAACATATGATTTGTTTATTTAATTTTAGTGTAAAATACAATTTTTTTGTAACAGAAAAAAAATTACCAGCAAATCACATCGCCTTTTTGACTGATTACTGATTCGATACACCTTGACATAGTGTCATTTAATGTTTGGCAGTCATCTGCTGTAAAACTGTTCCAAATTTCTTGAAGACGAGTTCGCAAATAATGGCTTCTTCAATTAGAAAAGCTGCCTGGAATGCTAACGGGCTGTCAAACCATGTTCATAGTATTTTTAAGAGCAAATAAATTAGATATTCTTTTTATTTCAGAGTCACTCAACTGAAAGAACAGTAATAAAAATCCCCTTGTACACAACATACCGTACCCATCATACTGACGGAACCGCTCATGCTGGATCAGCAATTATTATTAAATCTTCTATTATACACTATTTTTTACACCTAAAATAGAAGGTACTGCAATAAAAATAGAAACTTCTACATGGCATCTAACCATTGGAGCTATTTACTCTCCTCCTAGACACTCCATATCACTAGAAGAGTATCAAACTTTCTTTCAAGAGGTAGAGCCACGAGTTATAGTAGCAGGTGATTGGAATGCCAAACACACCGCATGGGGTTTGAGACCTATAATACCAAAAGGGCGTAATTTATTGGTATATTGGCAGAGAAATAATTTGAACTTCCTTTCCACAGGTCAGCCAACGTATTGGACTACTGACATAAACAAGATTCCTGGCCTGCTAGACCTCGCCATTATCAAAGGTATCTCAAATATACATTCCAAAATAGAGCCCAGTCTTGATTTAAGTTCCAATCACAGCGCTATCATCATAACACTAAGTACAAGTATAATATGGAGGGAACCTGCGATAAAATTCTGCAATAAAAAACCAACTGGGAACAGTTTTAAGCTATAATAAATTAAATTATCAACTTGAGTCATCGAATTAAAGAACCCAATGAAATAGAAAAAGCAGTACAACATTTAACAGACGTAATACAAGATGCCGCATCCAAATAAACTCCAGATGACAAGAAAAGTTCGACCTAGGATCATAACATTCCCTTATACATTAAATAAATTCTAAGCGAGAAAAGAAAAGCTAGAGCCATATGGCAAAGATCAAGGAACTCTCTGGATAAAACTCAATTAAACTGGTTAACACATCAACTGCGCTCAGCTTTATTCCAGGCCCGTAACGAGACTTTTAAGTATTATATCTCCAATCTTACACCTCATGATCATTCATTATGGCAGGCTACCAAAAAATTCAAGAGGCCAATCTAATCTATTCCACCAATTAGAGAGTCTGATCGAAATTGGGCAAAAACAAATGAAGAAAAATCAAATACATTAGCGGAACACCTCGCTCAGGTATTTAGCCCACATGTGGAACACAATGCCGAATATGAAGAAGTATGTAAATTCCTTGATACTTCCTGCCAGTTATCATTACCACTAAAACCATGTACACCGACAGAGATTTGGAAAGCTATAAACAAAACAAAACCACATAAAGCACCAAGTTAGGACCTAATTACTGACGAAGTATTGAAGCATCTGCCCAGAAAAGCAATAGTCTTGCTAAAGATTATATATAACAGCATTCTAAGACTTTGCCATTTTCCAATTCAATGGAAATACGCACAAATCATCATGATTGTGAAACCGAGAGAACCGCCCACAGAACCCACTTCCTACCGCCCGATAAGCCTTTTATCAAAAATATTCGAAAGACTTTTTCTAGACCGAATCTTTAAAACAGTAGATATAAATCGCATCATACCTGATCATCAATTTGACTTTCGGCAAAATTACTCGACAATACAGCAGTGTCATTGGATTGTTAATAATATCAAAGAAACCTTAGAAGAAAAATCACTTTCCCGCACTAGTGCGGGAAAAAAATCACTTTCCCGCACTAGTGCGGGAAAGTAAAATTATGAATATTTGGCCTTTTTTACCTCGGATGTTATAACTATTGTTGCAATAGGTAATTTAGTATTTTCCAACTATTCCATTTAATAAAATTTACTTTTTTTCTTGCTTTTTGTTAAAATTTTAATTTTTTGGAAAACTTGAATAATAGAGATATTTTTATGTACCTTCTGTATATTTTTAAAAGTCAGACTAGGCTGTGACATGTATGGCTTGATATGGTTGCTATATGGTAACCAAGGCGTGTTATTGTTACAAAAACGTCAAAGTTGTTTGTTGAAGCGTCAACTGAATTAAAATAAATTAAAGAAACAATGGATTCATCGGATGAAGAGCTGCCCGAAGCCATTTTAAAAGCTGCAAATAAAGCACATTTGGAGGTGTTACCTGCCAAATCACGAGGAAGATATGAAAAACAATACGACCATTTTGTCACATGGTGTAAACAGGAAGGGGTAAAAACCTACAAAGAAGAGGTGTTTCTGGCGTATTTTTCGTACTTAAGTAAGTTTTTGAAATCTAATACTTTATGGTCTCGCTATTTGATGGTGAAAAGTATAGTAAAAATAAAACAAAATTTGGATATAAGCCAGTTCCATAAGTTAACGTCATTTCTAAAACAAAAAAATGTTGGTTTTCGAGCACAGAAGGCGCAGGTTTTTACCAAAGAAGATATATCCAGGTTTATGTTAGCCCCTGATGAGTTATACCTTATGATTAAAGTGAGTACCATTTTTGCTTTAGCTGGTGCTCTCCGCAGAGCGGAGCTTGTAAATATCACTCTCGATGATATACAAGATAAAGGCAATCTGATAGTTGTGAAAATTTCCGATTCCAAAAATCATTCTTCAAAATCATTTGTTTTATGTGAAGAAATAAATAATGGAAACTTTCTGAAGCTGTACAGAAAGTACGTAGGTTTACGGCCACCTACCACTCCGCATCGCCGCTTTTTTATTAATTATAAGAAGGGAAAATGCGCATTTTCAGTGCGTTGGCGTAAACACCTTTGGTAAGATGCCAACAGAGATTGCTGCATATTTGCGTCTACCTAATCCTGAACGATATACAGGACACAGTTTTAGACGTTCTTCAGCAACATTCCTAGCAGACTCAGGTGAGGTGATAACCAATATAAAACTTCTCGGTGGCTGGAAGTCCACTACTATCGCTGAAGGCTATTTGGAGGACTCCGAAACACAGAAGAAAAACATTTCGAATAAAATTATTTCAAATAGAAATGACTTGCAACCTTTGCTGCCACCGTCATTTTCACCTTCATGCGACCTGCAACCGATGTCACTCCCGTCCACGTCATCTTTTCAATCTACGAGCGTTACGACTATTAACAGCCAATTAACACCAACTAATTCCTCTGTACCGGCAATTTTACATAATTTACAAAATGCTACAAATTGTGTATTTAACATTAATATCCATAATAATTAGTTGTTTTTATTTAAAAATTTGTATATGTTGAAATAAAATAATTTTCCAAAAATAAATTTTCCTACTTTTTGTATATACGGTCGTAGAAAAAATAATGTTCCTAACTCATGCGTAAAGTGTCTTTCCCGCACTTGACCGCTTGCCCGAACTACGCTTCGCGTCGTTCGGACAAACTGCAGTTGCGTGCGGGAAAGTAACACTTTCCGCACTTGTTAGGAAAATAACTTTTTGTACAGGGTGAAAGTCTAATTTGATTGGCCTATAAAATTTCTTTACAACATGAGTCACTATCCACAATTGTGGTATTCTACTGTACGTTTGGAAAATAAAATTCTTTAAATAAAAGTTACTTCTTATATTATTCTCTATAATTTTTGTTTTATACAAAATGTTCCTAAAATGGTCCGTATTCGAAAAATTTGACGAAATATAAAAAAATCAAATTTTTATTAAAATTGGTTAAATAAAAGTTATTTGTAATATAATTTTCTGTAATTTTTGTTTTATACATAATTTCTCTAAAATGGACCGTATTCGGGATATTTGAGAAAAAGTAAATTTCGAATTTTAAAGAAAACTCAAAAACGGATAAAGAAAAACGCAATAAATTTTAAACTTAAGCTTTTTTTCGGCCTGAGATGAACTAATTAGATTTTGGGTAGACTCGGAACATCTGGGGGGTACTTTATAAAGGGTTGTTTTTATTTTTTATGAAATATATTAGTTATTTTTGTTTTGAGAAGAAAATTGGTTTTATAAAAGTTACTTCTTATATTATTCCATATAATTTTTGATTTACAAAAATTTTTCCTAGAATGGTCCGTATTCGAGAAATTTGATAAAATGTAAAAAAATCAAATTTTTTTGAAAATTATTTAAATAAAAGTTACTTCCCAAATTATTATCTCTCATTTTTAAGAAAATTATTGAACTAAAAGATGTTTGCGATATCGATCTCTATAATTTTTGTTTTTTACATGATTTTTTCTAAAATGAATGGAAAAAATTGGAGGAAAAGTATAAAATTAAAATTTTTCAGAATTTTCGTTGGCAATGAGTGTATATAGAAAAATGTTTCGAGTTAGATGTATGTGGAAAATGTATATATTAAGTTAACCTCTAAATATTTACGGAGTTGCTATATTAGGTTGTACAAAATAAAAAAACCTGTAATAACTAGATAGGAAAGTCATGTGTTGGACACATCAGATTTTTGAATTACTTATTTTATTTAATTTTGTCTTTCCATTTATTTTCCATTGCTTTTACTGTATCACTAAATATCAAGAGTATTTCTTTTAGCTGGCATAAAATTGCTTTGTATTTTGTTTTCTAATATAAACTTTTTAAATGAGAAGCCATACCGATTGTCCCGTTTTCTTTAAAATTACTTTTTGATTTCATTAAAATCTCCGATTAGTACAATAGACTGAGATGGTTAAGATACATTAAACCCAAGCGAATTAAATTTTTCCTACGACCACTTAGGAAAGTGACACATATCACACTATATAGTCCTATGGAAAGTGCTCTATATCACACGCGTATAAATAATAATTTACTTTCCACCCGTGTACGAATATGCTACTTTCCGCAGCAGCTGTCACAAAATATCAAACACAACATTTCTGTTTTTGTCCATATTAATACTAAAATCGATATGATTGTTAAATTATTAAAAGTGTTGTAAATTAGATTCTATTATTATTAAAATAATTTTAAAATAACTAAGATATGTTATTCTGGTTAAACACATAACCGATTAGATAATTCAATTGACGAAATTCCTATTAGCTCAGATGGTTAGAGCGTCAAACTTATTAACTTTGATATTTAAAACCTGGCGAGCGACCGCGTTCAAATCCTGACGGGGCCAGAATTTTTTTTTAATTTTTTTTTTGTTTAAAATATATGAAAATTGAATAAATACGATTTTTGTTGATTATTTTTTAAATACATTTTAATTATTATAATAATGACCTGGTTTTGCATTTTTTGATGAAATTATTTTGTGGTCGTAGGAAAAATATTGTACATCACTTGTGTGAAAAGTGACTTTCCACACTTGTGTGATAGTCGCAATCGGCTTGTGCCTCGTGCGACAATATTTCCCACTCGTGTGAAAAATTTCACTTTCCACACTCGTAATGTAATATACTATTTTAATAGCACATTTATCATATACTGCTGCTAACCTGTTAAAAAGTATCTCAAATCACAAATAAAGAAATATTTGACAAGCAAGCACCGAATTAAATGCAAATCTAATGCACAAAACGAAACTCAGACTTCGTATAATGTTTCGTTCCGAATAAAATGAGCTATATGAAATTTTTAAAAGAATATCAGAAGAAGAAATATGTGGAGAGTCTTTTATTAGAAAATTACTTTTGGAATAGCTGTAACAAGGATATCAAAGCAGACGGCATGATGATGCAAAAATGCAGTTTCATTTCCGTTTAAGATTCACTCGAAATTTCCAATATACCTATATTAAAATTCGAGATTGCGGAGCAAGGGTGTAGCCAACGGGGATGGATAGGGTTCAATCTTTTAATATATTTATGTTTGTTTTCAAACATTTTATTAAAAGTTAAGTAAACTTCTTATATACATTGTATACATTGTCTTATATATCAAATTTAATATATTTGTCTGATAAAACAACAATTTATAGAATTAAAGATAAAGGAAAAAAGAAAATCTCAAAGTCCATGTAACAGAAAAGTTTAGGAACCGTCTCCTTGCTGGAAACAACTAGGGGAGAGGTGGGTAGCCCCGGACACCCAAGCAAATATCTTAAATTACAAATGGCTGAGAGGAGTTTTTGCAAAAATTCAGGCAAGCAAATCAAAATCAATGACGATTTAACTATTTAATAAAAACTAAAACAATATTATTTACTTCAAATAGCTACTACAACATAAAATAAAAAAGGTAAAAAAACATATAATTAAAAAAATGGTGGTTAACATCGAACATTACATTGGTGGTTAATTAACTAAATAATTAAAAGATTACGTAGTACAATAGTTATATGTATAATATGGATATGTCTCTGGAATATTTGCACATTCCTCATACCAGCCTTGATATTATATCCACTCTTCTTCAAATAATTCTTGGCATATGATGCAAAAAGTCTTTTTTTGGGTTGCAAGGTTTTTGGATTCTGGCAAACAAGTTGGTGTAGGTTTGCAGACTGCTAAACTACTTGGTGATAATTAAAGGTCTGATACCAAGCTTTTTGCTGTTGATACTTAGATTTTCCCTTTGGCCTTAGTTTGGAATGCATACCCGATGTCGTCGCTTTGCCTAAATTTCTTCTAAATAGTGTCTTTTCCTTCGTTTCTTTTTCTCTTCTAAATTTTTTTTATAGGGGGTGAAAGTCAATACCTCGCTTTTTTCCGATCTTCTTTTCCTAGATTCGAGTCTTTTTTATAGCATTTGGTAAGGGCGAGAGTGCGTGTAGTCTGTTTGAATGTCGATGTCTCAATGGGAGTGCTCTTGACAGCGCCTTTATAAAAAGTCCTACAGAAATTAGTTTTTACTGCGACTTTTACAGTATTTGATGTGATGATGATGCACGAGGTGGTGGTGGTAAATGTTCTGATGTTGTGTGATGCGACCTTAAATGATGTGGCGACGTACGATCTGGTCGGGAAGGATTTGGTGGTACATGTGGTGGGGTATGGTGATGGTGATGTATAGTGTTCTGGTGAATAATGTGAGTTCTCAAAATATGGTGTAGAAGATGATTGTCTCGTAAAGTCTGATAAAGTTATGTTTTGATTGGTGGAGGAATAATTACTGACATTTACTTTTGAAGTAACAGTTGCCTGTGTCTAACTATTTGTTGGTTAAACATTGTGAATTGGTCATCTTAGAAGACATAAAATCTAAATCGTCAAATATTTGTACATTATAAGGTACAATTCTCGTGAAGTCGAAACCTTTTTGAGCGTTTTAGTCCTAGATACTTTAGTAAAAGTTGTGTTTACCAATCCGGTAATCTTATGATCTGTAATTCGCGTTCCAGGATTTTTTCTCATCCATATTCCACACGCTTCAAAATAAGCATCTTTAAATGGTTTCATAAATGTTCTATCCAGTAGTTGGAGCTGGAGTACTTATCATATGAACGTAATGCTCACGTGTAAATGTAATTGTAATAATTTGGCAATTATTTTAATTAATCTAAAGATTTTACATAAAAATCTCATATAAATTTTCAAGTACCTTTCTTCATTTGACCTTAGAAATAGTAAACAGTTACTATAATATCAAAGTAAATTAAATATATCAGTTGACCAAAAATTTCAAAGAAAGCACGCCTCAATCAATATAAAAATGATGTGGGAACGAGGGAAAAGGACAGTTACTGAGTGGGCCGGACGTTACGCTCTCCGAATACCCACCGACGCCGATAAATCGTATATCGGGAATTATAAAGTAATGTTTTTAAATTGTGATTTAATAATAAATATCAGCCAATCAATTTAAACTTAGTGAAATCGAAACTACGTTTCGAGCAAGGTAAGCCTTCCTCTTTCACTACATTAAAATTGTGACAGTTCTCTCTTTTTTCATTTTTCCAAATTATTTTGTTACCTCTCATCGTAGATTTTAATAGGAAGTGATATAGTTTATTTTTTTGACTTTGGTAGCTACAAGATCCAACGAGATTTCTGACATTTTTTTGCTATCTATTCTTACATTACAAGTCTTTGTGACTTGCATGTCCATCTAGTACAATCAGAACTGGCTCATCCTTAGATGGCTTTGCATATTTGATAAAGTGTTCCATCCATTTTAAAAAAAGATCGGCGTTCATCTAACTATTAGGCTGTGCTTCAAAAACACTTTCTAAAGGTTTTTCAATTTTCAGCATTTCGTTAAGGTATTCCCTGACATGGATATACAAAAAAGGGAGTATAAACTGACCACCAGTAGACATGCAAAACAAAACTGTGACATTTTTGCCCCTCTCAGCAGATGTTATCTTGCCCACTTGCCTTTAGCTTTTATGGGATAACACCTTTGCATGCTTTTGGACAGTTTTAGCTGCTGTCTTGTCGCAATTGTATATAATATGTGGTTGAAATTTGAATTTTTTCCATTAACAGTAAAATGCCATTAAAAATCTCTCCACCTGTAACCTATTAAATCCCACATATCTCATAAGACTTGTGGATTCAGCCATTTTCTTTATTGTATTAAATCTATGTGGTATCTTCAATTTATCAGCCAACTGAAATGTTAAATGCAGGAATTCCTTTCTTGACAAAGGCATCAATTTGCTTGACAAATCTTTTACATGTTCGACAAGAGCAGTTTCGTGTTCAGTTGACTCCAGTTTCCGCGTTTAGTATTTCTGCCCTTAAATTTGGGCATCTTACAGTATACTATATTAACAAAAAAGCAATCAAACCGAATTGTAGATTTATTTTAAATGTCCGGCACAACCCATCATTGTGTCTGGGGCTACCCTTCCAGCGCCATTTCAAAAATACAACTTATACAAATTTTGTGTTGATGAATTTTAAAGCAACAACCGCACCTTCATGTATCTTAATAAGCATAAATACCCACTACCAGTATAAAATTCTCTGACACTTACCGTTTTACTGACAATAAGATCTGATAAATAAACTGAAACACGAGATGATCACACCAAAAATATATTTCTATCAACAACTTGAAAGCTAAAGACACAATTATGCTAAGATTTAATCTTTGCCGTACTCTATGGTAAAATTTTATTGTAAAATGGTACTAGAAGCGACACCTATCATTTAGTAGCAAAACTAAAAGTGTCCTGGGGTAGCTACTGTCCGGCGGTACCCACCACTCCCCTACTCACTCTGCTAATAACTAAATTAAAAAATTGTATTATACCAAAAGAAAAATAGGAAAATTAACTTTTTATAATCTAGCTTTTCCTTTGTTCTTATTATTTTTTTATTTTTAAATTGGTCACACTTGAGAATTATAATTTATTTCTATTAATTAATAATTTATATAAATAAAATTATGTACAGCATGCAATGTCAATCACTGAATAAATATATGTCATTTTCATTTTATACATTAAATGGTAATTTTCGTTTATTTTTTATATACATCATAACGTCTGATTTCACGAATCTTCTTGTATATTCCCACCACTATTCATTCTGTAGTACTTATAGTACACTGCGCTTTTTTTAATAATATTATCTGCGAAAAAAATGCAAATAAAAGAAAATAAATAAAAAATTACAAAAAAAAATAAAAAATACCTAAAATATGCCTAAAAAATTCAAAAAAGTAAAAACTAAATAAAAAAATATATATTTAACTATTACGTTTAATAGTTGTATAAGAAACTAAAATGTCTTACAGGGTACCCCAAACCTCTGACAATGTTTTTAAAAATAATTTATTAGAAATAAATAAAAGTTCCTTGGTTATATCGGTCACTAAAAAGTGTTTATTCAAAAGCAAAAACATATATTTCGAAAAATGTGATTTTTCGAAACCAGACTAGACGATCAGTCTCCCCTCTGAATTTTTTTCACCCTACGTTCTTGCTATAAAGATTCTTTCCAGCAGTTGTGTCGCAAGAAGAGTATATACGCACAGCAGAATGAATAGAAATTTACGAATCACCAGATCGTTGATACGATCAAGTAAAAATTTATCGAGGAAAATTGCATGCTCTCGAGAAACTATATTTAATTCCATTTACAAAAATAAACAAATATACTCTTTGTGTGCAGTTTTACGTATTTATATGCAGGATCTTGCCAAATTGAGTTTACAATATGTGGAACGTTTACTATTTTTATTGTACATTCTTGTTGCATGATTTATTAGAATGCAAATAAATCCCATATTTATTTGTTTCATTTTCGACCATTTTTTTTTGTTTGTAGGTATTTCTATTAGGAGTTGTGTGTGTGTGTTTTGTTTGATGGCCTTAATCTCAGATCATTTGGCCAAATCTAATGTAGTTAAAACGAATTTAAACCTACTTACAATTTTCACAAATTACAATAATTAATAATGAAGGAACTTAAAACCTTTTAAGAGTACAAAATTTACATCATTGAGTTAAAACAGTTGTAATACAATTAATTATACAGAATTATATTTTAGGCGACAAGTTCCATTTTTATATATATATTTTTTTTTGTTTTTTGTTTATTTATTTTTTTTTTCGTTATTTTTTTATTTAATATTTATTATATCTTTTTTTTTAATATCTTGATTCATTTTTTTCAGATGTTTATATATAACATAGTAGTTTTATATTTTCTGGACATAAAAGTCCATCTAAGTTGGTGGGGAGTATTGCTCCTGTTGATTGCAGGTTCTTGTTAGGAACGGAACTTTTATTTAAAAAATTTTTATTAAGTAAAAATACACTTAAATGGATATTTAAGACAACTCTGGACTAAAGCCTACACTGAAGCTACCTCAAATAACAATAATAATAATAAGGTTTTACTATTATTTATAAATGGAATATTAAGCAAAGATAATCTAATTATAACATAAAAGAGTCTATTATGTTTACAATATATAACTCCTCCCTCCTTAAGTTTTGAAAAATATGGAGTTATTTTTCAAAAATTCTTCTGTGTTGTTTTCTAATCCAATTTCTTCGTTTTCTTTCTTCTTTCTTCTATATCTTCTTAAAAGTTGTCTTCTGTATTTAATTAGAATTAAAATAATTATGCAAATGAAAATTACAAAAATTGTTTCAAAAGTGTTTGGATAATTAAAATTATTTTAAAATTATTTAATTGTTTAGAAATTTGATTAATTTCATTAAAATTAAAATCTTATTTATTTATATCAGAAGTTTGATAAGATTTTGATGTTTAAATTTTCTTCATGTCGATCTTCGGTAGAATGAATGGCTTTCCTCTGCTCAGTTGAATGTTGTTGATATATCTTGTTTCATTGGTCCAAATTTCACAAGATTTTGGTATCTTAATTAATACAGGTGACCTTATATACTGGTTACTATTACATTTTAAAAGAATTTGTTCCGGTTTTGGCGGGATTATTAAGACTTAATCGACTGCGATTTGTTGGAATACTGATTGTTCTAAATTAACATTTGAAACATGACAATTTGTCAAAGCTTTTTTTTCAAGAAGTTGGAGAGTAAAATTATCTGTGGGGATGAAATTCTGTTGACAATAATAGATTTCTTCAAGTGATGGACATTTTTCTCGTTTAAACTATGTATCTTGATGTTTTCGTGCCAAATAGGGGAATAAAGGTGTATAGATTTTAGATAATTGGGAATAAATGATAAAAGTCACAGGTATTACTTTCAAAAATAGGAAAATATATTGCAAAAATTAATTTAGATTCTGAAATTGATATTTGCATTCCTATGAACTGATAATACGGTAATAAATTTGTAAATTTCGAAATTTGAACAACATTATATATTTTGTGTAAATATTTTATCATGTATTTTATGTCTGAGCTGGAAACTATAGAATTATGTAAAGTATTTAATGTTGCAAAGGTTATGGCATTTTCTAAATTATCTATAAAAGAAATTACCATTTGACAATCTAAATCAATTTGTATCATAAAAGCCTAAAAACTAATAAAACTTAACTTTCAAGTATATCGATTTTATTATAAATAACTGCTTGAATTTTTTCCATATCAACTTTAATTTTTTTTTATTTTTGCCTAAGATTGGACAACGAAATTTGTTTCACTGATAATATTTTTTAATTTACTTGCAATGTTTTGATTGCATTATTATATCTTTCTTCGTCATTAGAATCAAGATTTCCAAATAGCCATTTGTTAATTTTTCCAATTGCATTTATTGGAGTTCTTTTATGTCTTACATGAGAAATTAAATTATTAATCTTTTTCTGAAGAGTAATTATTAGATATTCTGTTCTTGTGATAAGCTTTGATATGATATAGGGTTAATTGCATTAACCTAAACTATACTATGGTTTATTCAAATAACTAACTAAATTATTAACCTGTTTAATTACTTCTTCTAATTCTAAATAACGTAAAAATGTGTTTGCTATATTTACGTTTAGCGTTTTCTAACTAAATTGGAACCAGAAAATGTTCAATCGGAGTGTTCTCTATATTAGAAGATGTACTATGTATGTGGTATACATAAATGAATTGTAGAACTTGTACTTGGAATAGTGTCGTTATCAAAATAGATTTCATTTTCGTTGGTATCCTGTAACAATTTTTCTAAATCATTTTTCGATTTTCTAACAATACTTTTATGATAAGTACACTTATCCGGTTTTATTAAAATACCTTTATCTTCAATGACATTTGCCTTTTTAAATTTTGGTAATTTTATTTTAACAAAACATGAGTTTCAATTAGAATAGTTATCAGATCTCTTTTCATTTGAATTGTTCATTAAATTTTCTTTTACTTATTCGTTACGTTGTCTAATTTTGTTACACATCTCTTTACTAATTTGTTTATGATCTTGTACATAATTAAAAATTGTTATGTGATCAAAGGGATTTAGATTATCAATGTGTCCTTTAATTATTTCAAATAGCGTGAACTTTGTCACTGAATGCATATTATTATAACAAAATACAGAATTTTTAATTAATCGATCTTAGTATGAGAGCCCACTGCAAATTTCGACCGTCATCTGATAACGAAATGAAATATGCTCCAAAAGCATGTAACAACATTGTACTTTACCAAATGGTACCTATGCCAATCCCTATCCTGAGCAAAGGGTTAAAAAAAATTATTTTATATTCTAAAAATCAAATAAAACAAGACAGCGACAATTATGTTTTCCCTGAAAATTACAATCCTAATTCATTGCGAATCTTGCTTTTAAACCTGAATTATTAATATTTTTATCTACCTTTTAAACCATGTTTATGTATGAAAGGAAGAAGGATGGTATTGTATAAACCATTTGCAGAGATAGTCAATAATATTTATAAACTCTTGTTAGACAATTATTTTAAACCATAATCATAGTAGTTTTTTTGTCGTTTCTATGGCAACCTGTAAAAATGAATCACAACAATAATCATACAAATAAATTTTTAAATCAGCAAACATTGATTCATATTTTTAATGATATTTACCTACTAATCGTGGATAGATGTTTTTGTGCGATGTTAAGAGGAAGAAAATATTTCCCTTTAACGATATATATTAAGATATATTTGAATGTTATTTTCTGGAAAACTTTAAGCGCAAACGAAATTAGAGCTGTCATGCCTTATGTGATTTTTTTAATATAAAATAATTTTTTTAAGCTACTTTGCTCAGGATAGGGATTGGCACAGGTGTCATTTGGTAAAGTACAATGTTTTTCCATGCTTTTGGGGTATATTTCATTTCGTTATCAGATGACGGTAAAAATTTGCAGTGGGCTCTTGGGCTATCTGGTTTGAAATGTTTGTTTTCTTCTTGTAAACATCTATAATGTTCTAATACACTTGAGTGAAATCGTTCCACTGGGAATTTGTATTACTATTTTTTGCGGTAGTGATATGTAATGTGTAGTTTACAAAAATCTTCTAAATCGAAATTTTAAATTCTGTTCCACTGTCGATAGTATTTTTGTGGTAGTCCGTGATGTGAAATAAATTCTAAGAGTTTTTCTACGACTGATATCTTTGTTATACTATCCAGTGGATAAGCCTGATCATATTTCGAAAAAGAATAATTATAGTCAAATAATATTTATAAGAAATGTAAAACATATCTAAATGTATGCGTTCAAAGGGTTTTGATGCAGTGGGTGTCAAATTAAATTTTAGTATTGGTGGATTTTAATAATATTTATTCTTTAAGCATGTCTCGCAGTTATTAATGAAATTTTCAATATAATTAGTAATTTTTGGCCATCTAATACTAAGTGATTAGCTATTTCATTTTATTTTATTTCATTTGTACTACAAAGTAAAATATATTTGGTTTTTGACAATTCAAAGATCAGTAAATTTGTCTATTTCTTGCTGATGGGTCCTCATAAGAACGAAACCGTTCCAATTATTGTTCTTTTTAGAAAGAAAAATCAAAGCTGTAGTGTTAAAAATTATGTTCTCTGCTTTTTTCCTTTTAATATAATGCAATGCCTTGTGCGGTATTCGCCAAGGGAGTAGTTATTTTCAGGAAGGAGACGGTCGAAAACTTCGCTGTGGCATGGACTTTGAGATTTTCTTTGCCTTTGTTTCTCAGATAAATTTTAATTGGCATCGAGTGTATTTAATCACTAGATCAAGTGATATCTTTTCAATTTTGTTAACCAGTGCTTCGTTTTGCTTTTTTATTTCAATTTTGTCAATTCCGTCTGCTTCAATGATATGTTTTGCTCGATGTCACGTGTCCAAAAAATTACTCGCTCTGCTCGTGGAGGTACATTTTAAACGGTGCACATAACGCTTTTTCGGATTATAGTTATATACAAAAAAATTTTTTAGTGTGGATGGAAAAAAAGTGGGTAATTTCTAAAACTGTGGGTGGATAAAGGGGGAATTTTCAGATAAAGTGATGAAAAATTTTACATTTTCGATTCGGCAAGACTGGCCATAGCTTTGTTTACATTTTATAATGAGCGTCAGGATGTTACTCTCTTTTTTTTGAGTTTTATAATCATTATAAAACTAAAAATAGATGAAAATAATCAACAAGTTATACTCAATAATGCAATAAAATTACAAGAAGACTCACTGTAGACAGATATTGGACCCTTGTGCAGAAGAAATTCAAAATAAAAAATATTTTGTGATATAATTTATTTCCAATTTAGCCTAATATATTTAAGTTACACCAGTTAATATGCATTTTTCTTGAGGATAAACAAGATAATGTTCATCTGAAACTGAATTCTTCCACCACAAAACATGGTGAGGATGTTAGGTACGTCTGGGATTTAAATCTCTATACCTAGTATGGCTATCTGATAGATCGAAAACAAGATGATAGCCAAAACGTCTAGAACCTAATCTTTCATGTTAATCACCATTAAAAAGTTTTTTATGTCTCAGTACCGATAAAAATTGGAATAAATAAAAGGCATATAGGTACAAATAAGTAGATTTAAATGTTGTTAAAGTGAAATATTTGATTCAATTACGAAAATTATTAAATAAATGTATGTCCCTTACATAAATAAAATTTTATGAAATATTAACAAACACAGAACCACAAAATTAAAATGAAATAAATTTAACAGGATATTTTTTTAGTTGCGGATTTCCTTAAATAATTAGCTTGAAGGGTCTGAATAGTAGACACTTTTATAGGACAATTATAAATGTATTTTTTTCTTGTAGTTCTTGGGTTTTAGGTGTTTGAGGAAATAAAACTAGTGTTTAGTAGATTAAAGCTTTCGGCCCTGCTCAGGGCCTTCTTCAGTAGTTTTCTAATTTTTTTTTTTTTAAACATATTTGTATATTTGCAACTGTTTTTCTACAAGAAAAGAATTTTTTTTTTATTATAATTTAATTTTTTTTTTCTTGTGTTTGTTTTATTGGCTTACCTGTGGTACATTTTTATGGGGTATGTAATTAATATTAGATGTTGTTAGATCCTTTTTTTTTTATTATATTATTTTGTGATTGAAATTTGTGTCATTTTTGTCCTTTTTTTCGTGTCCCGTATTTGATATTGTATCCGTTATAATTTCTTCGATAGTCAGGGTGTTGTTACCCTCTTTTTTGCGCTTTCGAGCCCTCATAAAGGTCCGGAAAATAAAAAGAATTTTATTTTGTTTTTACTTTTTTACTTTCCTATCTGTATACAGATATAAGGAAAGTATAGGAATCATGATTTTTTTCGACCTCGAGTTTTCGACGGATTTTTACGTTTTGAGGTCCCCTGAATCCGTTTTGACTATTTTCGCGATGATGTCTCTGTGTGTGTGTGTGTGTGTGTGTGTGTGTGTGTGTGTGTGTGTGTGTGTGTGTGTGTGTGTGTGTGTGTGTGTGTGTGTGTGTGTGTGTGTGTGTGTGTGTGTGTGTGTGTGTGTGTGTGTGTGTGTGTGTGTGTGTGTGTGTGTGTGTGTGTGTGTGTGTGTGTGTGTGTGTGTGTGTGTGTGTGTGTGTGTGTGTGTGTGTGTGTGTGTGTGTGTGTGTGTGTGTGTGTGTGTGTGTGTGTGTGTGTGTGTGTGTGTGTGTGTGTGTGTGTGTGTGTGTGTGTGTGTGTGTGTGTGTGTGTGTGTGTGTGTGTGTGTGTGTGTGTGTGTGTGTGTGTGTGTGTGTGTGTGTGTGTGTGTGTGTGTGTGTGTGCGTGCGTGCGTGCGTGCGTGCGTGCGTGCGTGCGTGCGTGCGTGCGTGCGTGCGTGCGTGCGTGCGTGCGTGCGTGCGTGCGTGCGTGCGTGCGTGCGTGCGTGCGTGCGTGCGTGCGTGCGTGTGTGTGTGTGTGTGTGTGTGTGTGTGTGTGTGTGTGTGTGTGTGTGTGTGTGTGTGTGTGTGTGTGTGTGTGTGTGTGTGTGTGTGTGTGTGTGTGTGTGTGTGTGTGTGTGTGTGTGTGTGTGTGTGTGTGTGTGTGTGTGTGTGTGTGTGTGTGGGTGCGTGCGTGCGTGCGTGCGTGCGTGCGTGCGTGCGTGCGTGCGTGCGTGCGTGCGTGCGTGCGTGCGTGCGTGCGTGCGTGCGTGCGTGCGTGCGTGCGTGCGTGCGTGCGTGCGTGCGTGCGTGCGTGCGTGCGTGCGTGCGTGCGTGTGTGTGTGTGTGTGTGTGTTTGTGTGTGTGTCTGTGTTTGTGTGTGTGTCTGTGTGTGTCTGTGTGTGTGTGTGTGTGTTTGTGTGTGTGTCTGTGTTTGTGTGTGTGTCTGTGTGTGTCTGTGTGTGTGTGGCTGTATAACGCATAACTCATGAACCGATACACGGAAAAACACCAAATTTCAAACTTAAGCTTTGTTCCAACGTCTAATGAGCTGATTAGATTTTGGGCAGAGTCGGAACATCTGGGGGGTACTTTATAGGTGGTCATTTTTATATTGTATGGAATATATGTTATTTACGTTTGGGGAAGAAAATTCTTCAAATGAAAGTTACTTCTTATTTTATTATCTATAATTTTTGTTATATACAAAATTTTCCTAAAATGGTCCGTATTCGCGAAATTTGACAAAATGTAAAAAAATATTTTTTTTTACAAAAATTTTTATCCTATAGATAATTTCTCTAAAATCGACCGTATTCGAGATATTTGAAAAAATGTGTAAATTTCGAAATTTGAAGAAAACTCAAAAATGGATAAAGAAAAAAACATTAAATTTTAAACTTTTTACTTCTAATATTATTATCTATAATTTTTGCTTTATGTAAAAATTTCCTGAAATGGTCCGTATTCGAAAAATTTGACAAAATGTGCAAAATTCTGATTTTTATGAAAATTGTTGAAATAAAAGTTGTTTGCGATATCGATCTCTATAATATTTGTTTATACATGATTTTTTTAAAATGGACCGTAATGGAAAAATTGTAGGAAAAGTGCCAAATTTAAATTTTTCAGTATTTTCATTTTCAATGAATATCTATAGAAAAATGTATCGCGGTAGATGTATGTGGACAATGTATATATTTAGTTTATCCTCTAAACATTTATAGAGATGCTGCAATAGGTTGTACAAAATAACCGGAAAAAGCCTGTAATACCTAGATAGGAAAGTCATGTGTTGGACACATCAGATTTTTTTGGATTATACTTGCTACCATGCGGTGTGATTTATCAAGTGCCAGGTTGAAAATTATTTAATTTGATATATGTCATTTGTCGTTTCTTCTTCTTTTTATTTTTTTTTGGTCTTTTATAGTTTGGTTTGTTAGGGTCATGATTGGCACAAGAATTTTATTGTTCTTATTATTTTTATTATTATTACTATTATTTAATTATTATTATTATTATTATTACTATTATTTTGTTTATTTTTTGTGTTATTATCTTTCAAGTAGTATAGTTTTATAATAGGTTGAAGTACATTTGATTTAAATATTGAATGTCACAGCGATCATTGATGGTATTAACATTTTTTTTTTTATATGTATCATTTCGAGAAATTCGAGTTTTTTTAAATTTTGTTCTGTGTCGAGTATTGTTACGTTGTTGTAGTCAAATTCGTGTCCTGTCTCGAGTTTGTGTTTCCCTAGAGCTGTTAGTGCGTTTTTTGTGTTTTTGTGAGTTCGTATTCTGTTTCTTAAGTATTGTTTTGATTGACCTTAATTGATTGTTACAGTTATTTCACTTGCATGGAATTTGATAGATTGTGTGTGTTTTTTTATTATGTGGGGTTTTGTTTTTTAGTTTTGTAAAATTTTGTGATAATATTGCTATATTTTTATGTCCAATTTCAATATTAAAAGGTTTGACTATGTGTTGGAGTTTTTCGGATAAACCACTGACATATGGTATTGAGATATATTTGGTATTTGTTTTGTCTTTATTATATTGTTGGTTGTTATAGTATTTGTGGATGCGTTTTTGCATTATTGTGTTGATGAGTTTTATAGGATAGTTATTTTGTATTAGTGTATCTTTGACTTTTTTAATTGCTATGTTTCTATATTCAGGGTTTGATAATTTGATAGCTCTGTCTGCTAGACCTATGATAACTGATTTTTTTTGGGATATGTGGTGTTTGGATGTAAAGTTTAAGTATCGTCCTGACCAGGTAGCTTTTGTATACCATTCAGTTTTTAATGTATTTCTTTTATTGTGTATAGTTAAATCCAGAAAGTTTAGGGAGTTGTTGTTTTCAGTCTCGATAGTAAATTGTAATTTTGGGTGGTAAGCATTGAATGTGTCTAGTATATTGTTGGTTTCTGTTTTTTGTATAAGTAAAATGCAGTCGTCGACGTATCTAAAATAGAAAATAGGTTTTATATTTAATTTTTGTAGTTGTGTTTGTTCTAAGTCTTCCATGACTAGTTGGGCAATGATGCTAGATATTGGTGCTCCCATTGCTAAGCCTTTAGTTTGTTTATAATATTGACTATTAAATGTGAAATATGTAGATGTGAGTGTGTCGGTTAAGCCTATTAGAAATTCGTTAAGAGGTATGTCTGTAAATTTTTTTATTTCAGGCCATAGTTTTTCGATTATTTGTTTACTACAATCTAGTGGTACGTTTGTGTATAAGGAGGTGACATCTAATGATATAAGAATATGGTTGTCAGGTACATGTATGTTGGAGATTTTTTCTTTGAATTGCCATGAGTCTTTAATGTGATGTTGGCTTTTACCTGCTACGTTTTTTAGTATGTTCGTTAAGAATTTTGAAGTTAGTTGGTATGGGGATTGTATGCATGATACTTATGGCCGTAAGGGTGTGTTTGTCTTGTGTAACTTTGGTAGTCCACAGATAGATGGCGGGTGTGTGTTGTATACTCTAAGAGATTTTGCGATGTTTGTTGGGATGTATTTTTTTTTCCCAGTTTGTGATTAGTTTATTGTTTTTAGTTTGGTATGTATTTGTTGGGTCATTCGGTATATTTTCATATGTGTTTGTGTCGCTTAGTAATGTGTGCATTTTATTTTGGTATTCAATAGTTGGCATAATGACTGTTTTGTTAGTTTTATCTGGACGTAGAATGGTGATTTCTGGGTGTTCTTTTATGAATTTTTTAGTATTATGTATTTTTTTGTTAAGTTTTTTATCATTTGGGTCTATTTTGGTATTTTTATATTTGTTTTTGAAATTTGTAATTTTATTTACAACTTTTGCTCTGATGTTGTTTTTAGCTTCTGTTGAGATTTGGGCTATTTCTGTTTCTACACTGGCTAATATATTGTGAATAGGTAGATTTTTGGGGGGGCATTGGTTGCAAAATTTGGTCCTAAAGCAAGTGTTTCTTTTATTTTCGTAGGAATTGTTAGGTTTGTTAGATTTTCAATCCATTTGTTTGTGTTATTATCATCAATGATCGTTTGTGGAGTGTGTTCAAGTGTGTTGAATTTTTGATGTTTTTATTTTTGCATTTTTTGAATATATTTACAATTTTTTGGTTTTCGTATGTGTAAAAGTTATGTGTTATGTGGTTTGGTAAGTGATTATTAAGTTGTGTTTTTAATTTGTTTATATTTTATATATATATATATATATATATATATATATATATATATATATATATATATTATAATAAAAAAAAAACTTTTCTTGTAGAAAAACTGTCGCAAATATACAAATATGTTTTAAAAAAAAATTAAAAAACTACTAAAGAAGGCCCTGAGCGGGGCCGAAAGCTTTAATCTACTAAACACTAGTTTCATTTCCTCAAACACCTAAAACCCAAGAACTACAAGAAAAAAATAAAAACAAAGGTGTAAGAAAAAAAGAAAACTTTAAAAAAAGGAGGTTCTACTTCTTATAAAGTAACAATATTATAAAAATGTATTTCCTAATTTGTACGGTTGTGTGCTAATAAACCCGTTTATATATTTAATAAATAGAAACACCTAGTCAAATTTATTTTATTTTAATAAAAAGCACAAAGGTGTTATTTGGAATTGGTTTATTTATGTTTAATAATGTTTATAAATTGTTAATACACAAGATTTATTTTGTTATCTTGCTTGACATTCATAATTTATATTTATTTGGCTCGTGGCGTTCTAGGAGTGACGGATTTTTTTAATACACACCTGCAAATGCAAATCTATATTTGATTTGTTGTATTTTTAGTTATTTCTTTTAGTTCTTCACGAAGACTTTCAATAGTGTTCCCTAAACAACTATTTCATTTTGGTGGTCACATCTGAAACAATGATATAGAACCTCTGGCTAAGATCAAAGTGTAGTATATGTTCTTATTAGCTTAGTATCTGTTTAGCTTAGCTTAGCATGCCGGGCCAGTATATTAAACTGATTTTTGGAAATGTATCTACATATTCAAACACACAGAAGCTCTTAATATCTTATTTTCAAATAAAATATATGCCAAGAATATTAATTAACAAAACAACCAATAAAGTATGGCCAGAATATTACCACATTTTTACAGATGGGTCTAAGATGAGTAACAACGTAGGTTGTGCTTATTTTGATTCTAAAACAAAGCATCACGAAGAATATAATTTTTCTAAAGAAGCATCAATATACACGTTAGAACTATATGCAATCTTGCACCTTGGAGGTAAAGACCTTGTATATCCCTGGTATTTAATTTTCCTACCTGAATAATGCATGCGAGCACAAAGCCAGCTAGTCGATAATTTTAGACAAAATTCTTACATCATCCGTTCATGTCAAACAACCCGTAAGCATGACCAAGAGACCGCGCACATATATTTGTCATGCGATCCTGTTATACATTGTGTACTTGTTTACATGAAATATTCAAAGGCCGCTTCTCAAAATTATTTACATTTCATAACAACGTTCTATTCTTTACCCTCGTTGTGTAAATAGCTCTGGCGGAATATTCTAACGAATATTTCCGAGTTGTTTGTACCCCGAAAAATAACAAACGTTTAACTTAGAAGACAATATTTGTCTCGCATTTATTTAGTCAAAAAACAATCGTCGTTAAATTTTGAGGTTACGAAATTTTCGATTGGTTTGAAAGATAAATAATTAGCTTAATTTGAATTCTGTTTCAATTAGGAAATTCAAGTTTGTTACATTTGACTTTTGCCTTTTAACCTTATAGTAATAACCATATTTACTTAATTTACTGTTTAGCCGTCACTGTAAAAAGCCTAAGGGTGTTAAATAGGGTGAACAAGTGGGTCAGTTAACTAGTCCTTTCTCACCAATTCACCTTTTTGGAATTGAGTTATTTAAATAATTATGTAATTTTAATATATTCTGTATTAACACTGAGAGTAAAATACAATTTTTCACTAGCTATGTGTCTATTATAAAAATTTGCTGTTTCTCTTTTAATGCAGACTACATCGGTGAAACTTTATTATTAATTACTTTTTCTCATTCGCTAATCATATTCTTACTAAAAAACATTTTTACAGTTTAATAGAAAAACTAAATAATTTAATAGTCATTATTAAACAGCGTAATGATAGGTATTGAACAGCCTACTACCCAACTAACAAAGTAGCTTTATAATTTTTAGTTTATAAGACTATTCTATTTTATTGATATTATATTGCTGTGTCTGGAATGCTAATTTATTGTATTACAGTTGCAGAAATCACCATTTTGTTCTCTGAAACTAAATTGTTATATAAATTAGTTTTTACAATATTCTTACAGCAAAATTATAAAATAGTTTTCACGATAACTATAAAATTGTTACGTAAACATTTATACAACTGTTCTATACAATATTTCAGCCTATAAAATAAAATTGCTTTATAGTTATTCTATATTATTGTTCTGGATTACCTTTAGAACTTTTTGGTTATACAAATATAACTGTTTCTTAACCTCATAATAACGCTTTAAAAAATAGTTATATAAATATTAGTTTGAGATAATTCCGCATCAATAGCAATTTGCTTCTGATGAAAACTCTAAAATAACTGTAATATATTGTCGAAATACACTATTACAAATCAGAAAACTGTATAGCAATTATTTTAGTTAAGAATAGTATTATCACTTTAAAAATATTTATAAAAAAAAATAAAGCAACTACATTTGGTAGTACCTACGCCAAATTATTTTGTATTTTATGTTCGTTCAACTACTTCCCATACCAATTATATGTGAGTGTATGGTCTGAAAATGTCAGATTTAAATAGTAAAGAAATATTAAAAATAAGTGGTACCTGCTTTTCAGAGAACAGTAAAAAATATTAGTAAAACATTTTGCTGGTTTGTCTAGACACTCATTCAGCCAGATAATAATTAGGTATGTTCTGAATAATCATGCCCCAATACTAAAAGAAATCCATATTTTTGGAGATGTCCATGTTAAACTTGCTTATTCTCGTAATATTAAAAATTATGCTTGCTCTATAAAGCTGTAGAAACAAATCTAATCATTTCAATTCTCAAATACTTAAATCGGAAATGATTTAGTAAGGTTATGTTATATTTTGTCATATAGTGCAGCAATATGAAACTATTATACAACAAACCATGATGAACTTGTTTTGTAGAAATGAGTAATACAACTTAATTATTGTATTACAGCTGTTTTTACTACAATAATATTTTATAATAATGATTCAGTCTTAAAATAACTTTCTATTACCTCTGAATAGCCGCCATATTTAACAAAAACCTATGACAGTTTTAAAGCTAAATCTACTGTCGGTTTTACTAGTATTTAAGACAAAACCAATGTTAATTAAAGATTTTAATTATTAGTAATATTAGCATAATCTTATTACTACACTGAAAGAAATGCAGTCTAATCATTACCAGAATTCTCGTACTCTTTATTTAACTGTTGTATACTATATGGGACAGCCAAACGAGCTGTTGCTGATATGAAACAAGAATTGCTAGAACCTTCCATAACCGTTAGTATACGGACTGTAGACATAATACAACACGGTTTGTTAAAGGTTACCAATGCATTACTTATTGACAGTGAAATCGTCTTATTATTATTATACAATCGTTCACATAAAAATAAGTGAACTACTCTATGAGAGGTGTAAAAATTCTTATAGCAGGTATTATAATTTCTTACCTGAGGCTAATTTCGGATGTACTGATAATAAAACTAGCTTATAAAGTTTATAAGCTATTCTCATACGGATTATCATTCACTTATATTGTCATCATATCATAGAATACGACTGTTTATAAAATTTTCTCATAGTTATTATGAACTAGTTTTATAGTGGATATGCGATTATACTATATTTAAAACCTAACCAAAATACGTAAAAATTGATAATTTTAAGCATTTGGTTTATTGTATAGTGGGCACAACACAACAATAAACGAATTTAAATAAATTTTTGGTTATTAGAAGAATGTGGGATGAACATTAATTTGCCATGGATTTATCATCAAAAAATGACTGATTGAAATAAAGAAATTGTACATTTGATAGATAATACATTTTTTTTATAGCAGCCCTTAAATTTTGAAATATAAATGTATAATAACCCACCATCTTCTTATAATTAAAAAATTATTAAAATTTGTTCATTGTTGTGCCCGTTAGATAATAAACTAAAATGTTTAAAATTGCCACTTTTTACTTATTTTGGCTAGCAGAGCAATAAATTTGTTTTCTATTTCCTTTTATATGGTCTATTAAAAAAAAACAATATTTTACCTAAAAACATTTATTTTACAATAATTATATTTTTATAAAACATAAAAATGCAAAAATTACTTTTTTTCCTAAAAAATAATATTGGAAAAAAGTTATTCTTTATAAAAAAATCGAGCATGGTCTAAAAGCTAAAATACAACCATCAGATATCAAATTTTATCAGTCGTATAAAGAACAAAGGTACTTTACTCTTGAGTAAAACTCATATACCTCATATACTACTGAAAAAATTTGATATTTGATGAATGTATTCTAGGTTTTAGATAATGCAGAACTTTTTATGAAGAATAACGTTTTTTTCCTAAAATTATTAAGAAAAAAGTTTTCCATAAGATTCCAACCTTCCCCACTCGACCATTCACTGTTGGATTCTAATTAACAGTGCTGTTCCTAAAGTGGCGCTGGGAAACAGTAACAAAGCCTACACATAACATTACCCGAAATAACCCTGGTAGTTGAAGCCGATGACACATACAATAAAAAAAAAAAGATTCCAACCTAGAGGGACATACTGTATATTAAATTTAAATAAGTACATATTGATGAATGATAATTCTGTGGACTTTTCATGTTCTAATTTTATTGTGAAAAAATTATGACCTAATATACAAACGTTTAACATAAGCAGCAACCAATAATATTAAACTATGACTTTATTATCACTGGATAGCAAATAAAACATTCTAGAGGCAGTAATTTCTTAGACTGACCACTTTCTAATGAGACAAAATAAAATGTTTTTATTTCACTATTTAAAAGACACATTTTCGTGTGCCTAGAAGAAAATAAATTAACATAAAAACTTTCTGTTTTAGCTCAGAAAGTGGTGACGTCAGTGTAAAGAACCACTGCGCTGTATCAATAATAGTCTCTAATAAGCTTCCATGTTACACAAGATCACAAAAAAACACTGGCTCATATACCTAACTAAAACTAACCTAAAACTAACACACGTGCACACACGACGCTAAGACAAAAGACTGCAAATTATCGCCAACAATTAATAGGTTATTGACGTAGCGGATCCCCCACCACCAAAAATCTGTATGTTTCTGGTAATGACAACAGAAAGGGTGTTATGGAATATAAAACGGGATCACTGAGATTATAATGCGTTTTAGAGTGATAATAGATATCAGATTGTATAAAACTGAATCTGCTGGTTATAAGTCATTCAGTCGGCGCTATAAGAATTTTTGTTTTCGAGTATGCTACCGCGGTAATGAAATAAAAAATATAGGGATTAATTGACTGATTTACTATAGTAGTAAGATATTGCTTACTCTCTATCAATATTCCTATAAGTATTATGATACTTAGTCTGGCAAAACCGCTGCATTAATCTATTTCTTTCTGTGTAAAAAAAATCAAATTGCATAAATTTAATTTTTGTTTCACACTGAAAAAGTATTAGAAATATGAATCAAACTCGAGGCGCTTAAAAATTTAGTATTTTATGTGCTATATAATTAACAGTAACTTTTGCTGCGCATCCAAAAACGACTTTATTGTAGGTCATACATTATGTCTAAACCGCGTTATAGATATCTCTTAAGTAGATACTGCCATTTTACTAATATCGCCTTGAATTTACTTTTATGACAAATATAGAATTAATTTGTTTTCACCAGATACATTTAAAAAACTAAAATGTTACTGATTTTGATATGCAACCTAACCTCAAAATTGAAAATTTATAAAACAGTTATAAAAGTTTAAAAAAACATTTGTTTAAAGTATGTGTAAATGTGTAGTAAGTGTTCGGTAACTGCATTCAACAAATCTTATAGAATTCACAAAAGAACCAAATAGTTCTGTAATACTGCGCCCATTTTGTGTTTATTACTGTTGAAAGAATGTTCCGGAAATGTTCTTAGCTAATGTTCTATTTTATAAATTTGGTTCTGTAAACATTTTTTCAGCTTTTATAAAATATCAAATTGTTACTTGGGTAGCGTTTAGTTAACAAATATTATTAAATTAATAACTTTTCTTAAATGGTTTAATTATGGGGATTAAACCACTTTAATTGTGGTTATTAAATAGGTTTATAGAGGTCGACCAAAACCCCTCCACCCCAAATAAACTGGCAATTGTCTCTTATTTAACTACAATAGGAAATATTGATAGTATACCCCACTCTTAAAGTAAATACGTTGCATAGATTAAATCTGTGTTACTCTAGAGCTACTTTTCAGACATTTTAGTTAGTTTTTAGGGAAAAACATCAGAAACACTTAATTTTTTTAACGACTTTTTACCATTTTTACCATTTTTGTTATAGAGAACCAACTGATAAAATTTTGAAAAAGTTACTTTAGAGGATTACGCATAATAAAGCTTTATATATTAAACTTTAAAACTAGGGTACTATTAAAAGTTTTCCACAGATATATTTCATATTAAGGATATTTGCAAAAACCTTAGAAAATACAAGTTTATCTAAGTAATTTATTTCTGCATCATGTTTTAAAAATAAGAACATATAGGACAAGTGAGAAAAATTAAAAAAATATAAATACTTCTGAACAATTTATTGCGACACAAGAGAATTCTAAAAAAAATAAATAAAAACAAAAACAAAACAAATACGAACCCAGCCACATTTGAAATGAACCTAAAGGGTGTGCAAAACATTAATTGGTCAATTCATGGGCGATTGTTTCTTACATTATTAACCATAAAATGTATAATTAAATTGTTTATTATAATCCATTCTGCGCCTGGTAAAATGTACATAAAACACACCGCACTACGAACACACAACCGGCTCAGGTATCACAATCCAACCGTTAATATTTATTAAACAATAACTAGACGGTATTAAAGAATTTAATAAATATTATTAAACAAATTTAATAGAATTAACAATACTTATGGATATTAAAGGTTTTTAATAATACATTATTGGCTATTAAACAAATGACTAATTACAGCAGCTTCAGGTTAATAGATTTTTAGCAACCTTCATTTAATTATTGATATATTTTTTTTTAATTAGGTGTCATCGTAGTCGACTGCTAAGGTCATTAGCCTCGTGTTCTGTGTAGGATTTGTTACTGTTTCCCATCGCCACTTTAGGAACAGCACTGTTAATTATAACCCAACAGTGAATGGTCGAGTGGGAACTCCTATCAAGGCATCAAAATTAATTTTAAATAATTAAATTAAATAAAAAAATCCCGGCCAACGAATTATTAACCGAAAATAAGGTAATTTGTTAGTGGTTATCAATTTTTTTTTATTAAACATGTTTATTAGACCTCGTTTTCTCGGTGTAATTGTCACTTTAATAATTGTCACTTTAATAATTGTCACTTTAATAATTGTCACTTTATTAATTGCTATTTATTAATAGTCATTTAATAATTGCCAGTTTTTAAATAACATTTTTTATATTGTCACTTTTTAAATAACATTTTTTATATTGCCATTTTTCAAATTACATTTTTTATATTGTCACGTTTTAAATAACATTTTTTTATATTACCACTTTATTAATTGTCACTTTATAAATTATCAATAAATGTCATTTTGGTAATCATCCCTTTTTTATATACCATTATTTATTGTCACTTTGTTAATTGTCACTGTATTTATTGTGACTTGATTAATTATAATTTCATTAGATATTAATTAATTATCACCATTGAAATTATAAACTAATTAAGAGTCTGTCACTTTATTAATTATCACTTTAATATTTGTCACTTTAATAATTGTCACTTTATTAATTGTCACTTTATTATTTATTACTTTATTAATTGTCAATGTATGTATTGTTACTTCATTAAATGTCACTTTATTATTTTATTTATTGTCAGTTTATTAATTTTCACTTTAATATTTGAAATCCAATAAACTTCTTTTTCCATTAGAATTCTTAAGCAGTTACCATTTATGTTTTATTATCTATGTTTTAATATGGAATGGGGTGGTTCGTTATTTTATATTTATAAAAAATATTATATATTATTAAAACACAAATATCTCCTACAATTTAGTTTCTTCCTAATTTTCTGTGCTCTACTCTCGTCGTCTATCTCCTTCTCTGCTCCTTTTCTTTTCATGGTACTCTGACATTGATTAATGTTTTTTTACCTTTTTTTCCCCGATTCCTTATACACCTTCACTCTCAAAGAAGCTTTTTAACATACGAAATTAATTAATTTACCTAGGGATATTCAGTTCTGACAGTTTCTGAAACTACTGCAAAAAAGAATGTTCATTATAGGTTAAAATATTGTTAAGTAAGTTGTGCCTCACTTTTATCAACAAATCTCTTGGTAAATAATAAATGTTCATATTATTGTGGAAATAACCATCCTTATTATGCAATAATTTTTTACAGGCTCCCGCACAAATCTTATAGAAAATGGCTTATCGTGAAATCCTTTTGAAATTCAGATATGTTTTAAATATCGCCCTACTGATCGAAAGTTACCATTGCCGCAACCGTTTGGCTAGTACAGGGTGTTGAATATGAACTTTTTGATATTGGACTCAAATCCATTTAAAGCTCTCTCGTATTTTGTCCAATTTAAGAAAGAAAGGGTTTTTGCTATTATTAGTGTTCAATAACATTTCCTTGAATATGTGATACTTATTGTTGCAAAACTGTCTTTTACTTGCATGCACTTGTTTTGAAATAACTATTAAGAAATGAGTTCTAGTGTAACCTATATACAAAAGTGTATTTTACTTGTATGCAGTGTATCAAATAATTATTTTAGGAAAAATCACTACAAATGTTTGTATGATTCTTTTGATATTTATTGCAAATAATTTGAAGTGTATCTCAATTTAAGCTTTTCATAAATAAAGGTACAGCAATACAATGTTCTTATACAAAGCACTTTTTAATTATAAAAAAGGGAGGTAGGATATAATGCTGGTTTTTTGTAGATAATTTTAATTATACGATTTTGGATTACATTAAGGGGTTGAAGTGCAATATCATATAGTCAACATTATACCATATCGCACACCTGATTCAACCAGAGAATTGTAAATAATAATTAGTAAACGCTTAGTCATATATTTCCTCAATTCAAAAAATTTAAAAATGAATTTTCTAACTTTGGTTGTTAATGACGTAATGTGATCAACTCATATCAAATTTTGATTAATTATGATACCGAGGTATTTTGTTGTGTTTTTCATTATAAATTTGTCATTTATTTGTGTGTTGAAAGAAGGCTTTTGTAAATTATATTGCTCTCTATAGATCTACTTTAATACAAAAACAGTTATGTGGCTATAAGTTGCTATAACCTATAGTCGCAAAACTATTTATAATTTAAACGTAGTAGGTAGTATTAATATAAAATCAAGTAATTTTTTAAAATAAAGTACATAATAGAAATAATTTATAATAAATGCAGGTAAAACGAGGGGTAAAATAACAATAAATTAACGAAAATACTTAAAAAGGGCAGGTTTAAAGAGTGTTATACATTTATTGTTTTTTTTTTATTTCTGTAGCGTCTATTAAATTATTGCAAACCTAAATAAAAATTGTATTTTGGGAACTTTTAATGATGGCTTGCCGTACATTAAAGTCAGATTGATTTCTTGTATTATAGTTGTGATATTGCGAATTATACTGATTTTTTTCTAATAGATCTGATGCGATGGGTACTATGTTATTTTCATTTTATAAATAAATATCAGTCATGTTGAGCATAATTCTGAACTGACAGTCAATTTATTTCTTTTAACATAGTTGTAATACTCATCTTTCTGTATATGCCCAAATATGAACAGGCTTAAGAGGTAAAGGGACCAATTATTATTGGATAAATTGCTGAATCAAGTTTGTAAACCCTAATCAGGAGGCTATGGCGGATGAAAACTTTCGAGAAAAGGACACCACACAATGATATTAGAGAAAACCTTTCGATATTCAAATACCAAAAAGGGCCAAAAGCCGGGAAAATAGGAAAAAACAAAACGAATCAATCTGGTATACAGACGGTTCGAAAATGAAAAACAGCACCGGAGCTGGGATCTACCATGTGAACTCAGGGAGGACAATTAGTTTGAACCTAGCGTCAATGACAATAGTCTTCCAGGCTGAAGTAACAGCAATAAATGCCTGCACCAAGGTCATGCTTAATGACTCTCTTAGATTTAAATGGGTATTAAAGGAACAAATAAAAAAAAACACGATGGGCTCTGGATGAAATTTCCTGGACTTAGACATATTCATAGAGGGGCCATCCACAAGCAGACATCAACTGCTAAACCTTAGTAGAAGCGAACTCAAGGCCGTAATAGGACTCCTTACGGGATACTGCGGCCTTAGAAGACACCTAAATCTCTTAGGGATATCTGATGACTCCCTTTGTAGAATATGTGAAGAGAAGGACGTAACTCCTATTCACATACTATGCCACTGTCGGAACCTTAAATGGGAACGGGAATGGTACTTCGGGGTACAATATCCGGAACCTGAAGAAATCGCGAAAGGGCCCATCAGACATATTCTTGAATTCATCAAAAAAATCAATCTGATGGGATATAAACTGTAATGGGTACAATAAGCCTAGAGCTTTAGTACAAGTGGGCTTTGAACCACGCCCTAATTCAGACAGATAGACAGAAGAGGTAAAGGGACCAATAATTATTATTGGATAAATTGCTCGTACAAGTTTGTATACCCGAATCAAGAGGCAATACAGAATGGTTTTAAAAATCAAGGCTTGTGAAAATCATCACATGGTTTAACCTAAGTAATGCCAATGCTTCACAAACCAAAATATTCCTAATATTACTATGGGCTTTCGATCTTTCGTTCCAAGTTAGATCATTTCTCGTTTTTTTACGCTACGTGTTTACTCTTGTGGGCCTCAGTCTCGATAAGGTGGGAACCACTATTTGAGCGTCGCTCGAATTGTTTTACTACTTACGTTGTTTGAAAATTTTTTAAAATAATTATGTGTTTCCTAAGGTGACGTGTCTCATGGTTTGAGAAACGCGGAGCTACATGAATAACGTTTTTCTTTCGTTCTCGAACCGACTTAATTTTCATTTATCGAAGAGCCTTACATAACCAATTAATTAGTCTATAGAAATGTTAATAATCACAGACAGGAAATCCTACTTCTTAGAGGGTTGTCGGATTGTTCGTCGAGTCCTTTTACGATTTTGGACAATTAAAGCGTTCAGGAAAAGTTTCCAAATTCAAACGAAAAGTTAGACTCTCTTAAATGTTTGTTAATATATTCGTTATCGGATTAAAACATTTTCCCTGGAATTTCTAATCGAAAATCTTGTCACTGGTTTTAAAGTCTGAGATATATTTTTAAATAATATTGAAATTCTCGTAGAATTCTAATTTAAATTATTTTTTGAAGACGAAATAATATACAGGGCGAATTAGTAGCTTCCCTAGGCCTAATTTCAGAAAAAGTTGGAGATATTTATGTTATTGATTTATAATTTCACTTGGGATTTCAGTTATTGATGAATCATTATAGTGCTTTTAACATGTTTATAGTCTGTTACGAGTTCTTACTAATTTCCATCTAAATATTATTATTAGTTTATACTTAAATTTTGGCCTACAGATCTTACTGAAAATAAATTAAATAATAAAAATTCTGGCTATCTCTTGCCTATGAAGTCAACTCGTAGTCACCTCAACTAGCTCAGTAGGGGTGGTTCTACAAATTAATAATGCGCCAGAGATTTAATATGGCCAACTTAAATCACAAAATCACTCGTTGTTGAGAGAACAGATAACACAAAATTCTATGATAAAATTAATCTTCTTAGTTCCAAGATATCACTAATTATGTAAATAAATCAATTTATTATAAGTACTTTAATGAAGAATGTTTACCCAAGCATCTGGAGTCAGTGGAGAATCAGCAATTTAATAACAATCGTAATTTTTTTTCTATACGTAAAAAACAAGGGGACAATAATAACTTACACACACGTATTAATTTAGAAAAACGCAGATAACGTATTAATTATTAAAAATAAGAAAAATAAACATATTATAAGTCAGTTTTTTGAGTTATGTCACTTTCATTCTGATGGTACGATTTGTCTATATTGCCTAAATGTTAAGATCTCCGCATTTCTTTATTAAAAATCTTTGCCCATATTAGCGCCTTTGATGCCTATAAATCCGAGCGTTGGTTATAACGACGGTAATAACTTTTCCTACGACCACATACGAAAATGATAGTTTGCACACTTATTTGTTCTTAAGAAAGAAGCTTATATCACACGCGTACTGAAATATATATCACACACGTATTTAAAAATAGCAAAAGACACATGTATTGAAAAGTAAAAAAATATCGTCCTATGACCTGTGACATGTACGTCAAAGTTATCATTATAATTGTCATTGCAAATTTTTATGTAATATCAAATGAGCAATAAAGTTTTTTATATAGGTTTTTAAAATTATAAAATAATAATAAAACATGTTTACTCACTATTATTTATCGAATATTGAAACAAAATTTTCTATAAAGGTACTTCTAGAAAGAAAATAATTTTCTTCTTTTCTATAGTGTACTTTTCGGTTTCAAATACGACAATGTGAATTATTGAGGTTATGTTTATGTTAGTGTTTACAATACACCTTTCTGTGGGTGTCTATTAGTTTAAAAATATTTAAAGTTTATTGTGATTTGTGTTCAAATACATACTATTGTCTACAAGATAATTCAAACATTAAAATTAAGTGTTATAAAGATTATTGGTTAATGCATTTAAAATAAAGTGAAGGAAAACTTATTTCTCATGGCTATTGTGATTATACTAAAGCCAACAGGTAAGTTTAAAATTTAAAAATTTGAAAAATTACATAAAGTAGCAGTCATTTTATAAAATTTTATTTTATTGTAAAATTGTACTGAGCCCGCAAAAAAATGGATTCTAGTGATTCCGAATGTATGCATCCAGAAATAGCAGAAGCTGCTAAAAACACGTCGCTCAAATTTTTGCCTGGTAAATTCAGAGTAAGGTATTAATATGCTTATGATCAATTCATTAAATGGAGACAAAGGAAACAAATAAAGAGTTCGTTTTATGAAATTGTTCTACTGGCCTGTATGAACGAATTATCATCAAAAGTACAAAGTTCGACTTTGTGGACACAGTACTTAATGTTGAGAACTACTCTGTCTATTAAACACAATGTTGATATTTCTAAGTACCTAAAATTAAAGGCATTCTTAAAGAGAAAAAGGGATGGCTATAAACTAAAAAAGTCAAGGTCCTGTCGCAACAAGAAATAAATAATTTCATAGAAACAGCTCCAGATGAATTTTATTTATTTACAAAGGTGAGCAAGTTTAATATCTATTATTTTATTTAATACGTGAGTATTTTTTATTATTTAAGGTTACACTTATCCTTGGAATATTAGGAGCATCCCGAAAGCATGAGCTTACACAGTTGACTATAAACGATATAGAGGATTTGGGTACAGCAGCTGTGATAAAAATAGATAACACAAAAAACCAAGTATCCAGAGAATTCACGATTACTGGATCGTTTTATACCATATTAAAAAAATATGCCAATCTTAGGCCACCAACAACTCAACTAAGGTTTTTTCTTAATTATTAAAATAAAAAATGCACCCAACAAGTAGTGTTACTACCATTCCTCTAGGAGAAAACGAGGACTAGTGGGTTTATAGTATTCGACAAATATTGGTAGAATGTTGTATTTTTAGGTAAATATAAAAGTAATATAATTTGTTTATATATCGCCAGGATCCGAAGAAAATAAAGGCTAAATAATGAATTGTACAACTTGATTTTTGAAGCCCGATTAGTACTAATCGTTTACATAGGGTAAGTAAAATTTTATTTAAAACAATATAATATTGTGACGTTTTTCTTTCATACATTTTCTATTTCCTGATTCAGCATATGTTTCAAAATATGTATCCCCTTGGCGACAATAATTTAAACAATGGAAAGTTCTTTTATTATGATTGAGTCCAGTAGCGTCTCTGGAAGTATTATTTTTTATTACCAATTTTTGTCTTCCTAATAAAGTGTTCCAGGTATTTTCTAAAAATCCCAAGCTTCGCAGGTATATTGGGAGGCAAGCTATTTGGCTATAAGGCTAAGCAGAAAGGTCAGAAGCCATGCAGGGAGCTAAGAAGCAAAGCAAGAAACTACTAAGCAATAAGGTACTCCAAATAAATTCACATGTTACCATAAGAATAAGTACTACCTGTACAGAAAAGCCTAAAACAATAAATTATAATTATTTACTTCCTGGAAAGTGTATTTCTCGCACTCGTTTAGTTTCCGTACCCGCCGCCACGTGGCTTGTACTAAACTTCAACTCGTGCGAAATGTTGTACTTTCCACACTTGTTATGTAATATACTATTGTGCGATAAGTTTGAGTGTGATAACAATGGTAATACTCGTAATTTTGAGTATAACATTTTTCAATATTTTGACTTGGATGAAGATGGTGAAAGTATTTTGATTGTGTTAACAACTGTGAGTTGTGACGGAGATAACGACGGTTATATTTTTTAAATAAAGTTTAGACGGGTGAATTTACTAACGAAAAGTTCGGTTTCAACAACAAAAATATTATTGCAAGCCTAATTTTAAATTCCAAACGAAATAATTAAATTTAATGTAACTTCGCACCGGGGACATTTTGAAACAAACTTTTTTTCAATTACCACAAAGTTTTTTTTGTTTCTGAAAGAATCAAGTCGAAAATGAAACCGTTTTATCAGGCGCTACGATTTATTCGTTTTTACAGCCCTAATTTCGTTTGAGAATATATTTTCACGATCATGTTTTTTTTTCTTCCCACTCTTTTTTGGTTCGAAAAAAATTTATTAAGTCCGGACCGTCGAAAACACTGAATTCGTTAAACTAGGTGCGAAATTAAAGCTCTTGGAAGTATCGTGGGAGTGTCTGTGCAAATTGATGTCTGAAATAAAGCAAAAAATTACCAGCAGCGTATTTAATATACAATTAAAAAGGTTTCAATTCCCTTCCTTTTTTTGTAGAATCTGAAGACTTTGTAAACAAACGAAAAGACTAAAAGGGAATAATTTATATAACTATATTATTATATGATTTTATAAATATGTAGTGTGTCGCAAAATAGAATAAATCCATAATAACCAAATAAACAAGCATGAGAAAAAGTAACAAACAACAATAAAATTATCTAACTAACACACATACATAGTATAAAACAATAAAATTAAATATGGAATTCTCAAAACCTAATGATTTAAATAAAAAAAAAATTGTTTAAAAAACAAAATACTTTTATGACCAGATCCTACATCAGGTTCTATTCCAACCGTTTGGAGGCATGTCATTGCAACCTTAATGTAAATATCGAGTGTAGTGAGACCGACCATGGCTCTGGTCGGTGTTGTTTTCATGGCTCCTGTTATGTTGAGACATGCTGTTCTTTGAATTTGTTTTAGTTTACGAATAGCTGTTAATTTTTGGGTTTTCGGTACCCAGACAACTGCACCGTTTGTTAGCATATGTGTTATGATAGCCGTGTAAGTCTATACGACGACTATAGGGGAGAAACCCCAGGTACGCCCCACGGTTCGGCGGCATTGTTCATAAGCAATGTATGCTCTTTTAACTTTGTTTACTAAATGCGAGTTCCATGTTAACTTGCTGTCAAAGGTGAGACCTAGGTACTTCACCTCTGTTGCAAAGTTTAGTTTTGTGTTTAGGAGTTCTGGAGGTTTTAATTCCACTTTCATCCTTTTTCTTGTGAAAAGGATCATTTCTGTCTTCTTAGGATTGATAGACTGTGAATGGTCGTTGCACCACTCTTCCATAATTTTTAGAGCTACTTGAATTCTTTCGCAAAGTATGTTCTCAAAATTTCCTGTTTGCAGAATGACCAGGTCATCTGAATATGCTATTGTGTAGTGACTGTCATTATTAAGGCGGCTGATGAGGGTGTTGATGACCATATTTCACAGTAGAGGTGATAGTACCCCTCGCTGTGGACATCCTCTAGCAACCAAGCTTTTTATATTTACTTCTTCTACACTTATGTTTACTGCTCGCTTTGAGAGCATGTTATGTATCCACCCATTTACGATTTGTAGAACATTCCTGTTGGTTGTTGTGTTGTGTGAGAGATATGACTTCGGACGGTGTCCATTTGCCACAGAATGTTTCAATAATAGAAACGGAATACAGAAAAGAAAGAAATAAGAGTAGTGTCCAAATATCTAGCTTAGTGTCGCATATAAATTTAATTAAAATATCGAGGATATGTTTATCGATGCTTGTCAGAAGGGATGTCAAATTTACTGGTAGAGGAAAATTGAGAGAGATTAAAGATTTATATAGCCCAGATGTTTTTAATGCATAATTTTGACATTCAAAGAAAAGGTGATTGGCGTCTCCAACCGACGTATTATTGCAAGTGCAAGTGGGAGAGTCTATGATTTTTATTTTATGTAAATGGGCAGGAAACCGTCCATGATTTAATTTGAGACGTGATAGTATAGAAGTATATTTTTTGGGTAAACCAAAATTGTTGAGATGAGGAATATTATTAGGAAGTTGCCTATAAAGTTGAAAATAATGACTATTTATATTTTTAGAAACATCATGGTATTGGCTTATCCATCTGTTTCTTATGTTTTTCTTATGTGAATTGACGATATCAGGCAATGAAGAGACTTTGGTATATACAGCGATCCTACAGGCAGCCTTAGTTTCTTGATCTACAATTTCATTTCCAGTGAGGCCACAGTGTCCTTTAACCCAAATAAGTATATTTTTAATTTAGAATTAAAACAGAAATTATAGTTTTAATTTTGATTTGAACTCGTTCGACGCACCGCCACTGCTTCCTATAATGATCCTCATAATTCTATGCATAAAAACGCGAAGAGTGTAAAAAGGTCGGCCACTTCTTTCTCATTATCCCGAAAAAAACTCAAACTGGATTAAAAAGTTTTAAGCTAATGAGAGACCAGGCAGAGGAACGGGGGGACACGGAGAACTGGGGGGCCTCGGCGGGGGGAAACGACATTTACATTCGCCTCGAAATATTCGAACGAAATCGTGTTAGTGCAACTTTTCGCGAAGTTGCGAATGTTTTTGGAGTTTCGGCCATGATTCGCTTAACTTTAAAATTGAATTATGTTTCGTAATACTTTGTAACTAAATATCTGGGCGCCGAAGAATACACGGTTTATTTCATTATAAAGAGCTCCTAATACCTATAACCACTTCCTTAAGGTTGTTTTTATCTATGTGAATTTATGAATAATTTGAATGTAAATATCAAATGAAATAAATAAAAATATAGTAGTCTGTGCAACAAGGGTGGATATGATGGATATGTCACACGAGACGAAGTTTAAGTGCAATAAAATTAATTTTAAAAAGAAATTCAAATTGAAAGAAAATAATTGAACTTTAAAAAGAAATAAACAAAAGCATACAAAATTAAAAAAATATATCTTACCTCAATAATTAGTGCCTCGATTTTGATATACAGATCCATCCACGATACTACGAACACGGTCAAACTGATGACCAATTTACCCTTGTCCGCTACTGTCATTCCAAAGCTTTCGCATGTGACATATTTGGAATAACTTTATACATTTCACGACAGAGTTGAGTTTTAATGAATATTTTATAAATAAATGAAGATAAAGAACAAACATAACATATTCAGACATGAAAATAGCGAAATTTAATAATGCAACCATCAACCAGAATTTGTAATAATAGACAAACTTTAATAGTTGTCGACGTTTTTTTTTTTTTTATTTTATTAGTTTTCATTTTCTTTTTTTTTATTTTATTAGTTTTCATTTTCTTTTTTCATTTCTTTTTTTTTTCTCTTTTTTTGAGACCCTCCACAATAGTAAGAACAGCAACAGTTTAAAATTTATAAAAAACAACTTTTATTTTGTTTTCAAATGGAAAAAATTCAATACAAACATTAAAAAATAGGGAACAAACATTGGACATTAAAAAAAACAAAACGAACTTTAAAAAATTACATAACTAAGATTAAAAAAAAATACAAAACTAAGATTAAAAAAATTACAAAAAAATAAAAATTATAAAATGGAATCCAATAAACAATAATAAATTACAATCAATAATAAAAGAACACGAATTTATTTTTAATGTAATAGGTGCTCAAATAGACCTTCTTCTTGGGCAAGACAGTACCATAAGCGATCGTAAAATGATCGCCTTACTTCAGCCAACATATTGGGACTAATAAGTTGAACGGCTTCTGAAATTTTCACTTTCAGCTCATCTAAGTCGTTAGCTCTTTCTGCCCTGAATTTGTATATCTGAGACTTTAAATAACCCCACAAAAAAATCATAAGGTGCGAGATCCGGCGATCTAGCTGGCCACATTATTGTACCTTTCCCTGATAATAATCTGTTGGGAAATGTTTCATTTAGAAAGTGCTTCACCGTCACACGATTATGCACAGAACATCCGTCTTGATGAAACCAAATATTGTTAAATCGAGCTCCTGCCAATCGCCGTATCTCAGGGACAATATTATGGTTTCTGAGTAAATCCAAATATTTAACACTATTTAAATTACCCTCAATATAAAAAGGACCGATTACATTTTCACCTAGTATTCCCATCCAAACATTCAACTTTTGCGGGAACTGCGTGCGAACTGTTACAAATTATTGTTGTTATTATTATTATTATTATTATTAAAATTTTTGTAAATTTTCTCGAGACCAATATCGGACTTGGGATGGATTATGCCTGGCAAGTATTGGAAAAGTCGACTCATCGGTGAACACAACATTGTAAAGAAAATTGTTGTCATTGTTAACTTTATCCATTACTGCCTCGCTAAATTCCATTCGTCTGATATTGTCAGTTTCATAAATTTCTTGGCATTTTCTTACTTTATAAGATCGATATCCATGTTTTTTTTTAATTCTATTTACCGTGGTTTCACTGGAACCTACAACTTCCGCAACCTCTCTCTGAAATATCATCGGATTTTCTTCCACAGTTGCACAAATCATAATATCCCTATCTTCTTGTTCATTCTAATTATTATTAACTCGAGCCTTTTTATGTTCATTGAGAGAAACGCAGCCATGAATTTCACAATTTTGAACAATACGATGTACTGTTGAGAGTGATGGTATGGGCCTATTTTGAAATATCGCCTCAAACAAACCGCTTATTTGTCGAATTGTGTTGCCTTGAAAATGCCATTTTACAATTTGTACTTTCTCAGCAATTTCGTAAACATTTATTTTAAATCTAAAGAAATACTTTTCGCCCGCGATAAAAGTACAAAATTTGAATGTGACAGTTGCGGACAAGCGTCAATTGGTCATCATGTTTACCATGTTCCTAGTACGATGGATGAATCTGTATGTAGCGATCTTTGTTTTAATGATACAACGTGCAGTATACTGTGTTGATAAACGGTTGGAAATTTATACGAGTTTTTATAAGAATTTTACAATTTTGGACAAGGAAAGAACTGTTATACATTAAGCTAATATGAATTGTATGACATTATTAGATGCACTAAAGTGTTGTGTGCTTTCTACTTACTTGTACTCTTGTTCTTTTGATTACTTACCTACGTATTTATTTTAAGGTATAGCTTCATAATTTGGATAATATCGATTAGAATGATCGATATTACCCGTCGGTGGTCGATATTATACTTTCAAGTGGACATATATATTTTTCGTTTGTTGCATTCTATTTTTCACTCATCAATATTCAACTTTATAAACTATAAAATAGTACCACAAATAAACTACTTGCTTGGAATTTCATTAGAAACTAAATACCCGTTTTCTTCAGATGCCCAGGAAATATATAAGAAAAATCAAAAGTTCTTCGTGGAGTGAAGAAACTATGAAAAGAGCAATCAAGCAGATAAAAGAAAATAAAATTTCAAACAGAGAATCAGCTAGCATGTACCAAGTACCCTATGGTACATTACAAGACATGCTGAAAAAAAGGTTTGATATAAAAAATTGAGTATACCTGTTTTTTTAGAAGCACAAGAAGCAGAAATTGCTTTTACAACTTTATCTATAACTTAGTTATTTTTTGGATTGACTGCTGAATCAATACGTATACTCTGTTCGCTATACTTACGCGGGTTTTGGATTAAAAATTTTATGAGTATTTTCAGGTAAGTACCCGAAAGTTTGACCTGTTCTTTGGGGAAATATCAACTGGTTAAATGAAATGAAAAATAATGTACAACTTTTTAATTAATTAATAATGGTGAATCTTTTGTATAATTAAGAGCAGTATTAAACTTATTTATTAATGGAGTCTAATGTGGCTGTTGAAATAACATTCAACATGTCCTATCCGCTAATCCAAATCAGCATTTAAATACAGAAAAGAATAAAATACTAGATAGACACTCCCTGTATAAACCTCCGCATTTAGCAAACAAAAAGAATAAAATACTAGATAGACACTCCCTATATAAACTAATTATCTAAAGTTGTGAAAGAACAACCCGGTTAACTTTCAAATAACCTTCAGACACCTGCGACTTCGCAAACAGTTAAAAAAAGTCACACGAGATTTTTTCACCCAATCATGACTCTTGCGCGCCATCTTAAGATACTGGATAACCAATTAGAAGAAAGCCGGTAAAACCGAGGCGACCTAACAAGCATGCATCGAAAAACAAAACACTCACTTTTCGCTCAGTCAGTCAAACAAACAACAAGTAAAACTCTTTAAAAGGGCCGGCAGTTGCCGTAAGTTAATTTAAAGCATTTGTACGATTTGATTTACAGAAGTTAACATGTAATCGATCAATAAATTTATGTAACCAAGTAGTATATGTGTGCAATGTGAAATCAGCAAGCCGTGAATATATCAAATTCAAATATAGGGTGATAGTTTTATTTGAATAAACCCAGTGCTTCAATCAGAACTTCAAGAGTATCTTCCAGAGGCTACAGGGTGGAGCATAAGGCCTTCACCCCAGGTAATCTATTTCGAATACAGTCATACAGTCCACCATGATTGAAGGCAGTAAATGTCAAGCCCAATAAAGCTAGGGTGAAACAGTGGCTATTATAAACCTAACAATAATTTTATATTACACTTTATACAGAAAATATGGTCTATGTATAATAAGAATGTTATTTAGCTCAAATAAAATATTTTCTAACATAAAAATTTGTTCCATGTAGAGAATTTCAAATGAAAAATAAAAAAATTTAACTTGCCAACAAAAATGAAAATCAGTCATTCTCATCCAGAATATCATAATCGTCATCATCACATTGTCATCACCATTAATTGTTATTATGATTAGACTTATTTCGTTTATTTTATTTTCACGAGTCCACCAATCTTCTATTAGTTTCTTGCACTTGGATATATAGTTCCGCCACACTTCTGGAGTTGCAACTGAAAGTGCTTTTCGCCAAGTTTCCCGAATTGCGTCGTCACTAAAACCATTAGGCCCAATATGGTTGTCATAATATTGTTTTGCTACTCTCCATATATATTCGATGGGATTAAACTGGCAATGATACGGTGGCAGACGTAAAACTTGATGACCGTAACTTTCAATAATCTGATCCACAACAAAGGTTTTTGGTTTTGCGTGTATATTTGCCAAGCGTAATAATTCTGATTTTAATATATATTGAGGAAATGGTATATGTTCCTTTGTCAACCATTCTTTAATTTTATCAACAGTCCAAGAATTCGTTGGACTTTTGTTTAAAACTTCAGAATGGTAAGGTGTTTTGTTTAAAATAATTACGCTGGGCTCACTTAAACTTGAGAAGTTTTTCTTGATAGTCACTGAATTTTAATTTAGATGAAAATATTAAATCAGCACCTTATATAAAACCAGATTTCCCTCCTGCATGTAAAATTATGTGTCGCTTCCCTTCTCTATCGGTAGGTTTGATGAACTTTACGTTATCATCTTGCCATATTCTCTTGGTTGCACCCCTAGAAAATATCCACGTTTCGTCTAAATATATAAAATTCGCCCCTTCTTCTTTAAATTTACAATATTTTCTTAGAAAGTTAATTATCTTGTGCACGACAGAACCTCTTTCACAAAGGGCCTTTCTGTTATCCTCCTTTTGAAATTTGAAACCCAAGTTATGTATCACTTGCCATAGACTTGTTCTGCCAATGTCCTCAAATTGTCTATCTATTAATTTCGAGAAAATTATATTTAAAGTCACATGTTCCTTGTTGGCCCTCATTCGATAAATGGTATCACGAATTTCAAATTTCTTTCCATCTGGAATATCTTTCGTTTTCAATGATGGGCGAGTTTTGCGGTAATATTCTTTCGGCAGTTCAATATTGTGATTTTGTAATACTCCTCTTAATTTGGTTTCACTAATTCCTAGAGCATCGCATACGCGTTGTTGTACAGACATTACCGATTTTAAAGGACTGCCATTTTCTTTTTAATCCGTAAAATACTTATGTACACTACAAATTAGACTACATCTAACACACGCTTAGGCATTTTTAAAATGTCCACTAAATTTACAATATACATACAATGTCAACACTTGCAAAGAATCAATTCAACTGCAATATTTGTAACAAATTTAGTACCTACCCTAATGTTATTTTAATTTATATCTGGCCATTAGGGCAATTTTACCTAATTTCTTGGGAAGAGGCTTATTGGAACTGGTTGTCAAAGACTAATTTGCATAATTTTGTTAATCCGAAAACCGCGTAAATATAGCGAACAGACTGTATGATAATATTCCAGTTAAATAATATAATACATCGATTTAACAAAGAGAAAAGAGTATGTGGGAAGGACTAACTGTACAGTTTTATCCGTCGGCAGTCACAGTTATCATTTATAAAATCCGAAGCTACCTGGTTGTCAAAGACTAATTTGCATAATTTTGTTAATCCGAAACCCGCGTAAATATAGCGAACAGACTGTATGATGATATTCCAGTTAAATAATATAATACATCGATTTAACAAAGAGAAAAGATTGTGTGGGAAGGACTAACTGTATAGTTTTAACCTTCGGCAGTCACAGTTATCATTTATAAAACCCGAAGCTACTAGTATTTTTAGAGTTACAGCATTCAATAAAGAAGAAATAAACATCTTTTTCAATATAGTTGTAAAGAAAGGTGAAAAACAAGTTGGAGCTATTACGAGTAGAAAAAGGGACCAAAACACCACTGTGGTATGTTGTATGGGTACTTTGGGTCAATACATTCCGCTTATGTTTATTTTCAAGAAGATGAAGGAAGATTTGGTTCGAAATGGTCCAGTTGGAGCAGTCTATAAATGTTTAGAGAGTGTCTGGATAACAGAAGAACTTTTTGCAACATTTTGCAAGGTTTAGGAATCCTACTACAGAAGATCCCGTTCGGCTTATTGTAGACAATCATTTTACACACTCTAGTTTGCCTTCTTATAGACTTTGTTAAGATTTTACAAACCGTTGAAAACTGCTTACCACCAAGAATGTGACAAATACATACGAAAAAGACAGTACAAAAAAATTAACCAAACAGACTTAGCCAAATTTTTTGCCAAAGTTTATTACAGGATAGCTACTATCTAAAATGGTGTGAATGGTTTTAAAACTACTAAAATATTTCCCATTGATAGGGATATATTTAAAAAAGAAGAAGAATTAGTAAGTCCAATTGAGAATAACATGGAACGATAGGTTACCCTTGAGCACAAGCCTCGAAATCGAACACCTACTCCTACAATAGGATTAAATGAACCACCCGCTAATAAAGCAGTTCCCCTCGTCAGTATAGAGAAATGTCACACCAACTAGGTCCAAGTGGAATAGGTACCAAAACAATTAAGAAATTTGCGAGAATGATATAACTAATGATGATAATAATGCTCTTGCTTCAATAGAAAAATAGAAAAACCTCTACACGTGTCATTTCCAGAGTTAGGTTGGATACAGAAAAAAAGTATCCGAGTATCGGATACGGATACTTACAATGTATCCGGATACTTTTTAGGATGATTTTACCTAAAAAGTACTCGGATACAAGTATCCGGATACTTTTTCGGATACTTTTACGGATACTTTTAAAGTGAGTTAAAATAATGTTTTCATACCAATAGTTATAATTATTACGCAATAAGATTGATTATGAGTAACAATAAACAATACTAGGCATAAATAAATTATCGAAAATAGAAAGCAATATAATAGAAAAAAAATCTACTCAATAAATTGTTTATTATTTTTATTCTGTGAATATAAAACATTAAAACGAAATGAACAATAAAACATAAAGGTGCGGGTAAATAAAACGAGTCGCTCCTGAACCGCGCCAAAAACCAGCCAGTGTCCTGTCGGTCTAGGACATTTGGAAGCGACCGTTTGGGCGCGGCCTTTTGGGCGCGGCCGTTTGGGCGTGGCCGTTTGGGCGTGGCCGTTTGGGCGCAGAGACGTTTAGGCTCTAGGACATTTGGGCGCAGGGACATTTGGGCGCGAGGAAATTAAACACATTATTACAGGTACTATTACTGTTTTATTTCCTAAAATAAAATATATACAATTTTACAGAAACTAAATTTTAAGCAGTCATTTTGTAATTGTATGAAATTCCTCTTAAAAATTCAATAATATTTCTATTATTTGCGCCATGATTTTTATTGTAATGTTCAATCATTTTTTTAAATCCTTTATCAGCCAGGATAAATTTTTGTTTTGTAGGTGTAGGCTCAATTCCCGGAAGTAAGTGCTCATAAGCAACATCTCTCACCCGTTGGACAGTTTTCAGGCTGTTTATTTATACTTACAAAACCTCGTAACTAGTATTTCACTCGTAAACTCGTATTTTACCATTTAAACAATAAATCAAACTATTTTTTCCAGAATAATTAGTATATTATATATTGATGAGGAAGCAATAAAACTTTTAGATTAACAATAAATAATCGAAAATTTTTGATTCTGTTAGCTAATAAATGTTTTTTATCCCTCTTGTAAAATAGTGTTTTTTGAGATACGAGGTTACGTCATAGTACTCTCGATATTTGAAGTTTTAACGTTCACTATACAGAACTGTCAGTGTCAAATACCTAATTCTAAACACGCGAAATAATAAATTATAATTAACTACTGATATTAGTTATCCGTCTTTCACAAAAAAGTTACTTTAAACGATTTTTCCAAAAAAAAAACAAGCAAAATTTGACAGGAAACTCAGTAGCCAACTTTGATATGAGCTATTTAAAGTTTTTAAATAAGTAGAGGTGATTGTCCTACGATGTATTTTTCCAATGGTAGTATTAAAAAAAGTCCCATATGGATCCAAATTTATGTACAACGAGAATTGCTTCAATTAAAACATTCAAATTTAATAAAAATCTAAGAAGCTTTTATATTCTTACTTTAATTTAATATTTATAATAATTATTTATCTTTTTATTAGATTAATTGCCGTAAAAAATACTAATAACTCTTACTGACAAAAAAAGCTAATAAAAATACAAATTAATCAAAATTTCCGCGCCCAAACGTCTTCGCGCCCAAACGGCTGTGCGCCCAAACGTCTCTGCACCCAAATGTCCGTGCCGCGTCCATATAAATCTAACGAACTAAGCTTGTTGTTGGCGCGACTTGCCATGTTTATATAACCTTTCGATATTCTCGTCAGTGTCAGATGTATTCGACAATCCATTTTTTGTGGATCCTTCGACGAGCGGTACTTGGTAGAGTCGAGAGCTTCGGAAGGAGGGGGAGTGAGAGATTGCTGAAGGTTTCGTTCTGGAATAGGCAAAGCAGGCTTGTATATTTGATCTTGTTAGATCTGTATACTTTATTGATGTTGATGACAATATAAATAACACATGATCAGTAACATTATGAGCAACAACGTCATACATGTATGAGTACATTATAACACATACAATCATTCAGCTATTATTATATCATTTTACTTTTAATCATTTTATTAAACGGAAGTAATACCCTGCTAATTTTATTTATATTTATTTGTCAAGCGATTTAAATGAAATTTTAAAGAGACATTTTACACGAAATTCTATATTCTCTTTTATTTTTACATTTTTTTTATCTTAGCTGATTTTTCGGGATATTTTTTGTAATTATACCATTTTTTAAAAACTTGATTTTAAACAAAATAGATACTGAAATTACATTAACTATCTTTAAATTCCAAATGTCTACTTATTTTTTATAAAGAGGACTCTATTCTCCTATTCTTTACTTGATTTTTATTTTTTAAGCGATATATAAATGTATTTTGTTTACACATTTTATGCGAAATTCTAAGACACAATTGCAATATTGTGTCTTAAATATTGTTATATTGAAAAATACGTATTTTATTTCTAATTATACAGGGTAGCTCAAAGTATTTCGATTATATATTTTAATAGAGATAATATGGATTGAATCAGTTACGATTGTGGTAAATAATTTAAAAGTATCCGAATGCCGAAAAAATTATTCGGTATCCGGATACTTACAAATTTGGTCACGGATACGGAAACCGGATACAAAATCTGAAAAGTATCCGAATACAGCTTTCGGATACACATAAAGTATCTGGATACTGTATCTGGATACATAAGTATCCGGATACTACCCAACTCTGGTCATTTCAAGATATATACCCAGCACCAAAATTACAACAAAGAACACCCAAAGAAAAAACAGCATTCTGCACTATTACCAGCGAACCAAGGATGAGTTAAAGGTAAAAGCAAAAAAGAAAAAGAATAAAATAAAATATGTTGAAGTGCAAAAAGTCAAGAAAAATATTTGTTCCGTTAAAAACCTGTTAAAAAAATTACACAACAGACTACTATAGTGAAAAATAAAGAAAATAACGACTTCTGTTGCATTTGTGGTGAATTTCAAATCATTCTGTTTATTTATTACTGCTGGGACATATTTATTTCATTGTTCATTACTGCTGGGATAAATCTGCCCCAGTACTTTTTTCAAAAACCAGTTTATAAAAAAATTTCAATTTTAAAATTTACGTTTTCTTAGTCCAAATGACTAAATCTATGTACTTAAAATGAAAGTTATAATAAAATCTAAAAGTCGTATTGAAAGGGTTAACATGTTTTAGTTATTTTTTCTCTATTTTTGCAATTTTTTCGCTCTATTTGCTGTTTAACTGGATATTTTGACTAGTTTCGAAATTAAATCAGTGTGAGCTTCTTTTACTTTTAAAGTATTTAAACGATTAATTCAACGGTTTTCTACTGATTATTATCCATACCAATAAAATTGTTCTAATTTAGTGTATTTCCAAGATAGTTATTTTTACAAACCACATAGTTTAATCCTCTCTTATTTTCAGACAATAAATATTCTTCCTATTGTTCTATCGTTTATCTTAATTTTCCCTTATAGTATTTTATGGGTCGCGTAATGTATTTATCAATAATTAAGACGTTTTATTAGATTAGTTTTTGACGTTATTTCTCCTTAACGAGACAATCAAAACCAAAGACAAGTTTACACAAAAACGGCCCCCATAAAAACGCAATTATCTCCGAGTTTCCCTCCATTCGATAAAATTGTAACCTAATTTCACCTGAGCGGCGTAAAGCGTATTCTCTAAATGGATTATCTACGACTCCGATCAAAGAAATCAATTTCCCTTCTTTCCCGGTAGCGCGAAATAACTAATTTAAACGATTTGTTTTTTTGGTCGCGCCGCCCCGTTCAAAGTAACTTTTCTGTTTCTTTAATAAAAATAAACATTTTCGTCTGGAATTTTTCTTGCCAATTCTGGTGGAGTTTTATTTTGGCCATTATCGTAAAACGGCGATTTTAATTCGTGTCTGCGGATTTTTTCCGCGTCTGTTGGTTTTGAGGAGTGTCCTAGGAAAGTGGCTTTATAATTTTCGGTTTACTGCAACACTATAGACTCGTTCAGGCGTAGTATGGTACTAAATGTTGAGACATCAAATGCCGCAGTAGTGTTACTGTCTGAACTATTGAATGTCTTAATGTCATGTATGTTGTTAGAAAAAAAAAGAGATGCTAAAAGCTCCTGTTTTAAACATTTAATTAGAAAATGAAGTAGGAGAGACGACATAAACACTAGTTTGTGATATGACAAGTGGAGGTATTTTGAGTCAAATTTTGATTAGTTTTTAGTTAATAATTTTATATTTGAAGGTCGACGGAATAAAAATGATTTTATATCATTTAAATCACGCTTTTTTAAAACAATTTTATTATCAGCAAAACTGACTAGCTCGAGTTTGACATATTATATCGTAAAAGAATAATTCAAAAGTGCAGATACTTTTAGTACTTCCATTGCTCTCTTTATTCTATACCTTGATTTAAAAGATTTGTATGCCCCGCCATACTTTGTGACGTGACTGTGTGCGTTGTGCAAAATTACGTGATTTTAGTAATTTTTAGCTGGTCATTGTTCGTTTCACGGATCTGTTGACATCTCTTTTTAGCTAGAGGCTTTCGGGAAAGTATCTCGCTCTCTCGGGCTCACTCAGAAAAGTGAGCCAAAGGGACGCAATTAGCCAGAGCGCAGTGGCGTACCAATAAATAGAGATTACCACGTATGTAAATAATAAAATTATTAAAATTGAATTTATACTTTTATGTTATTTATTTTAAAATAATGTAATGTAACTGGGTGATCACTGCACAAATAAAACAATGGAGAAACCGCCTCTGCCGCCAAACTGTTGACAAACCGTAAAAGAAAATGGAAGAAGTTTTCATGACGCGTTTTAAAAGTGTCCACGTCTTAATGATAATCTAACATTCACTTCTTGTGCATTATGTTATGTTGACAATTTATTTTAATTAGGAACTCGGTCTGCTCAGAGTAAATGTTCACTGGTCAGCGGTCATCATCGTCTTGCATTGCATCGATTGCCATTGATTCGATCGTGTAATAAGGTATATAACAAAAGATTATGGGTAATGAGGTGTTTTACTGAAAACGTCAAATTCCGATAATACCATCACAATAATAATTTTTCGCTTCAGCTCACATGGCGTGGTAACACGAAACAAAATTTTTCAAAAAAGCAAAATGCAAAATAAACATCCAGATCCGCCCTGAGTAAACTTAAGTTACCAGTGACAACAAAGTCAATTGGGTGAATTGACTTTAGCTGTTAGTGTACCAAATATAGAGTATGAAAATATATTATATTGAAATTAGTTGGAAGTCCATTTGCTAATAATTGGACATCCGCCCTAAGTGAACTAAAACGGGGAATTGAAATTTTACATTTAATGAATACTTATTAAAAATGGCCTCTTACCTGAAGGCACATCTATTATTGAGAAACCATCAGACAAAGTTAAAATAAATTATCCGTCTATCAAAGACTCTTGCTTTCTAAAACCAGTTGATGAAAACGAAACTGCGTCACATATCAAAAGTTTAAAAAACGGTAGCTCACCAGGAATTGATAACATCACAACAAAAATGATTAAAAATAACGATAACCATTTTTTATACTCATTTACACATATAATAAATCTAATATTTCTGACCGGCATTATACCTGAACAGTTTAAAATTTCAATAGTTGTACCTATATATAAAAATGGAAATAAAAATAACATAGCTAATTAAAGACCTATTAGTCTTATAAACACATTTGCTAAATTTTTTAAAAAATGCATTAAAGCACGTTTGTATAGCTATCTACAAAAAAATAACATTCTCAGTAAAAAGCAGTTTGGGTTTAAAACATGGTTTAATACTAACGATGCAATGTTTGAACTTGTTAACCGAATTAAACTTACTTTGGATAAGGGTGATAAATGTATATCAGTGTTCTCGGATTTAGCAAAGGCATTTGATACAGTGCCTCATCCATTTCTCCTTAATATTTTACAACAGTATGGAGTGAGGGGCACTGTATTAGATCAAAAACTATTTGTTAAATAGAAAACAAATGGTGAGAATAAAAAATATCTTAAGCGAACCAGAAATCGTTCAAATGGGAGTGCCCCAGGGAACGGTTCTTGGTCCAATTTTATTTATCATTTATATCAATACTGTGTTAAAATTACAAATAAATGGTGCAATAATCTTATATGCAGATGATACTTTCATTGTATTCGAGGATAGTTACTATTCTCGAATACTGTAGCTGGGAAGCAGTCAAAGAAAAATCCAAAACGGGTATAAGTACTATTAAAAATTGGCTTGACTTTCATAAACTCTCTTTAAATGTCTCTAAAACCTCCTTTCTAGCATTCACGTTAACTAAAGTTAACAGGCCTTCTTTCGACATAAAAATAAATGAAAACTTTGTAATTAGAATGAACAATACAACAAAATACCTCGGTATAATAATTGACCAAAATTTGAAATGAAGTAAGCACATTCAATCATTAAAAACCAAGGATAGAAGATTTATTTTTAAATTTTATGAGTTAAGGAAATGTATAAGTAGGAGTCTACTAATTACTATTTACAATTCGTTGGTTGAATCTATTTTCCGATATGGTTTAATAATATGGGATGGTTTATATGATATATTTTTTTTTTTTGCTTTGGATATTGATCCTTTAGCCACACACAACATTTTAATGTTTAATTAAATAATTAACCTAATTAAATGGAAATTTTATTATTGAGATAAATTCTACTATTAAGTTGTAAATTTGTTTATTCTCCGTTGCCAGTAAAACTTGAATGTTGGTGGGAAATTGTAAATTTAACTTATTTAGTTTGTCCATGAAGTTAGCAGTTCCTGGATTTATTTTACAATTAAAAAACAGGTGATTCAAATCAGCAATTTCATTATCATGTTGACAAATAGGCGACTCTATTATTCCTATCTTATGCAGATGGGCTAGGAAACATCCATGGTTGATCTTAAGTCGTGTAATGATAGATGAGTATTTTTTTGAAACATTAAATAGAAATATGTGGGGAACCGGTTTTGGTAAATCCTTTTGGATTAGAAAATAGGGGTTAGTAGAATTTATGGCTATCTCTGACCATTTTTCCTTCCATTTTTTGATTATATTTAGTTTATAACCACAAAATAAATCGCTATAACAAGGAATATTATCAAAATTAGTACAAATTCTTGCTTCTTTGGCTGCCACATTGCTTTTTCGTTTCCATAAATACCACTGTGGCCCTTTACCCATATAATTATAACTTTGCAGTTCCTTAGTGAAAGCTGATATAGTAAATGTTTTATCTTACAAATGATGAAGTTTTTTGAATTATTCATTGAAAAGTGTTTAATGCTTTCCAATACGGATTTTAAATCTGTGGCTATAATTGTTTCTGCAATACTGTTGTCCAAGCACCAGGAGAGAGCTTTTTGAATTGCATTGGCTTCTGCGCTGAAAATACTACAAACACCCGGAATCCGACATTTAAAAGTTACTTCCCTATTAGGAATAAAAAATGCACTACCTACTCCTTGTTGGTCCATACTTCCATCTATGTATATAGTTAATTTAATATTTAAGTTATCTATTGTTGTTAATAATAATTTTTGATTATAGGCGGGTATATCATTGTAATGGGGGAATATAACTAGCGATTTAGAGAAAATTGAGTTATAATCAAATGTAAATGCTGGTATAGTTACTGAGGGATTTATGTATTTAACAATCTCCTGTGTGTATAGAAAGGCAGTGGATAGTAAAGGTGAGTTCTTTTTACGCCAAAATTTGTTGGTTAGATCCTCTGTATTAAATAAATTTATTCGATTAACTAATGACGAGTTATATATTCTCAGTTTAGTTATGTGTTTGTTAGCTAGGTATTGTCGTCTAAGATATAATGGGGGTTCATTAGCTTCCTCCAGAATTACATTGCATGGAGATGATTTCATAGCTCCAATACAAAGTCGTATAGCTTTGTACTGGATTCTATCGACCTTTTTTAGATTTGTATTTGACGAATACCCGAAAGGAATGCAGCCGTAGTCAATTATGGACCTAATAAACGACTTGTAGAATAAAAGTGCAATTGAAGGTGTGGCACCCCACGATTTCTTTGTGACACAACGCAATATATTAATACCTTTCTCGCATTGATTTTTCATATATTCTATATGCTGTGTCCAAAGCAATTTCGGGTCTAGTACCACTCCTAAATACTTATACTTCGCGACTATGGGAATCGACATGTCTGCCAGATTAATATGTGTGTTTAATGTGATACGATGTCTAGTAAAGCACATAAACGCAGATTTTTCAGTTGACATTGTAAAACCCATCTCACTTAACCATGTTTTCAGTATTTGTAGTACTTCTTCAAAGTCGTTTAAACATTGGTTATAATTTTTACGGCTAACATAAATACAGATATCGTCGGCATACTGGACTAATTTAATATTATTATTGAACTTACTATGTAATTCGGACGTATATACGTTAAAGAGAATAGGACTAAGAATGGAACCCTGAGGGAGACCGTTGATTTCTGATATATATTTTGCGCCCGTTAAACATTTCGGTTATATTATACGCTACCCTTCTATCAACACTAACCCTTAACAATTCTTTAAACAATATATCCAAATTGACTGAGTCATATGCCCCTTTTATGTCAACAAATAGACAAAGAAGATATTCGTTTCTAGAGAGAGATATATGATATAGCACTTCAACCTCTTAATATAATCCAAAATCGTATCGTTAAAATTATTTAGCAAAAATCGACTTTATATCCTACCTCTCTCTTATATAACAAACAAGTGCTTAATATAAGAACATTATATTATCATTGTTATTGTACTTTTATTTATAGAAAGCCTGAACTGAGACATACTGCAAAGCACTTGCACAACACAAGATCCACCTAGGTGCTTTAACTTTAATTACATAAAACAACTGTCTAACAAAATAACTATTACAGTATTATCAAAAAAATATATGTTTAAAATCTAGAAAATGTTTTTATTGAAAATAATTTTGTTATTAATAAAAATTGACCTCAGTATTAATAAATATTTTTGTTGGATAAAATCCATCTATTATTGAAAATAATTTAGTTTATTTTTTACAGGAAATCGGGGGTTAGAAGCACCCTACGCTGTACTGGTCTTCGTTCACGGCGAGAGCTTCGAGTGGGGGGGCGGTCACCCCTACGACGGCAGTGTACTGGCATCCTATGGTCATGTCATCGTCGTTACACTTAATTTTAGGCTGGGAATATTAGGTAAGCAACTGTTTACATAAAAAAAAATTCTTAACGGATAATTATGGATATCTTCGCTTTCCAAACGATTGTATACCCACAGTAATTTTTGATTGTTCCGTGGACCTACAGAATATGTTGATCTGCGCTTGTAACGTGTCGTGGTCGTGTTATTTTGGTCAGTTAACGTTCAAATCGGGTTTCAATCTCGAAAATCATAGCAGAATCTACCAATAAGGCAAATTAAGGCCAAGTTTCCTTACTGGTTCCTGATTTATATTAATCGGGGAAACCCCAGAAATAGAATATTGTCGTGAAATATCGACAACATGTTGAAGTAAGTGCACCATTATTAAGATCAATATAGATATTTTGATGGTATCAAAGAGGTTAAATCAATTTTTATTAAAAATATGCTCAGGAAAATATTTTTAATATTTCAATTATATCACTTAGTACACAGAAAACGTAAAAACTTTAAAAAAATCATAAAAATTAAAAGAATAGGTATACTTAAAAGTATAACAACAAAAATTGACAAAAAGGATTTTATTTTATTATCAGTTTTATATTATAAGTACATACTTTTAATAAACTACAGATGAGTACTGAATATAAAAAACTTTGTTTCTAAAATAACTAAATCTATTCTTTTTCTATTGAACAAAAGCAATTTTATGTCACTGGGTGTTTCTTAATAACATGCTAATATTTAAGGGGGTGACTCTTGGACCATTTTAAGAAAAAAACTTTATATGAATTGTGTTGTTTGTTTATTTTAAAACAACAGTTTAGTTATTAATAATGTATTTAAACAAATTTATTTTAAAACAATACTATTCTAATTTATATGTATATATTTCGAATGTCTTTGAATTGTTCACTATTTATATTCACAGTCCAATACTTTATTCTCAACTGTCTATTTACAACTGACTGCTCCGTGTTCTTCCACCAATATTTATATACACATTTAAAATTTTGGTGAAGGTACTAGAATCTTCTTACCAATTCTCATAAACAGAAGTAACATTATCACCTTGACTCTAGAATGTACCCGCCATAGTCATCACATATGTTTGGTCTTAAGGGGTTTAACTATGTATGATAATCGGACAAGTTGAGCCTCAAAGGCCAAATAAGACAGAGAGGGACTACTATCGGTAATACACTAGTATTACCCCTAAGCAGTTTGTTGCAATAAAATTGTTTTCCAGGTTTATTTCTAACAGGTATCCATTTTTGTAAGTTAGTGTTATGTTCTAATAAGAAAGGTAAGTGGAAATTTTGATAGAAATCTGCCTGTGTTTTTATAATTATGCATTTTTTTCTTCTTCTAAAATATACATATATTCATATTATCCTTAGAAGAAAGTTAATGTTATTTCTTATTTACGAGTATTACTGAGGCCTCTTACCACCTTTTTTTATTACTTTTCTTCAAGTTTCCTATAATTGAAGGGTGCAATCATCTTTAGTAATATAATTTTCTTGACAATAGTATACTTTTTCTACTGTTGGACATTCATCTTTTTCAAATTGAACTTCGGTTTTCTTCCGTGCCAAATAAGGGTAATTGGGGATGAACATTTTGTCATTTTGGATAATAGGGTAAAGGTGATAAAATTCATAGGAAACAGGTTTTAAAATAGGAATATGAATAGCAAATATTAGATTTGTTTTAGTAAATGTTACTTGTGTACCTAGAATTTGATAATATGAAAGAATATTTTGAAATTTGAGAATTTCATTTTCTTTATATAATTTCGATAAATATTGTAATAAATCTAAAATTTCTTCAATAGAAATTATTGAATTATGTAGTGTATTTAACTTTGAAAATGATATTGCATTTTCTAAATTATCAAGTAAAGTTATTATAGTTTGACAATCTAAATTAATTTGAGATAGTGCTCCTTCAAAGTTTACAAAAGTTTCTAAAGTTTGTATTTTCTTTGCTATTGAATATTGGAGTTTTTTAAGAGTATCAGTAAATGCTTGTTGATTTTTAAATAAAATTGTTATTGTCCGATTATAGTGATCAATTAATTTTTTATAAAGTGACATTTGTAAATTTGTTTCTGCAATGGGATTTTTCTGATTTTGTTGTAAATGATATATAGCTTTATTATATCTTTCTTCATCATCTGAGTCTTAATTTTCATTCTAAATGTTGGGATATAGAACAAAAGTTTAGGATAAAGAACACAATAATACTTTCGCCTTTTAGATTTATTTCTCAAAAACTAAATACCTTAAGTACATGATATAGAACAGGAGGTATGAGATACTAATAATAATTAGAGTTTTATTTTTTTTTTGTTTTGTGCCCTTCTTCCAACTTTTTTCTTTTTTTCTTCTTCTTCTTCTTTCTTCTTTGATGCATTAATATTTTTTTTATCGGTCACTTGTTTTTGTATTATTTTTTATTTGATTGTTTGCCGATAATAATACACACTAGATTATTGTCGTAAAGATTACTTATTTCTATAATATAAAATGAAGCAAGTTCTGAAAAACTTGAATTATATTACATTTTATATGTTTTTTGGATAAGCAAAAGGACTAGAGCATGACTGAATAATGAAATCGCTCGCATTACAGAATGTGTGTCCTCAACGTCTTAACTTTTGAGATACATCTTAACTTTTGAGATACAGGGTGTTAAAGTCTTTTTATTGGTGGCAACGGTGGGATAGAAAATAGAAGTTCATAGTAAATACTAGATCCACTGAGTACGAAACAGGCAGTATGGTTTTTGAAGATGGAGGAAGAAAAGGAAAGTCGCGAAAAGGAGAAGGAAAGACGCAGGAAGGACGAAAAGGAGGAAAACGAGAGGCGAGAAGAGAAGAAGGAATGACACAGGAAGAGAAGAAGAAAAGGAAATAAAGAAGGATAAGAGGCGTAGAAAATCTGAGGTAGAAATTATGAATAGTTTGTTGCAAATTAAAGAAAACCTTAGGCAAGAGATAGGTTAGCTAAACAATAAGTGGATCTCTCAAGACGACAACAACAAGATAATTTAGAAGCCAATTTAAAACAGCAGCAAGAGAATCTAAAAAATAATTTAGAGAACAACAACAGCAACAACAACAGAATTTAAAAACTAATTTAAAACATCAACAAGAAAATTTAAAAGCTAACTTAAAGCAACATCAAGAGAATTTTAAAGCTGATTTATAACGAGAAAAACAGGCTAAAGTAGAGTAGGAAAGGCAAATTAGAGCTGAAATGGCTGAAATAGGAAAAATAATTCCTAGCCAAGCTTCCGTAAGCAACATTGAAGCTAAAAACACTACCTCGTCCTTATGTATAACCGAACCAAACCGTATTCGAACCCCAGTCTCACAAAATCATAGAAGCAAGATCCTGAAGCCACCCAAGTTTGACGGTCAGACAACATGGGAAACATATCGACTCCAATTTGAATCTACAGCTGGAGCCAATGGCTGGACCGAGAAAGAGATGGCGGTTTCATTGATAGTGTCTATGCGAGTACAGGTAACAATAGTTTTACAGTTATTTCCCCAAGAAGAACCCAGTTATTTATCTTTCGTCAAGCTTAAGAGAAAAGATGGCTAGCAGCATTTGAAACACGTGTTCTAAAGTCAGCTAAAAGTTCTTAGTCAGAAACAGAATGAAAGAATTCGAGGCCGATATAAAAAGATTGCTGAATTTGGCCTATCTACAGGCGCCCAAGTATTTCTTTAAACAAATTAACATACAGGCATTTATTGATGTACTATAGGATGTGAAAATGCAACAAGCTCTTCGGCTACAACACCACAAGACGTTAAGTGAGACACTGATTGCAGCCCAGGAATATGAAGCACCAAAAAGTATATCTAGATCTTCTCGCGTGAAATTAAGAGAAATTAGGTTCCAGGTTAAGTGAAGAGGCCACTGCTAATACTATCTCTCTAACTTACCTCGCACAAATCTTAAATATCCTACAAAATAGGCAACGAAATAGCCAAAATAAGAGCACAACTGCAATTCACCTATATCAACCTCTCAAAATCCAACAAGAAATAATTACAGCAGACATGCCTCCCAAAGAAGCCAATTACCCATATCTAGCCGGCTTTCTAGTAATAATCAGGGAAACAAATAAAGGTCGACACTACGGAGCAGGTATCGGCTGTAACAGGGAGCCCCAAAATTCGCACTTACACCTTAAATAAAAACAAACAAAATCCATTGATCAAGGGGTATATCGATAACCAAGAAGGCATCTTCGTCCTTGACACTAGTGCAAGTAAGTCTTTTATTCGAACAGGGATTCTGCATCGAAAACCACGACCAAGTTGAAGAAGCTTAGTTCTGGAAACAGCTACTGGGCACAATATTACTGTTCTAAGCGATATATCAGCAATCATACAGATTGGTAATACTCTGATAGAACACTAATTTCTGGTATCCAATATTAAAGATCAGTCTGTCCTTGGTATGGACATTATGCAAAATAAGTTTATCATCGACCTTCAAAACAAGATTTTGGTAATTGGAGACGAGAAAATTGTCCTAAATTCGGAAGAAAAGGCTCAACTGATAAAGGTCCTAGCAAAAGCATATAAAGAAGTACCCCAAAAATCTGAAGCAGTCGTGTCAGCGAGATTTAGCGAGAAATCACACGGCTTACATATGAGCATTGTGGAAATTAAAGAAATTCTGATAGCTAGATGTCTTGTTAACGTAGATCAACTGATTTCAGTAAGAGTTGCCAGTTCATCGAGGAGACCATTAAAACTAAAGAAAGGACAAAAAATAGGGCTCTGTGTACCGGTAGACAACATATTCAAGTGTGAAGACGGTTCTATAGGAAAAGGCACTACAAGTCATTTAATTGACGACAGCTTTGTGAAACGGCTAGTTAAAAATTATAACCATTTGACAGCCAAAGAATTTAGGAAAGTCAAAGAATTTATCAACACCAACTGTGACATTTTCAAGACAGAAAAATCTTGCAAAGAATTTATACCGATGCAAGGCCAATATGGCAAGCACATAGAAGACTCCCATTTGCTTAACAGGAAGAAGTAGCAAATATGATACAGGACATGACGGATGCAAATAATATTGAAGAAGCATCTGGTTTCTGGTGCTCACTTGTGGTCCTAGTAACTAAGAAAGACGGATCTACTCGTTTCTGTGTAAACTATAGAAGATTAAATCAGATAAAGCAAAAAGACAGCAGCTATCCACTCCCCTGAATAGACGACACACTAAACACTCTATCAGGTGCAGAACGGTTTTCCACGATATACTGAAAGAAAGTGGAAGTACACCCTGACGATCGAGACAAAACAGCTTTTTCAACTGGCAGCGTGCTGCGGTCATCATAAGTAAAAGTACAAGTAATTGAAGACAATAGAATAGTCCAGAAATTTTTGGAATTGTCATTCCTTGTTAAGAAAAATCCGGATGGTTTAAGAAGGTTCTAGAAGGTTAAGACGAGCTATATAAATCGATAATCCTGACGTTAGAGTTTCAGTTTTATGATAGACATATGTCAGTTACCAATATAGTTGCATTGTAAAGTTGAATTGAAATAAATTGAGTTACCAAAAACCTGCGTAAAAATATTAATTTGTAAATTAAGAGTATTGTAAGGATAAAACGTGTTAAATGAGACAGCCATCGTTTCAAATTATCGAAAAATTTGCCATTATTGCCTAATTTGACGATAGCCGCTGAGTTTAGTTTCCCTGGTAATAGGGATTAGACGGACAGTTGCATGGCGTCGTTTGATTTTTTTTATATTTTTATATTTTTGTTGTTGATTTTCGATTTATTGTCCTTTCGATTTAATGAATTTTAGATACATTTTTTTTCCATAAAATGTTATTCGATAAAATATATTTTTAATCAAATGTTATTCGATAAAATATATTTTTAATCAAATGTTATTCGATAAAATATATTTTCGATCAAATTTCATTCGATAAAATTAATTTTCAATTAAATTGCCAATCTGATCAAATGTTTTACGATCAATTTTATGTACGCTGGTCCTTTTAAATAAGCTTTAGCAGTTTTAATTAAGTAATTGTTTGACCAGTGATTTAATCTATTAGTGTCTAATCTGTTATTTTATTTCGCGGCTGTATGCACATCTTTACCACCGTCAAAATACCAAGATAAATCTGGCAAAACATGAGTTGTCTGAGACGTTGAATAAACACCTGATGCATTGTTATCTTTCTGATTAGGATTTAGAGCTAGACGTTCTGAAACTGAAATGAACGTTTCATCGCGTCTGCTATTTTCAGAAATAAACACATTTATATTTCGTTGAATGGAAATATACGTCAATTGTTAATCCTACCTTACATCATTAAACCTACACTATCAATCCAGTCTATAGGTTTCAGGATATTGTCTTGATTTGAAGTAATTTGTTGGCTCTAACAAATATTACAATCTAACGGTTCGCACTAAAATAAAACCCACGTATCTTCTTTTAGTGACGCAAACTTCTTTCTGCAAGAAATTAAAACTTTTCCGAATAGAATTCATGCCGCACTTCCGACTCTAACGGTTCGGCAAATACCAAATTTCATATTCCCTTTGCAAGGTGAACTTTTTTAATCGGCTCTTTAGATAGTTTTTAATGAGATGACACCGTTTTAAGTGCGAAGATTAAAAATGCAACTGGCTCGAGCCGGCCCGCTTTAATTAATAGGAAGATTTGCGCCCTCAGACAATCCAAAGCTGCCTCATTCGTTTACCCAGAAATTAAAAACTAATAATTGCACAAGTTTTTAAATTAATTGACGGTATGAAAAAAAAAAATAATTGAGTTTCGAGGGCCGCATTCGAGTTACCGCGAAAAAGTGAAGTAATTACTGTTAGATCAAGGGGTATTGTGGGAGTTGAATGCTTTTATTAAATGAGTCTGGGCATTTTTGAAATTAGTAATATCGATATTTGTCTGGGAAAATTGATAAAAAGCTAGTTATTGGTGCTTTTTTTAATAAAGTTTTAATTTCTCCAATTCTTATTCAGTATTTTTTTATGAAAGATAGGAGCATGGAATGTTTGGTTTATTACTAATAAAAAAAGTAGACATTGGTTCTCTTTTGTTCAATATTTGATTTATGGGAAGAGAAATTCTTACAATTATACTCATTTATTATCAAGTGACTGTAATTTTAAATTTTTCAATTTCATTTATTTAGGGTGCACAATTAAAATTTTAATAGTTACATGTTTTCCTGTTAAATTATCTAGGTTACATTGACTTTGAATATCAACTCCCTTTTTCATGAATAATGTAGATATACGCAATACATTAACTTCTAGGTTCGCTAATAAAAATTGGTTTTTTCAAAAAATATCAAAAACTTTACAAAAAGCGGAACTTTATTTTAGGTCTTAATAATACAAAAGTTAAAATTTAAAAGCTCGAACTAGTTTTGTTGCCGCTAGATCTTGGTGGGGCCTTATCTTGGACTTGCCGCGTCTGCATAATTCTACTTGTGTTCCCTATGATTATGTTATCATAACTATTATACACTATGTCGCAAACTAATGTAATCGTAGAAAAAGTCTTGTAAGCATTTTGAATGAAAAACTGTTCGCTTAAAATGCATGCCAGATTTTTTCTTTAATACATTATTTTAAGAAAAGATATAAAAACTGAAAATGTGTCATAAGTATTAAACAGGGTGTGTGTAAAAGGTCTTTACAAAAACATACCACATATTCCTTAGACCAAAATAAGTCGATTTAAGTAAAATTACCTTAGTACAAAGTTGCTTCGTTTGGGCTCCAGAGGGCCTTGAAGTTACAATTTTTAAATCGTTTTTCCCATATAAATTTAAAACGGCATGCGATTTTGCTGAAATTTGGTATATTGGTAGAGTTTTATGTGGCAAAAAAATAGTATTAAAATTTTGTCCGATAATAATACATAGGCGTAGAACCTAATTTTTTAAATAATTGCACCTTTAAAAATTCTACGCCAATGGAAGAAAAGGAGTTTGAGTATGAAATTTAGATTGCGCAACTCATTTACTTTAAAAAAGGTACTCTTGATAAGACTCGATTACTCTCATGGTTTTCGCTAAATTTCTGTTTTAATAATTTAGAGTGTATAGGTTTCACAAAAATATTTCGCACATTTAGTAATAAAGTGGCATAACTCAAATTTGCATGTTTATACTTGTATTCGTAAAACGGTTCATAATGGTTCCTTTCATATGTACAACTTTTTAAATGACGGTGTTACTCCAACGCAGTACGTCTTGAGTTAGAGTAGCACCGTCATTTAAAAAGCTCCACATATGGAGGGCGCCATTTTGTGCTGTTTTACGATTAAAAGTTTAAAAATGCAAATTTTGAATTATGCTACTTTATTACTGAGTGTGCGATTTATTTACAACATAATCAAAATAGAGATTTTACAAAAATTGTTTAAAATGTTCACCATTTTCACGCATACAAAGATTTATACGTCGAATAAAATTAAAATGTATCCTTCCCATAACTTCTTCATCACCTCTAAGATTGTTTATTGCATCTTGAATACGTTGCCAGAGTTGTTCCTCATTTTCTACAGGTTCCCTGTAAACTGTGGATTTCAGATGTCCCCATAAAAAGTAATCCATCGGTGTTAGGTCTGGGGAACGTGGTGGCCATTTTACAGGTGCGTCATTACCTCTGCCTATCCATTTGTGTGGATATTGTTCATTCAAGTGGTTTCTAACGTTTAAAGAAAAATGTGGTGGAGCTCCATCTTGCATAAACCACATTCTCTCCGAAGTTGGAGAGGTAAATCTTCTAACAATGCTGGCAACTTATTTTGTAGAAAATCCAAATAATTTTCTCCAGTTAATCTTCGTGGAAGTATGACAGGACCAACAATGAAATTACCAACTATTCCAGCCCACACAATAATTTTGAATTCGTGCTGAAAATGGTTTACTTTTATTACATACGGATTTTCAATGGTCTAAACATGTTCATTATGGGTATTAGTTATACCTCTTCTTGTAAAACCCGCTTTATCGGTAAAGAGAACCTTCTTGACAAAGTTTGGATCTCTTTCTCTTTGCATATTAACAAATCGACAAAAACCCAAACGAATTTATAATAATAATAATAATAATAATAATACTCTCCCTAATTCACCCCCTTACGAGTGAATTTCAACCCCTGAAGTCGACTGAATGACTTGTGTAGGGGAAGGGATGGCTATTATTATTATTATTATTAGACGTGGCGCTCCAGGGCGACTTAAAGATGATTGATGGTGCCATTTGACTTACAGGTGAGGAAAACCCGGAAAACCTTACCCACCATCATCGAGACGGTAATGTATGGCGAATTTTTTTAATCTGCATGTCATATCAACAAAAATTGAATTTCTATTAATACGCCACACATCAAATCCTAAACCTAACCATGAAATTTAATTAAAAATCCACATGGTCTGGTCTGGGATTCGAAACCCAGCAGTCTCAGACTCATAAACTTGCCGATAAATGAATATAAGCGCGATAGACCGCTACACCACCGTCCCGATGAGTATCATGGATTAATAATTCTTGTACTGGCTTCTTATGGTATGGGTATAGCAATTGTTCTCTAAGCACTTTATGAACAACATCTTTACTTACTCCTAGTTCCCTTACAATTCGTCTGGTGCTTAATTCTGGATCTTCTTCAACACGTTCTAAAATGTCTTCTTTAACTTCTGGAATCTTTACAAAACGTTCTCTTCCATTATCAACAGTGTTGGAAACAAAGGAACCGGTCTGCCGAAGACGTCTCTCAACACGAATGTCAATTAAGTTGAATGTCGCAAATGGTGTGTAGATTAACAGCGAATTGTGAGGTTAATTGTTCCAAAATGAATCAAAGGATCCAAAAACGCCACCGTGGAAGCTTCAATTAAGATCTACTTGTACAATACATAAGGAAATTTAATAAGACTATTTAATGATTTATAAAGATAAAATAAAATATTTTATAAATGTGAATTCAATTTAGAATATTATATAATAAAATATTAATTGATTCATGGATAACGTAGCTCTGGTTTTAATAAAAATGATTTAAGAGAATCAGAAATAATACGGCGAAACCCAAATTTATATTAAGTAACTAACATACAGATTAAAACTACCTAATATAGTGACCAAAAGCAGATTTTTGATGTGTTCGCTTATTCGGATTCCCAAAAATCTGCATTTACACCCCATTCCTAATGCATTAACTTTGTCTCTGGTATTAACAATATGAGAATCTAATTTATTATTGATTAAAAAGACTTTTTGATATCGGTAAATATTTTAGAAATACTTTTGGCTAAATGTTTTTCCCAATGATATGTAAATATGATTAATGTTAGTAATAATTACTAGGTACTAAACAAAACATGTCATCAACATATTTCAGAGTACACCCTGACACTCTCTCGAGCATTTCCTTCACAAAATCCTAATGTCAGTAACATATCGGTATATTCTGCATTGGTATATTGTACAGCCATATTAATAAACCACTCATTTGTTTTTTTAATTAATGAGACAGATAGAACACTTTCAATCGTTAACAAGAGATTAGGTGTTGAAACTTGACAATATTTTTATTTAGATGAAACTATGGAAACCAATAATAAATGTTTTTGTATACGTATTGCAGGCAAATAATTAATATTCCTCAAAAAATCTTACATGGCAAGAATCGAGTATTTTTGTTAAAAGTCTCGATTAGAGGTGTTGAAGAAGATATGAAAAAAGTACATTTTTATGTTTTTCATCGTATAAAATTTTGTCCGATAGTAATACATTGGCGTAGAACTTGATTTTTTAAATAATTGCACCTTTAAAAATTCTACGCCAATGGCAGAAAAGGGGTTTGAGTATAAAATTTGGATTGGGTACTCATTTACTACAAAAAAGTACCCTTGATAACACTCGATTTACTCTCATGGTTTTGACAAAGTTTGTATTTTAATAATTATTGTGTATGTTCTAAAATTACTAAAATGCAAATTTCGTCAAAACCATGAGAGTAATCGAGTCTTATCAAGAGTACTTTTTTAAATTAAATGAGTTGCGCAATCTAAATTTCATACTCAAACTCCTTTTCTTCCATTAGCGTAGAATTTCTACGCCTATGTATTATTATCGAACAAAATTTTAATACCATTTTTTGTCACATAAAACTCTACCAATTTACCAAATTTCAGCAAAATCGCATATGTTGTTTTAAATTTATATGGGAAAAACGATTTAAAAATTGAAAATTCAAGGCCCTCTGGAGCTCAAACGAAGCAACTTTGTACTAAGATAATTTTACTTAAATCGACTTATTTTGGTCTAAGGAATATGTGGTATGTTTTTGTAAAGACCTTTTACAGACACCCTGTATAATATATTGCCTATACCTACCTTTATCATAAAAGGAGCAGTCAATGTTATCTTGGTTATTAAAATTTAAAAAAACATGTAATTACGTGAAAATAACTTAAAAAGGAATATCATTATATTGTTACGCAGCACCCTGCAGCGTATTCAGTCGTCATAAGTAAAGGTATGAGTAAAAGAAGAAGGGGGAATATTCGAGAAATGTCATTCCACGTCAAGAAAAATTTGATCCTTACATCAGACAGTGCCACACATTTAGCCAGAATGTGAATGTTTCGTCCTCCTCCTCACAGAATCTGCACTCACTATCTTCTACTACTCTTAGTTTACTAAGGAGTCCTTTTAGTTGACAATGCCCAGTAAGGATCTCTGTTACAATACCTAGCCTGTTCTTGATTAGGCAGATGCGGGATTCCAAACATTCCTAGTTATATTCACCCAAAAGTATCTTAGCCTGTTTCAGCCGCAAGAGATTGTTCCAGTTATCGGTTCTTCTATTGCCCAAAGAGTGTTTGAGCCCCTTTCCTTGCGAGACTATCTGCAATCTCGTTATCCTGTAACCCGTTATGTCCCGGAACCCAAGTGAGAGGAACTCTATTTTTCTCGCTTAGCTCATTCAATTTTTCTAGGTATCTCCAGACCATTTTTGAGCTGATTACGTAAGAGCTCAACGCTTTGATGGCTGCTTGGCTATCGGACATAATGATAATCTATTGTCTACATACAATAGTTTCTCTCGATGTTAAACGGGATATACTTCTCGATGGTGTGAATTTCCGCCTGGAAGATGCTTGGGTATTTTCCCAAGATTTCGCAGTTCTTCGTTTTAAGTCCATACAATCTTATTCCAGTTCCTTCTATGGTTTTGGAACCATGCGTATACCACTGAATAGCATGTCTTTCGGTTACAAGCGCGATGGATTCTTGGCTCTATTCTTTCTTGCATTCCAGCTCTGTGGTTTTGAAGTTTTTCATAATACTGTACTTCTTTATCATTTCATCCTGGGGCATATCCCAGGTATCTTTGATCCTGAAGCAAGTAGACTTTCGTCTGATTACTCCGTTCCTGATCATTCTATATCGTGTACTTTTTACCACATTCTCTATCATTAAATTTAGAGATAAAACGGCTACCTCTACGGCTCCGTTTCTTACTGGATTTTGCCGTTTTTTATTTTGAACAGATCCTGTTTGTCGAAATTTTGAAATAAGTTAAAAAACCTACTTACGTTTAACCTGTTTGTTTGGGTGTCGCTCATTGAAAATTGTACAGGCAGTGTTAGCACATTCGTTATTTTTTAAATAAAATTCAACAATTTCTACTCTCTTGTTAGAATATGTTCTGTGATACTTATATTATAAGTCTGTTTATTTTTGTAGTTAGTAGTGATATATGTTGTTAACTAATATATATATAGTGTGACCATTAGTGTGACAAATAGAAAAATAAAAAGGGTTGTCAAAAAGTTGATCTTAATCTTTATTTAAAATAACATTTACAACGTATCTCTACCTATCTACGCATACCACTGCTGCAGTACTTACCAACATCTCTCCTAAATAGAATAAACCATTTTTATGTTTTACTTGCTAATAGACTTAAGTATCAATGGCACTAAACTAAAAAACAGACCTGGTAGTTATGGAAATAAAAACCTTTATTTTTATTTTACAAAAACGTAGTAAGTTCAATTATATTCCAAAGGTAATTATGCATTAAATTTTTTAATTTGGCTTATTTGAACTGTCACATGTCACACAGTCAAATTCCTTATAAAATTACCTTTTCAATGATGTGTCACACTTAGTACTTTCCCTATTTTAATTTCATTAATAATAGTGACAGAGGGGTGGGGAGGGATGTAGGATAGTTGAGGATATGATCAAAAGATGTCCCCTTTGAAATAAAAATCGGCCTCTATTTGCATTTTCTCTAAAAAAAATGTGTCTTCAAGTTATGCGATCTGTTTCGTTTTCGGTGCCTCACCCGGTATATATTTATCTCTAACTGGTATAAAATAAAATTTTAACAATTGAAATGGAAAATTTTTTAATGCGTCGCGTCGTAATATCATCAGCATGAAAGAACTTCTCAAATGCAAAAAAAATCCATTGTTATTTCATGCAGGGTACCCACCAAGAAAAAAAATGTTTTTGGTTGTTATGGAAACGTTTTAAAATAACATTTGACCGGCTATAAAATAAAGGTGTAAAGTTTTCGATGGAAAACAAATGTGTTATGTCAATTTTGCAACAAAAATATATTATTTTCTGGCATCATTTCATAAAAATAAATGAAGGAAATAAAATTTATATAATATTTACAATAAATAAAAACTAAATAAATAAACTGTTTGCTAAAACATTCCACATTTCCTTTACGTTCACTCTTTGAAAATACTGAACCGTTCAACCTAATTAAAAATACAAAATTCGATTTTAACACCTTGTTATTTAAAGAAACAAGTGAATCCTCTTCTCCCCTAAAGCCAACGGCATCAACCACGTACCCAAATTTACTTAACAATCAACAACTGATCCTCAATTATCGCTTCCCCGGTTCAAAACGTCACCACGAAGAGAGAGCGGCTTCAAAGGGGACATAACCAACTCGCTAGGCTTGCCAAATTTATTCAATATTTAGTTGTTGCTCGTCGTTTGTCGCCAAAGACAATGGAAACTTGCAAACATATCTTAGATAATTCAAAACAGGAAATATAATTTGCGAACTACTGACTAAGGTCTCTCGCGCTGTGTCGGCTTCGTAAAGGACACAAAAGGGGGCAGTAGCTGCGCTAAACTACATTTTGATGGTGAAAGAGATTGCTGGATTACTGTGAGTGACATTAAACTGCAGTTCCTTATAAACTTGAGTCTGGTAAAGCGGTTTTGGTGGAGTTTCTCTCTGGAGGAAGGAAAGATTTAAATTGGGTTATAACGCGAGAGTGGTGAATCAATGTTTTATTAGCTGTTTCGTTACAGAAACGCGATGGTATTTGAATTAATCTACGCCAGATAGCAAGCTACGAGGAGTTCGTATTATTTTGTTTTGTTTGCATATTGTTACTTGCCATTTATGACTAACCTAAAATAGTTATCTAAAAATCTTATGCACTATTTATTTATTTAAGAACTCCAAATTGGGTTGTAGGTATTATTTATTTCTAGGAAAGCACCACAAGTTGGCGTAACGATTTATTACACTCTTTTACACTAATGCTGCGGCCACACAGAGTGCGATGTTCACGATGTTCGCTATGTTCGCTACGTCCATTAAAAATATCTCCCATTATTATAAACGGACGTTACCACATAGATGTAAGACGCTACGTTCGCTATGTTATGTTGCGTAGCGAACGTAGTGAACATAGCGAACATAGCGTAGCGATCAGTGTGGCCTCAGCATAACACTAACATTAACGTTCCCTGTACGGATTTCAAACAGCTTCTTCGTTTTCAGCCTTCTTGTATGTGTGGAATTGCATCATTTCTTTATTGACGTGGAAGTAAAGTCGACCTCATTTTTCGCAGCAAACCTCTTTGACTGTTGGTATTTTCAGGTCTCTATAAAATAGAAGAGATAGAGATAGAACCAAAATGCATCAACGATATATATCCTAAAATTTTATTTTGAAAAACTTGTTACATGTTGATATTTTTCTTGCTAGAACATCGTTATAGCCATGTGCCATAAATTTAGACTGGTTTTAGATTTTGTTTATAGACAAACAATTTATTGTATCAATATATTGTTTGATGTTTGATGCAGAATAACAATTCTCATTTGTTTTCGTTAGATTTGGCAAATATTTAAATCATCATACACTGGTTTAGTTTTATTTATTTTTATTTTGTTCATTTATTGATTCAGAAAACCTTCAGAAGAGGTCTCTGTATTAATTCGGCCATCTGCCAATTTTGCTGTGTTATTTGCGAATATATCGCTGGTGTTTATATTAAATAAAATATTAGTCCTAGCACAGAGCCCTGTAAGACACCTGCTTTAATTTCTTTTATAGTCTACAAACTCTGGTTTTTATTATCGTGCTTTGGATAGAAACATAATAAATTAGAAGTTATCAGTTAAATCACATTGCCTAGCATCGGAAAATCTATCCTTGTACAGATGAAAATTCGCCAGTTTCCATGATAAATGGAGCAATCGTAAATGAGAAACAAGTGAAATATCGGACGCGGTGATTGAATGGAAGCTTTCCAAAAACGAACGCCATCGTTTCCGCAACTATCTTGACAAACTATCGCTGCAACCCACCAATCATCCGCCGCTGCGGGGCGCTGCTATCGCTAAATTACAGTTACCTGTAACGGCATAGATGAAACATCGATTTCTCCGTCGTTCACTGCTCTCTTTGTGGAAACAATGGCTTGATAGAGGCGGAAATTGTTTTCCAGTCTTCATTTTTTGTTGGTCGGTTTTCCTTAGGTGCTGGCACAGTTATTGAGGTCTTAGGGCTTCTTCAGACGGTGCGGCTGCGATGCGATTTTCCGTTTGCAGCATGTCACAACGACATCGTGGAAGTATCAAAATATATGTAATGTAATTTTAACATTATGCGGAAGCGACAAAAAAAGCTTAGTGCGGCATTTTTTTGCGTCGCAAGACAGTGCGTTTGTTGGTCAGATACCGGCCGATTTTTTCCGTGCGATATTAACTCAACCACTAAAATAAATGCACATTTCCAGATGTATCGCTGCTTGTCCCGATATGTATCAGTAAAATAAAATTTCAGTGTTGTAATTTTGTCAGTGGGTCTTCAGCTTGTGCAGCGTATCGTTTGTTCCTTCGCAATGGCTTCAAAATTAAAATTCAAATACGAAATAATTGATTGAATTGAAGCGGTGGAAAGTTATCCGTTGTTACATCTAGCAATAATTTTACGTTTCCTTCGCCTTTGATGTAGCGATGCCAATAAAATTATTCGCCTTCTATTATACATACTGCAAATACACGCCACCACTAACTGCGAAGAGCAATTGAGCAATGACAACACTGCGCAAAATATTTTATTTTTAAATCGTTGGAAAAGAAATTGAGTCGCCTTGTGTGAAAGCTTTCTGCAATTGCGATACGATATTAGTCCATTTAAAATAACGGTAAAAGGTAGAGAAACGCCGCACTTGACGAGACCACTTGCCCCCTACGTATTTTGGGCGCTAATTACGAAAATGAAAGTTAAAACTGGCATGAATGGTTGAAACACCACTAAAATTGCAAAAAACACCCCTGAGTAGGGGTGTTTTTTCGACTGCACTTATTGTTTTGCAAAATAAGCCATCTTATATGTTTTTTGGGGCGCTGATTACGAAAATCGCGGTTAAAACTTCCAGCAAAACACTCCTAAATAGGGGTGTTTTTTGCAATTTTAGAGGTGGTTTAACCATTGCTGCAAGTTTTAACCCCGATTTTCGTATTCAGCGCCCCAAAAAACATATGAGATGAGTTAGTTTACAAAACAACAAGTACAGTCGAAAAACACCCCTATCTAGGGGTGTTTTTTGCTATTTTAGTGGTGTTCCAACCATTCCTGCCAGTTTTAACCCTCATTTTCGTAATCAGCGCCCCAAAATACGTAGGGGACAAGTGATCTCGTCAAGTGCGGCGTTTCTCGACCTTTTACCGTTATTTTAAATTGACTATATGTCGCAAACAGAAAATCGCATCGCAGCCGCATCATCTGAAAAAGTCCTTAGAATCTTCATTTTTACACTTTTTGGAAAGAAATGATTTTCTGGAGGCAGCAGTAATCTAGGATCGAAAATTATCGAAAATAATCGAAAATAATTAAAAAGAATCGAAAATAATCGAAAATAATCGAAAATAATCGAAAATAATCGAAAATAATCGAAAATAATCGAAAATAATCGAAAATAATCGAAAATAATCGAAAATAATCGAAAATAATCGAAAATAATCGAAAATAATCGAAAATAATCGAAAATAATCGAAAATAATCGAAAATAATCGAAAATAATCGAAAATAATCGAAAATAATCGAAAATAATCGAAAATAATCGAAAATAATCGAAAATAATCGAAAATAATCGAAAATAATCGAAAATAATCGAAAATAATCGAAAATAATCGAAAATAATCGAAAATATTCGAAAATAATCAAAAATAATCAAAAATAATCAAAAATAATCAAAAATAATAAAAAATAATCGAAAATAATCGAAAATAATCGAAAATAATCGAAAATAATCGAAAATAATCGAAAATAATCGAAAATAATCGAAAATAATCGAAAATAATCAAAAATAATCGAAAATAATCGAAAATAATCGAAAATAATCGAAAATAATCAAAAATAATCAAAAATAATCGAAAATAATAGAAAATAAACGAAAATAATAGAAAATAAACGAAAATAATCGAAAATAATCGAAAATAATCGAAATAATCGAAAATAATCGAAAATAATCGAAAATAATCGAAAATAATCGAAAATAATCGAAAATAATCGAAAATAATCGAAAAATAATCGAAAATAATCGAAAATAATCGAAAATAATCGAAAATAATTGAAAATAATCGAAAATAATCGAAAATAATCGAAAATAATCGAAAATAATCGAAAATAATCGAAAATAATCAAAAATAATCGAAAATAATCGAAAATAATCGAAAATAATCGAAAATAATCGAAAATAATCGAAAATAATCAAAAAATAATCGAAAATAATCGAAAATAAACGAAAATAATCGAAAATAATCGAAAATAATCGAAAATAATCGAAAATAATCGAAAATAATCGAAAATAATCGAAAATAATCGAAAATAATCGAAAATAATCGAAAATAATCGAAAATAATCGAAAATAATCGAAAATAATCGAAAATAATCGAAAATAATCGAAAATAATCGAAAATAATCGAAAATAATCGAAATTAATCGAAATTAATCGAAAATAATCAAAAATAATCGAAAATAATCGAAAATAATCGAAAATAATCGAAAATAATCAAAAATAATCGAAAATAATCAAAAATAATCGAAAATAATCGAAAATAATCGAAAATAATCGAAAATAATCAAAAATAATCGAAAATAATCGAAAATAATCGAAAATAATCGAAAATAATCGAAAATAATCGAAAGTAATCCAAAATAATCGAAAATAATCGAAAATAATCGAAAATAATCGAAAATAATCGAAAATAATCGAAAATAATCGAAAATAATCGAAAATAATCGAAAATAATCGAAAAATATTCGAAAATAATCGAAAATAATCGAAAATAATCGAAAATAATCGAAAATAATTCGAAAATAATCAAAAATAATCGAAAATAATCGAAAATAATCGAAAATAATCGAAAATATTCGAAAATAATCGAAAATAATCGAAAATAATCGAAAATAATCGAAAATAATCGAAAATAATCGAAAATAATCGAAAATAATCGAAAATAATCGAAAATAATCGAAAATAATCGAAAATAATCGAAAATAATCGAAAATAATCGAAAATAATCGAAAATAATCGAAAATAATCGAAAAATAATCGAAAATAATCGAAAATAATCGAAAATAATCGAAAATAATCGAAAATAATCGAAAATAATCGAAAATAATCGAAAATAATCGAAAATAATCGAAAATAATCGAAAATAATCGAAAATAATCGAAAATAATCGAAAATAATCGAAAATAATCGAAAATAATCGAAAATAATCGAAAATAATCGAAAATAATCGAAAATAATCGAAAATAATCGAAAATAATCGAAAATAATCGAAAATAATCGAAAATAATCGAAAATAATCGAAAATAATCGAAAATAATCGAAAATAATCGAAAATAATCGAAAATAATCGAAAATAATCGAAAATAATCGAAAATAATCGAAAGTAATCGAAAGTAATCCAAAATAATCGAAAATATTCGAAAATAATCGAAAATAATCGAAAATAATCGAAAATAATCGAAAATAATCGAAAATAATCGAAAATAATCGAAAATAATCGAAAATAATCGAAAATAATCGAAAATAATCGAAAATAATCGAAAATAATCGAAAATAATCGAAAATAATCGAATATAATCGAAAATAATCGAAAATAATCGAAAATAATCGAAAATAATCGAAAATAATCGAAAATAATCGAAAATAATCGAAAATAATCGAAAATAATCGAAAATAATCGAAAATAATCGAAAATAATCGAAAATAATCGAAAATAATAGAAAATAAATAATCGAAAACTTCCAAAATGTTTGATTAATCGATTAATCGAAAATAATCAATTAATCGATTGTGGATTTAAAATAATATCGAATATTTTGCCAAAACCTAGTTTTAGAAACATATTAAAATGAAATACATATTTACAATAATTATTAAGGCTAATTTAAAAAGGGTTGATCTACTTATATAACAAAACATTTTATTAAAATTTGGGTGAAACCAAATCAAAACTAGTAGAACATCTACTGTATTTGCCACATATTGTTTTCAAAATTAACATAAAATTTGTGTGGAAGATAATTTCTAGGTGTCAGTTATTTCACATCAGCCGTAAATGAATGGTTTGAAAGGAATCAAGGAAGATTTGTCGAAAATAAAAGATAAAATTATTAAAAATTATGAATATAGGTCAGAGGCTCAGAAAAGTGGTTAACCTCCAAACGTATTCTTAAAATTTAATTTTTTTATTAAAATAAATTTTCTATTGAATCGTTTAAACGAATAGACTTACTTCATTCCATTTATACAGGGTGGTTCACGCTCAACGGGACGGACCTTTATGGGAAAACGACCAAAGATATAAAACATTCGTTTGGGAGGAATACGTAGGTTACAGACGGCTACAATTTAAAATTTGTTAGATGTATACAGGATGTCCCACATAAGAAAAAAAAAATTAGTTCATTAAAAATTATTCAAACAAGAGTAAACAATTAATTTCTGGGAGACTTTTTTTCCTTAAAAATTCAAATAAATCGAAAACTAATAATAATAGTAATAGGGAACCTTTAGTTAACTGACATTATTTTTGATGTAGTTTTTAATTCTAAAATAAAAAACAGGGTGTTCCATTAAAAATAATATAACTTTGTATATTTTCTCTTATGTGGGACATCCTGTATACATCTAACAAATTTTAAATTGTAGTCGTCTGTAACCTACGTATTCCTCCCAAACGAATTTTTTATATCTTTGGTCGTTTTCCCATAAAGCTCCGTCCCGTTGAGCGTGAGCCACCCTGTATATCTAATGGTTCATAAAAGCCTTAGAATCGTTAACGAGCACCCTGTGTTTTATTACTAAGTCGGCACGAAGGACCATGAGTTAAAAATGTCAAACATCTTTAATAAAAACTAACGTAGGAATTGACTCTAAACCCAATCCACTGTATATATGGAACACATAAATCCTGACTAACTACCAAACATATCCTACTCTACTCGTGAAATCAAACACTGCGGCAAATTCTATTCAATACTTGATTTACGCTCAATAACATTATTTGAAACAAGTTCGCAGGTAGAGGTTACCATTGTTACCGCAATGAATTTTCCACTGTGAGTAACGAGAGAGCTGAGTGTCTGTTATATAGTGAGTTATTGCGGTTGAAGTGGTTAAATATATATTATTAAGTGACAATTGCCAACTAAGTTGGAGAAAAAAAATTCCATAGACGACAATCATATTCCCTCATTATAGACCGTCAGATAGTGACTGATTTAGGTGCCCCATTTTCGCATACAAGCCTCAAAGAGGGTTGAAAAGTACATCGATTTTGAGTAGAATGAAAGGAAATTTACGAATGGCCCCTGGGGATAATATATGGAAAATTTGATTTTCCTTAACAGAAATAAAAGGTGTTTTTTGCTCATTTTTCCAAGCAAGCCGTTTTCACTATATGATTAATTAATAGAACTAGGCTTCGAAAAACCAAAGGCTTTAATGTTGCAAGTGGCTAAAGGGTTGAAATAAGGGCGTAACCTTGTAAAGAAAAATCGATATTTTAACTGATTTTTCCACACAAGCCCGTCGAAAGTATGAATACATACATCGTCATTAGCCCGTGAATAGATAAGTGCATTTTGGAGTCGGAAAAATTACCGAAATTTTTTTTTGATTTTTGGATTATTTTTTATGCAAGCCTTTTTAACCATAGAATGTTATTAATTTGTTAGACGTAATAATAAAATTGGCATGAGTATCGGATGTGGACGAAACGAAGGCTTGCGTCGGAAAGTTGCAGGAAAATTGTATCGAAAATGCCACCATTTTCTCACGCTAGCCGTTTGACATATGCTTAGAAAAAGTGATTCTGAGACTATATAACAAAAGGCTTGAGTGTCGGACATGGTTATCATATTATTTATAATTAATTTAATTAACAAAAAACTAACAAAAAAAATGTATAAATTTCCACCATTTTCCCACACGAGCCTTTTGGCATATGCTTAGAAAAAGTGATTCTAAGACTATATATAAAAAGGCGTGAGTGTTGGACATGGTCTTCATATTTATTTAACAAAATGCTGACAAGAAAATCTATAAATATCCACCATTTTCTCACACAAGCTGTTTGGCATATGCTTGAAATTATTTATAATTCGCCATATAAAAAAAACTAAAAACCTAAATATCACCCTAAATCTTTTAAATATCGATTTATTTATATTAATTTTAATATAAGAGTTAACGCCCTTTTAAATGATTGTAAAAATTCAAATATTTCATTTGATTAACTAAATAAATGTACCTATACCATAGTACTTACCAATTATTCAATTTGAAGAAAAATAACTAATGTAATGAACACAACAACCTGCAACTTCAACTTTAACCAAAAAAATAACGCACATTAATTATTTAATCCAATAACTTGTATAATTTGAAATAATGTCACATAATATCATAGGAACATTTTCTAATCATTTTGATCTGTCAAAAGATTTATCTCACGACATTCTTGATTCCTTTATTATCTTACACAAATGCAATTTAGAATGATTTATCTACAACTGTCATTATATGGATGTATTATATGCGTATCTAAGGCAATAGAAAGCAATCCATATAATATCACTAGTGAGAATATATTCATATTACACGATTTTTGTCATCTATACCCCACTAGAATTAAAAATCGTTAGATGTAGTAGGCGTTTGACAAGTTAGTTGACAGCATGTTGACAGTTATTCGTTGTTCCCGATTCTTTTTTGAAATTAAACTTAAAATATTAAGCCCGTTTTAAGTGTTTATCAATTAAAAAAATGGAAGACGTTGATTACATGGAACTAACACCTCCTGAAATCCGCGACACTGCTAAAGTGGCGTCGTTGGAATTATTACCTGAAATATCGATGAAAAATTATGAGATTGCATATAACAAATTTATGTCGTGGAAACAAACAAAAAATGTATCCTCTTTTTCCGAAGACACTAAACTTTTATATTTAATGGAAATTTCTAGTAAATACAAATCGTCTACTTTATGTACAAACTATTCCATGCTAAAAAGCATGTTAAACATCAAGCACAATGTCGACATTGATAAGTATCCGAGATTACGTGCTTTTTGAAAAGACGATCTGAAAATTACGAACATACGAAATCTGAAGCTCTGACTGGTGAACAAATTGAGAGGTTTATAAAGGAAGCCCCAGATTTTAAATATCTTGGAACAAAGGTAAAAACTCAAATCAAAAATCAAAATTCTTTAACTTAATCTACATATTTTTTTAAGGTTGCCTGGATTATGGGGGTCATGGGTGCTTGCCGATCCTGTGAATTAAAGACAGTTTAAGATGTTTTGAGGGATGTTTTGAGGGATGGTTTGAGGGATGTTTTCAAGTAAACACACACAAAAACCAAAGTCCCAAGGAATTTCACAATTGTGGATAATTTTTTCAAAATCGTTAAAAAATATATAGACCTCCGGCCTGAAAATGCACCACAAGATTTTTTCTCAATTTCCACAAAGGAAAGAGTACAAAACAAGTGATAGGAATAAACAAGTTTAGCGCAATGGGAAAGCAAATTGCTACGTTTTTATAATTACCAAACCCTGCCTCAGGCATTCATCTGCAACATTGGATCCTGATTCTGGAGCTTCAATGACAACATTAAAACGTCATGGAGGCTGGAAATCCGCCTCCACAGCAGAAGGGTACATCGCCAATTCAAAAAAGAACAAAATAGAAACAGCTCAAGCAATTTTAAGTCAAATCAATAATGAAAATTGTGTTGGTCTTACTAATCCATCATCTTCTGACAGTGATCGTCATGATTCTGTACTCATCAATAGCAACACTATTTTTTCTTTAAAAAACAATAATCTCAATGATATTACCGGAGCTATTAATATTTCAAATTGTAATGTTACTATTAATTACATCAATAAATAACTCTAAACGAGTTCCTGTATAAATACTCCTCATTTGAAAGGTCTTTTAATTGTGAACAATCTTGTCAATTCTATTTATAACAACTTCAAAGAATTTTTTCTAAAAATCCTCTTTTCATTTTCGGTGAGCCCCCTTATATGGATGTATTATATGCGTATCTAAGGCAACATAAAGCAATCCATATAATATCACTAGTGAGAATATATTCATATTACACGATTTTTGTCAATTATACCCCACTAGAATTAAAAATCATTATGTAGTATGCGTTTGACAAGTTAGTTGACAGCATGTTGACAGTTATTCGTTGTTCCTGATTCTTTTTTGAAATTAAACTTAAAATATTAAGCCCGTTTTAAGTGTTTATCAATTAAAAAAATGGAAGACGATGATTACATGGAACTAACACCTCCTGAAATCCGCGACACTGCTAAAGTGGCGTCGTTGGAATTATTACCTGAAATATCGATGAAAAATTATGAGATTGCATACAACAAATTTATGTCGTGGAAACAAGCAAAAAATGTATCCTCTTTTTCCGAATCACTAAGCTTTTATATTTTATGGAAATTTCTAGTAAATACAAATCGTCTACTTTATGTACAAACTATTCCGAGATTACGTGCTTTGTTGAAAAGACGATCTGAAAATTACAAACATAAGAAATCTGAAGCTCTGACTGGTAAACAAATTGAGGGGTTTATAAAGGAAGCCCCAGATTTTAAATATCTTGGAACAAAGTTAAAAACTCAAATCAAAAATCAAAATTCTTTAACTTAATCTACATATTTTTTTAAGGTTGCCTGGATTATGGGGGTCATGGGTGCTTACCGATCCTGTGAATTAAAGACAGTTTAAGATGTTTTGAGGGATGGTTTGAGGGATGTTTTCAAGTAAACACACACAAAAACCAAAGTCCCAAGGAATTTCACAATTGTGGATAATTTTTTCAAAATCGTTAAAAAATATATAGACCTCCGGCCTGAAAATGCACCACAAGATTTTTTCTCAATTTCCAAAAGGGAAAGTGTACAAAACAAGTGATAGGAATAAACAAGTTTAGCGCAATGGGAAAGCAAATTGCTACGTTTTTATAATTACCAAACCTTGAGAGATATACTGGCCATTGCCTCAGGCGTTCGTCTGCAACATTGGATACTGATTCTGGAGCTTCAATGACAACATTAAAACGTCATGGAGGCTGGAAATCCGCCTCCACAGCAGAAGGGTACATCGCCAATTCAAAAAAGAACAAAATAGAAACAGCTCAAGCAATTTTAAGTCAAATCAATAATGAAAATTGTGTTGGTCTTACTAATCCATCATCTTCTGACAGTGATCGTCATGATTCTGTACTCATCAATAGCAACACTATTTTTTCTTTAAAAAACAATAATCTCAATGATATTACCGGAGCTATTAATATTTTAAATTGTAATGTTACTATTAATTACATCAATAAATAACTTTAAACGAGTTCCTGTATAAATACTCCTCATTTGAAAGGTCTTTTAATTGTGAACAATCTTGTCAATTCTATTTATAACAACTTCAAAGAATTTTTTCTAAAAATCCTCTTTTCATTTTCGGTGAGCCCCCTTATTCAGTTGTAGATAAAGTATAATATTCAATTCGTGTATAATGGACCATACTACACTCGAATATTTACAACACTCATGTAATATGGTCAACATTATACACTTATTGAATAATATACTATTCACGAAGTGTCTATTCCATAGAATACTTGATTGTCATCCTTAAATTCTAGGATATCTAGTTATTTATGTTTAGTAGCTGCATTTTTGTTTTATACAGACATTTATTTTATAAAAATTAAAAAATGGACCAACATATCTTTGTAACGAATCTGTTAATAGGGCCAAGTCTTTTCACCTCTGAGTAAAGTAATTACTTGCTGATTAAACTATAGAAATAATGTTTGTTAATCTGTTGAGTAAACCTACATGTAACTTTACTCAGAGGTTAAAAGATCGACCCTTAACAGGGTATTTTAAAGTTTATATTTAATAGCCCTTTGAAAGAATATATACATTTTTCTATAAAATAAACATATTGTTAATTCAGCACTAAATTCATATTAAAATTTACTATAAGAATAATCACCGAACAATAAATAATAACCCTGCATAAATACTCGTATTTATTTGTAAATTATTTTGTCAGTTCTTTTTTAGATAAATAATATGCTCCATGTCCGATACTCAAGCCTTTTGTTATATCGTTTTAGAATTACTTTTTCTAAGCATATGACAAACGGCTTGCGTGAGAAAATGGTAGAAATTTTTCGATTTTTTTGTCAGCTTTTTGTTAAATAAATTATAAAGATATAAATAATATGATGGTCATGTCCGACACTCAAGCCTTTTGTTATATAGTCTTAGAATTACTTTTTCTAAGCATATGTCAAACTGCTTGTGTGGGAAAATTGTGGCAATTTGCATACATTTTTCCAGCAAATTTCCTATGTTCTGAAAATATGAAGACCACGCTTTGCACTCAAGCCATTATTTTTTTCTGGTCTTTTAAATTCATAAGTTTTTATTGCAAAAATTTTCGTTGATAAGAAAATAACTGAAAAATCGGAAAAAATTTCTGTTAAATTTTTCAACCTCAAAATAGACTTATCCACTTGCGCCACTCAAGCCAATATGTTTTTCGGGCTAGTTAAGATGTATGTTTTCATACTCTCGATTGGCTTGTGTGGAAAAATCGGTTAAAATATCGATTTTTCTTTACAAGATTACGCCCTTATTTCAACCCTTAAGCCACTTGCAACATTAAAGCCTTTAGTTTTTCGAAGCCTAGTTCTAGTAATTAATCATATAGTGAAAACGGCTTGCGTGGAAAAATGAGCAAAAAACACCTTTTATTTCTGTTAAGGAAAATCGAATTTCCCATGTTATCCCCAGGTGCCACTCGTAAATTTCCTTTCCTTCTACTCAAAATCGATGTACCCTCTTCTAGGCTTGTATGCGAAAATGGGGCACTTAAATCAGTCACTATCTGATGATCTATTACTATTAGTGTCTATGGAATATGTCCAATTTAAGGTTTCATTTTGTGATTGTTAATATTTTTCCAATTTTACGAATCTGCATTATTTGTTGTCCTATCCTTTAAATAAGCGAATGTCTTAAACGTTAAAAATGTTCTAAGAGGACCTAGAGAAGAGGGAACATAGGAATTATTAACTGCCACTCAAATTCCCATGATTTGTGTAACAATTTAAAATCTCAAGGCTACAGTGTAAAGGGATGCTTCTCACAACATTAATACAATTTTCAGGTTTTTGTATTTAGTCAAGACAACGAAAAGATATAGGGGAGGATCGCGGAATTCCGGTTACACTGGTAATTCCGACCACCTAATTTAAACCTTAAGTTTCCCGCCTCTGGCTAGTATGCCCACCGCCACCTCCGTCAGAACAATAAAGCTCCTAGATACACGAGTTAGTTATGGCAAATCGTCCGCAGGTGTGATTTTATCTGTGAGTTTGTGTTTAGCGGCAACATCATTTAATGTAATTTTCGTAAATAAAACGTAAGTATGATGAAATTACTTTAGTTAGAATAATGGCGATTAATATGGAATAAGAAGTTATATGTTACCATTTAATTTTTCTTAAAAGTTTGAACCTAACCTTTATTTTGATTGGTATTACGATTTTCTACGGCGAAACCCAAAAAGTTCTTTAAGAAAACCTGAAGAAACTTCACTGAATCGAGTTAAGCTTTTAATGCAAATGAAGTAAAAATATTTTTTGACAATCATTCATCGGTATTTTTTATTTTTTTTTCTTTTTTTGGCATAGGCACATTGCCATTCAGCCAGACACAGATTCGTTTATAATTAGAACTACCCAAGAATATTTCCTAACAGCAAAAGGTGTAAGAAGAAGAAAAAAAAATAAACAATATAGAACGGGGACACTCGCTTCTCGTCCAGGGACCCATCAGGACGTTTTTTTAATAGACAAACAAAATTAGGCCTCGGTAAGAGGGTAAACAAATAGGTAAAATACAGAGGAAACAAGATTAAGATTCCAATTATAGACGAATCTTAGTGTCTTTCAGAAATTGTAAGAGGCAGTTGATAATATCATCAGAAAAATGTGTTAAAGTTGTTTCAATATTTAAGGGGGATGGAATGTTATTTTTTATAAGATTCATATAAAGAGTGTTTGAATGTACTGAGTATTTCTTGCATTCGAAGAAAACGTGATTAAGGTCTCCGGTTGTTTCACAAAATTCGCAATTTTCATCTTCTTTTACATTAATTTTAAACAAGTGTTTGGGATAACTGCCATGACCAAATCTGGTTCTAATTAAAGATGTAATGTAGTGTCTCGGAATTATATGATTTTTAAACCAGGGTGAGTTTGGAATATGTCTTTGAATTTTAGTGTACTGATTCGAATAAGTGCAACAGAATTGTGACCAATCATGTCTCCATTTTCTCATATTGTTGTATTTTATCAAGGCGACAATATCTGGGCTACAGATGTTATGAACGGTGTTGGTTCCTTTTTTATTGCAGATTTTGCTAGCATATCAACACATTCATTGTGTTTAAGCCCAATATGAGCCTTTACCCATATAAAACATATCTTTACGTTATTATTAATTAGTTGGAACAATGCCTTTTTAATCAAGAGAATGTATGGATTAGAATTAAAATTAGGAATATCCAGAGCTACAGCCGATTTTAAAACAGATAAAGAATCTGACGCAATTAGAGCTGCTTTAGTATTAGATTCTGTTACGAATTGTAAGGCTTCTAGTATCGCAATCGCTTCTGCAGTGTAACTAGAAAAATTATCAGGTAATTTGTAAAGAGCTTTAATATGCAGAGACGGGACGTAGTAGGCGCAACCAGTGCCTAAGTCTGACTTGGATGCATCGGTGTATATAACAATATGTTCAGGAAAGTCATTTAGGTTACATAGGAGTAGATTTGAGCAATTATGAGGATTTTCATCATAATTGGGTTGTCTAAGTAAGACTTTAGTAAAGAAACAAGGAAAGTCGGATGTAATGAAGAATTGGTCGAAAGAACCTAGGGAATCGAACGATATCTCACAATTTTGAACAGCTTTACATAATGGCGGTGAGTTTTTATGAATCCAGTATTTATTTGTTAGATCATATGTATTAAGTTGAATAATTTCAGAAAATAAGGTTGAGTTATGTAAGAATGCCTTAACGAGAAATTTTTGACTTAGGTATTCTATTCTATATTTAATGGGTGGCTCTACAGCTTCGATATAAAGGGATTCAGTTTTAGTAGATTTCATAGCACCCAAGCATGTGCGTAGTACAGAATTTTGAAAAACTTCTAACTTTTTCAGTAAAGAGTTGTTGGCTGATCCATACAAAATACATCCATAGTCCAGTATAGATCGAATGTAGGATCTATAAAATAGTAAGCCTGTATTAACATCGGCACCTAACCAAACTTTCAAGATAGATTTTAGAAAATTTAGACCTGTTTGACACCTGTTCAACGCATATTCAATGTGATGTTTCCACGTGAGCTTCTTATCGAAGATCATTCCAAGGTATTTAGCGTGTGTTTGTAAAGGAAATTCTTGTTGTTTTAAATTAATTGTATTGTTATTAGGTGTGTTGTGTCGGGTGAAAATACATACAACAGTCTTGTTCGTAGAAATTTCAAAACCATTAATACGGCACCAAGACTGGAAACTAGACATAATTGTATTTAAGGATGTAAGGGAAGAGTCATATTTCTTTTGTTCCGTGTAGATACATATACCGTCTGCATATTGGATGACTTTGAACGGTATATTAATCAAACGAGTTTTATGTAAACTGGCGGTATAAATATTAAAAAGTAGGGGACTCAAAACAGATCCCTGTGGTAGACCAATGCTGGTGTAACGAGGACCTAGGAGCTTATTTTCATTGTCTCTTATATATATACACCTGCTGGAATAAAATTTTATAATGATATTAGCAATTGAAGAAGGAATTTTGCACTCATCAATCATCTTAATCTTTAATATTGATAGATCTACACTATCATAGGCACCTTCTATATCTATGAAAAGGGTAGATAAATAGTTATTTCGGGAGAAATTGTTCTGAATGTCTGTTGTCAGAGTAGAGAGAGCATCCATCGTTCCATATCCTTTTCTATATCCAAACTGATTACTTGGAAGTAATTTTTCTTTAGTTAACCACCATTCGAGTCTAGTCTTGATCATGCGCTCCAAGGTTTTCAGCACACAAGACAGGAGTGAGATTGGCCGGTATGATTGGGCCAAATTTGGATCGGTATTTGACAAGTATAATTTTAGTTCACACAGGATTTACAAAAGGTGTGACCAATGTTCATACTCCAGGTCGTATATTAGCTGTTAAGTGCCAGAAGCAAGTTGGAGCAATAACAAGTGGATAAAGAGGACGGCTAACCACAGTGATTTGTGTCGCAAATACTTCTGGTGATTATATACCTACAATGTTTATTTTTGGCAGGGATAAAATGCAGCACAAATTAACAAAAAACGGACCCACTAACGCAATATACGTAGTTTCTAAAAACGGCTGGGTAAATGAAGACCATTTTTTTGAATGGTTACGACATTTAGCTGTATATTCAAAATACTCAGTTAACGATCCTGTGTTACTAATTTAGAAAACCATTCAAGCCATGGTACACTGAAAGTATTTGATTACTGTAAACAAAATGGAATTGTCGTTCTTACGTTACCACCCCACATATATCACCGCTTGCAGCCTCTTGATATATGTTTCTACGGCCCTCTTAAAATAACCTACAATCAAGAATACGATAACTACATAAAGTCTAATAATTATCAAAGAATTCAACAGACTGATATCGCTGAACTGCTACAATAGAGAAAGCTGCAAAAGGGTTTGAGTCAACTGGTATTTATCTCTGTAATCTCAATATCATCATGCCAGAGGAGCTGGCACCACATGAGGAGGAGCAGAAAGGAGGTAAAGTTGAAGGTGAAGACAACAATGGAGATTAACTATAAAAATCAAAGACCTGGAACATTGGGCGACCATAAAACTCAAATTTTTAAATCAAAAAAGACCGCTGAGTCGGCTAACCACCAGAATCTACAGAAGATTGTCAGTCTGATCTTGAACTGGTCTTAGATTGCGATGCCACACATGATGAAAATAAAACTGTAAAACCAAAAGTATCGTTTGGTAAGTTATTGTCAATTCCAAATACCAATTCATTGCGTGTCATAAAAACTTCAAAGAAAAAACACTCACAAATCTTCACCATCATCTCAAATAGAGGAGATCTGGAATCAAAGAAAAAAATAAAACTCAGAAAATTAAGTCTTGCTAAAACTCCAGATTCTTAAACCTAAATATAAAATGGGCTGTGAGCAATAGTGCCAGTGTAGTTTAAACCGAGCTAACGGGGATTCTCATAGCAGCAAAAGAAATAACCAGAAACAATATCACTGGAAGGAACATGCTCATCTATACAGATAGCAGACAAGCACTACTCACCCTGAACAGACCACAAATTTATTCAGGTTTAGTACTAGAATGTGTTACGGGTTTTATTCTCCCTAAATCTATTCCAGTCTAAAATTACCCTAGTTTACACTATTCTAAACTATTCTAACCTATCCTATTTCCTAGCCTACCCTATTGTAAATTATTCTAAACTTACACTACGCTAAACTAGGTTTTTCTATTCTAACCTAATCTAAATTATTCTAACTTATTCTAATGTCTATCCTACCCTATCCTAAATTAGTCTAAGCTATCATACCTATTCCTATTCTACACTTAACTATTTACACTATTCTACTTCTAATCTATCCTACGCTTAACTATTTACACTATTCTACTTCTAATCTATCCTACGCTTAACTATTTACACTATTCTACTTCTAATCTATCCTACGCTTAACTATGTACACTATTCTACTTCTATTTAATTCTAACTTAAGCTACTCTAATTACTAAACTAATCTATTACTTATCTATTCTACTATAACCTATGCTAATCTCTTTAGTTACCTTTCGATTTAAGAGTGTGCGGTATATAAATGTATACAAATCAATAAAATGGGTCCATTAAATAAATTCATAAAATATCCATTTTTATCAAACATATTTTGTAGTAAAATATAAAATAATGTTTTGTAATAGAGTATAATCTCACCTGGAGTGTATTCAATAATAATTAATACCTTAATAAATAATTTATAATGTAAGTAAATATATTTCGCTACTTTGAACAATAACTCTAGCTCATTTAATTACTAAAAAGCTTTATTTTTATTGTTATTGTTTACATGTCAATTTTAACTCCTTCAGATATCAGATTCTTCTAAATTTATAAATAATGACCACAGTCTTACCAGAAATTATCCTATTACCCTTTTGTAGTCAGGGCCTTCTTGCTAAGACATTGACTTTTGTTGGCCATTTTGTGGAACTTCCTTCCTGGCCCAGTTTTTGCTTGGATTCTGATTGTGGCATGTGCCAAGATTTCAACTAGGATTTTCTAGGATTCATTCTTGTGCAAAAACCAGAGATTCCTTTAGTCCGATATATTGTTAATGATCTTTGTGATTCATACACCTAGTGGTGGATATAGTATCGGGATAAAAGTGTGAATTTAATTATTAATAATCTAAAAGGTCACATACCATCAAGGGTGAGTTTTTCAAAATGAATTATTATTTTACTTACCTATATTCCCAACAGCCTTCTGTATACATATTAGTTACAATCGTCCATGTTTTTCAGACCTCCTTGGTTCGCTCCTTTCATTAGTGCGTTCCTCCCTTCGCTCGCTCCGATTTACAATTCTGAGTAACGATTTTATTAGAGGAATACTTCTAAGGACTGTGGGCAAGTTCTCTCCACCTCTCCATATAGAATAGGGCTTCTTCACTGCACCGTTTGCGTGCTAGCAACAGAGTTCGGACAATTAGATAACCCCATCGAATACGAAGTCGTTTTCATAGCAGTCTACTACCTACCGATATCAAGAGGAAGCTGCCCAACTGGACATCGTGCTTAGTTGAGTTCACTTAATCACCACAAGTAAGACAGTTCCTTTTTCTAACCCTATATTTCGGAGGGCCCCCATCTACTCACGAGGTTAGGTTGTTTGAGACAGCCTACAACAAGCAGAGTTAAATACCTGATTGAATACTCAATTTCTTTTGTATATGTATACATTTAAATTGTAATATCCACCTACCGGTTTAGTTGTCTTTTGTAATACGAAGAGTACTCTACGTAACCGCACTTTTACCACCCACTTGGAGGGTTATATATTATAATTGTATGTAAGTTAAAGGTAAGAATAGTTGTGGGAACGCCTTGTACATAATAATTTTCTTTTATTCCTAATAATAGTCCACATTTCTGGTACATGTAATTTGTTGGTTATCATTTTATAATTTTGACAACACGAGGTTAGAAGATAATAAAGGCCCGTTCACATTCTAGCAATCATTTTCTTCTCTCTATTCACAGGAACCCGACCCTGAGAGGTTACTAATCAACCTGATTAGGGGAGTTCGGTAATTTGAACCCCTTTAATCAGGCTACCACGAAGCTTTGGCCGAAGTATTCATCAACAATGTGGTCACCTTAAGATAGATTAAAGGTCATGCCACATCAAAAGGTAAACGTCTTGCTGATTCAGTAGCCAAGAAAGCTGCCAACCAAATACTTTTTGCACCTGGCCCTTCTATTGGCCTGACAAAATCGGTAGTGACAGACCTAATTAAAGAACATTCCCTTGTGAAATTCAAGGAAAGGTGGGATAAAACAAGAAACTGCAGAGTTGCTAGGGAGCTCTTACGCTGACAACACTGCAGCAAACAAATACTTGACTATGACTAGACAGAATTGCCAAGAACGGAAGCATCTCCATATCATGGGGCTGTCAGAATCCGCACTCTGTAGAAAGTGCGAACAAGAAGATGAGACCATCGAGCATATTCTTTACGATTGCTCGACGCTCTCATTTATTAAGATTTGGGTTTGGCGATTATCAGCTAACACCGGCCGATATAAGAGAAGCACCTCTTGGCGACGTTGTCAACTACATTAAATCTGTAGGCAGGCTCACGAGCTAGGAGGTGCCCATCATCTTAGGGGGCGTCCATTAATTACGTGAGGTGTTCAAGGGGGGGAGGGGATAAAACTAAATCTTTCTAAATCTCACTTGGGGGGGAGGAGGGGTTTTCGTAAATCTCACGTAATTTTTTTTCTAGTAGAAAACGGTGTAAAATTGCGTGAAAGTAAAGTTAAATTATAGTAAAAGTATTTCTAGAATAAAATATGGAAAAATCTTATAATTATGTTTACTTACAACCATATATGTAATGTCATTACTAACGTCATTGAAGGTTGGGAAGTGTCACATTACACACCTCTACTTCCCGCCCTCATTTCATCTATTCTAGACGAATATTTTTTATATTTAAAAAAAAATAACACATTTTGAAGGAGCAGATGATTTCATTGAAAATCACTTGGATATGTTGGTTCCAGTAATCACTCTTGAGGCCGTGCATGAGTCTCCGTGGACTGAATTAGAATAGATTTTTTATTAATTTCCATTTAAGTATTTATCATTTAATTTTATTAATGTGATTTTAAATAATTGCAACACTCTCAAACACTAGTCTTTGCTAGTCTTAAATAAAAGTAATGGAACATATTGTGTTTTTGTTTTTTATAATAATCCAACACATTTACACCCAAAACACGAATTTTGAAAAATCTCACGTGAGACTAGGGAAGGGGGGGAGGGAGTTAAGGAAAATCTTACCAAATCTCGCCAGGGGGGGAGGGGGGGTCAAAAAATCCTCAAAAATACCTCACGTAATTAATGGACGCCCCCTTAGGAGGATGAAAAATGGACCGAATGAGGCCTATGTGCCGTGGCGAGTTGTCGGCTACTTGCAGCAGCTGTGCCAAATCTTCACCTGCTAAATTTGCTGGTTGTCACATTAGTAAACCCTATACTTGTATTTTTTGTTGATAGAATGTTCTTTTCTTTAATAGCGTTTATTTTTTTGTTGTATTATATGTTTGATATTAACCTAACTTTACGAGAAATTTCGACCGAAACATGTTTTTCAGTTTTTTTAATTAGAGTTAATTTTCCTTTATTGTACGTTATTTAAATAAAAAGTAGGTTGAGAGACGTGTTTGTTGACAAGTGCCAGCGAAAGATCACCAAAATTCACAAAAGTAGTCTCGGAATTCGAAAATGTTTGTTACCTGGTTGGAATTCCCCTAATCTTCCCTAGAGGGAAATGTTGAGAACACAATTTTTTACTTTGTAACTTTGTTTGGACTAGTTTATATCTTAGAAACTATGCGTCCTAGCGATATGACCATTTAATACAAAATAAAAGTAAATTAAATTTGCTTAAAGTTTTATTCATTTAAGTTTTTCGATATATTGTACAATTTTCGTTATGTCAACTCTTGAAAGTCTGTAATTTTAGAAAAAAAACATTTCTGACTTACATATTTTGCTCTTTTTGACCGGATAACTCTTTAACAATGCACCCAAAAAATAACTGACGACAATAGGGTTGTACAAATTTAAATTCCCCTCAATAATATATATTACATTACTATTTTATTTTTCTAGACCCGTATTATAATAATGCACTTATATGCCGAAAATCCGTTTCATAATGATACCCATTATGATACAGATTTTTCATTATGATACAGATTTTTAATCAATAGAAACCTACAATTTTTCAATCAAGCATGATGTTTGACGTTTGTCCTAAATTCCTATGTAATTGTTTTAGTTGTCAAAACGTATTAAATTTTCGTAGATAGCTAAACTTCGATAATTATAATATTAAAATGTCTGATATCAGCGATATAGAAGACTCCTCCACACATATAGGAGAAAGGAGAAAATGCAGTACAAAATATTTTGCCCCAAAAATCTATGGTAATACCAGTACCCAAGGTAATACCATTAATTACAATTTTGTAGAATTTTTTATAGAAATACGAGTAATTACTGTTATTGTGTTCAATACCAATATAAATAGAATATTTATAGGTCTTGATTATTTATCGGGTGTAGAAAAAATAGCGTATGCAACTCTCATGTAATGGTTATTAAAACACTCGCATAAACCATACGAAACTCGCCTTTGGCTCGTTTCGTATCCCGGTTAATGCTCGTGTATTAATAACCATCATTACATGATCGTTGCATAATATACTATTATTTTATTTCAAATGTTAAAGCAATTTCAAAATCTGAAGTTTTGCAAATACTGTCGACTAAAAAATATTTCGTCTCGCCACGCCCGGTCAACGTATTGGCTGAAATATGCACCATTATGTACTTATAGTGAACTGGATGACTGAATAGCACAGATACTAATTTAAGAATATATAGTTGTGGTCCTTCTAACCAGTTTCCTTACATTTAATTAAAGAATATTTGGATCATTTTAATGGGAAAATATGTTGCTATGACCATGTTTCTGCATGTATGAGTGTCTTTAAGATTGTTTTATAAATCATAACCATTAACTGAAAACAATGTTAATTGACATAGAAACGTGAATTAACATAAAACATTACAACAGTATGTAACATTGAGTCAATTTCTTGCTCTCTTGGAGTGGAAAGAACTTTCATCCTCGTCTTCGTTTTCATCTGCCTGTCTTTCTTTCACCGAGGAAGCAGTAGAAGAGCATTCCCTTCGAACATTCTACCAAGTTCAACAGTGGCTGGGAAATGACCTGCCCCTCAGATATATGGGTGGAAGATTGAGAACAACTGCCTGGTTCCAGTGCACAGTGAGTTAGAAGCTGCACCGAAAATGTTTTTCTGCCGATGCACGAAAGACATTCAGCGCCAAGTGTGGCTGCAAAAAAGTTAACCTTAAAATGTGCCACAACATACCAAAATTGCCAGGGGAATTGCCTGAATGGATCCTTTAAGTTGACTCCAAAGGTAAAGACGAATAGAACCGTTTCCCAATAGGGGTTTGATGGAAAAGATATTGAAGATGAAGAAGATGAAAACAAAGACGAGGATAAAGGTCCTTCCCACCCCAAGAGATCAAAAAATTGACTCATTGTTACATACTCTTGTAATGGTTTATATTAATGCACTTTTCTATGTCAATAAACGTTGTTCTTAGTTAATGGTTGTGATTTATAAAACCATCCTACTGTCCTAAAGATACTCATACATGCAAAATCATGGTTATAGCAATATATTTTCCCATTAAAATAGTGTAGATATTATTTAATTAAGTGTGAGGAACCTGGTCAGAGGGTTCACAACTATACAGGGTGTCCGTAAAAGGTCTTTACCACATATTCCTTAGACCAAAATAAGTCGATTTAAGTAAAATTACCTTTGTACAAAGTTGCTTCGTTTGGGCTCCAGAGGGCCTTGAAGTTACAATTTTTAAATTGTTTTTTCCATATAAATTTAAAACGGCATATGCGATTTTGCTGAAATTCGGTATATTGGTAGAGTTTTATGTGGCAAAAAAAATGGTATTAAAATTTTGTCTGATAATAATACATAGGCGTAGAACTTGATTTTTTAAATAATTACACCTTTAAAAATTATACACCAATGGAAGCAAAGGAGTTTGAGTATGAAATTTAGATTGCGCAACTCATTTACTTTAAAAAAGGTACTCTTGATAAGACTCGATTACTCTCATGGTTTTGACGAAATTTGCATTTTATTAATTTTAGAACATAAACAATAATTATTAAAATACAAACTTTGTCAAAACCATGAGAGTAAATCGAGTGTTATCAAGGGTACTTTTTTGTAGTAAATGAGTACCCAATCCAAATTTCATACTCAAACCTCTATTTTGCCATTGGCGTAGAATTTTTAAAGGTGCAATTATTTAAAAAATCAAGTTCTACGCCTATCTATTATTATCGGACAAAATTTTATACGATGAAAAACATAAAAATGTACTTTTTTCATATCTTCTTTAACACCTCTAATCGAGACTTTTAACAAAAATACTCGATTCTTGCCATGTACGATTTTTCGAGGAATATTAGTTATTTTCCTGCAATACGTATACAAAAACATTTGTTGTTGGTTTCCATAGTTTCATCTAAATAAAAATATTGTCAAGTTTTAACACCTAATCTCTTGTTAACGATTGAAAGTGTTCTATCTGACTCAATAATTAAAAAAACAAATGCGTGGTTTATTAATATGGCTGTACAATATACCAATGCAGAATATACCGATATGTTACTGACAATAGGATTTTGTGAAGGAAATGTTCGAGAGAGTGTCAGGGTGTACTCTGAAAGGTTTCCAAATCGTCGTGTACCTAGCCACCCAACTTTTGCTGCTGTTGAGAGACGTCTTCGGGAGACCGGTTCCTTTGCTCCCAACACTGTTGATAATGGAAGAAAACGTTTTGTAAGGATTTCTGAAGTTGAAGAAGACATTTTAGAACGTGTTGAAGAAGATCCAGAATTAAGCACCAGACGAATTGGAAGGGAACTAGGAGTAAGTAAAGATGTCGCTCATAAAGTGCTTAGAGAACAGTTGCTATATCCATACCATAAGAAGCCAGTACAAGAATTATTAGTCCATGATTCTCAAATTCGTTTGGGTTTTTGTCGATTTGTTAATATGCAAAGAGAAAGAGATCCAAACTTTGTCAAGAAGGTTCTCTTTACCGATGAAGCGAGTTTTATAAGAATAGGTATAACTAATACCCATAATGAACATGTTTATGCCGTTGAAAATCCGCATGCAATGAAGGTAAACCATTTTCAGCACGAATTCACAATTAATGTGTGGGCTGGAATAATTGGTAATTTCATTGTTGGTCCTGTCATACTTCCACGAAGATTAACTGGAGAAAATCATTTGGATTTTCTACAAAATACGTTGCCAGAATTGTTAGAAGATTTACTTCTCCAACTTCGGATAGATATGTGGTTTATGCAAGATGAAGCTCCACCACATTTTTATTTAAACGTTAGAAACCACTTGAATGAACAATATCCACACAAATGGATAGGCAGAGGTAATGACGCACCTGTAAACTGGCCACCACGTTCCCCAGACCTAACACCGATGGATTACTTTCTATGGGGACATCTCAAATCCACAGTTTACAGAGAACCTATAGAAAATGAGGAACAACTCTGGCAACGTATTCAAGATGCAATAAACAATCTTAGAGGTGATGAAGAAGTTATGGAAAGGATACATTTTAATGTTCTTCGACGTATAAATATTTGTATGCGTGAAAATGGTGAACATTTTGAACAATTTTTGTAAAATCTCTATTTTGATTATGTTGTAAATAAATATTTTTGTGAAACCTATACACTCTAAATTATTAAAACAGAAATTTAGCGAAAATCATGAGAGTAATCTAGTCTTATCAAGAGTACCTTTTTTAAAGTAAATGAGTTGCGCAATCTAAATTTCATACTCAAACTCCTTTTTTTTCCATTGGCGTAGCATTTTTAGAGGTGCAATTATTTAAAAAATCAAGTTCTACGCCTATGTATTATTATCGGACAAAATTTTAATTCCATTTTTGTTGACACATAAAACTCTACGAATATACCAAATTTCAGCAAAATCGCATATGCCGTTTTAAATTTATATGGGAAAAACGATTTAAAAATTGTAACAAAGTAACTTTGTACTAAGGTAATTTTACTTAAATCGACTTATTTTGGTCTAAAGAATATGTGGTATGTTTTTGTTAAGACCTTTTACAGACACCCTGTATATTGTAAAATGAGTATATGTGCTATTTAGACGTCCAGTAGTCACTATAGGTATAAGAGGGTATATTTCCGCCAATACATTGACTGGGAATGGTGAGAAACTGAAAGATTCATTAGTCGACAGTTGTCGCAAAAGTCGCTCAATTTTGAAATTGTTTTAACATTAGAAGGAAAATAGATAAAATGGTATTGTAATATACATTATTGAAGGAAATTTTATTCTCTACAATCCTGTGGTCGGCATTTATTTTTTGGGTGTATCGTTTAAGAGTTATCCAGTCAGAAAGAGATAAATAAATGAGGCAAAAATGTTTTATTCCAAAATTACAGACTTTCAAGAGCTGATATTTTGAAAACTATACAAAATATCGAAAACCTTTACTTAATAAAACTTTTAGCAAATTTAATAAGCTTGCATGGTCAGTTCGTTAGAAAGCATAGTTTCCCAGATAAAAGCGAAAAACATTCTTCAGCTTTCGAGAGAAAGTTACTTTCTGGTTGTTTGTCTTGAGCAGATAAGTTTTTTTTAATGGAAGGTACGTACCATACATCTGAGAGCTTGAGCTTTTTCCATTAGATATTGACTTGTGCCTCAATCGATAAAGTACCTTGTGGCCTTTTTCAAAGTACTTGAACGATTCATACAAGTCACGTCTGTTAGTGATGTGATTTGTGGCCCCGTTGTCGACAAACTAGCTCTCTGAATCACATTCAGTGGTAAGAACGATAAAGGAACAGGCATATAACGTTACGTTTCCATCAGCTTTCCCCTTTGTGTACTGTTTGACTCCATGCCCAGCTTTTTTTAATAACGGCAGAATATATTCTTGGTTGATTTACGTGCTCTGAATCTTCTTGTGTTATTTTCTGCCACTAAAATTTCTTGAATAGTTTCACTTTTGTTTGATAATGCTTTTCCGTATGCACTTATTTGATATGTGAGATTATCAATGGTTTTATCGGATCTCGACATAAGCATCCAGCTGAGTTTAAAGGGAAAATATTTTTTTGGTAATGTGGCCAGATGTAACAGATTAGTAGCATTTCAGGTAAGTCACAAGCGCAGGAACTGTTTGATGCTAGTTTATTGTTAACAATTTTAGATTGTAATTCATTCCACAGGTTTTTCAGTTTGGACATGTTAGTTACAATATCGTCTTCCAATTGTTTCCGGTAGTTGAATAATTCCATGCACCTATCGTACATTTTATCCTCTGTTCTGACATTAAATAGTCAGTGCAGTTTTAGCCATACGTCTCTTGCGGTAGAATATCTCATTACCTTCTGTAATGTTTCTTCCTTCGTGGTAAGAGCTAGAAGTTCGGAATCGTCTGCTTTTATGAATATTTCGAGTGTCTTCTCAAATATTGGTTTTTGTGCTGGAGTATCATCGGAAGTAACAGGTTTTTTCAATTTACCTTCAAAGACATGTGGCGTGAGGGACTCCTCTCAGGAGTATGCACATTTTGTATTTCCAGGTGGACCAATTACTTGTTTCTTCCAATAGTCCTACTTGGATTCGCAATGTTTCGTTTGCAACATCCACTTTTTTTAATTTGCAATACTTGCGTGTTTCTTAAAAAAAAATTAGTTTTGTTGGGTGTCTGGGCTCATAACTCGTTGGTATTATAGATATTTTGTGGAAAATTTACTTTTAAAAGTAAATAAAATGTTCCGAACAACTTAATGGTTTTATTAATCGAATCAACAAAATTATTTGTTTTTAAACATTACTCTAACAACTACTTATTTTGGAATAAGTGTATATTATAAATGTAAAGACTAAATAAATTATATAATGATTACTTCAACACTCAACTCGTCGTCTGTGATAAGAAGCGTTGTCTAGTACAATAACTGAATTTTATTCTACATGCTGTAACACTTTGATAAAACACTTTTCAAAGAATTCCGCATTCATGTCTTCGTGGTATTCTCCTATTTTTTTATATAAACACAAAAGCGCTGTTTTCGATATGGGTAACAATTAGGTGCTGTCCTTTACCTGATGGTACTTTAAACCTGTAGATAATCCCTCCACAGGCCCCCTCTTCCCCCCGGCTCAAAGGCTACGGGCAGAGACTTTTAATATGTTCATCTCTTAACTAGTCCAAACAAAGTTACGAAGTCAAAAATTTTGTTCCATATATTTCCCTCTACATCTTTTTTTGAACATTCGTTGCTTGACCTAATTATCCTATGTTTGAAACTTTCTGGTTCTTTCATCACGTGTTTAAAATTAAGAGTTATGTAATTTAACTTTGCAGAAGCCGAACTAAATCTACTCGTTCCACTGTTAAAATATTTCGTATTTTCCAAATAACATCTGTTTCTAAATGCATCAATCACCGATGGATGGATTATTCAAAACAACAATAACGAGTATGACATTTAACTTAATCGAGATTTTTATTGTATTCGTAGGAATTAATTCGGAGGGACCGACTCTGTTTTACACCCCTTTTTTCCATCGTTGTAGGGCATAATAAAAACAACAATACAACCGACTCAGCACTCGAACATTTGGTCAGGGAATGATGCAGTTTTGCGGGAAAAAGCAAACATTTCATTTGCTGGTCCATATTTTGATTTATCACCTGTCGCTGCTGTCACTTCGAGTTATTATTTACGGTCCAATAAACTACGGTGAGTGTCAAAGGTTTTTTTCTTCGAAAATTGAATGTTGCAATGTTGGTTTGCTGCCGGAGATTTACAAATAATTTTTTGGTGTGTGTGAGTTATGCGATTTCGTGACAAACGGTCGTGGACATATTAAAGAACAAATCTAAATAATTGAATGGTTTTAAAGCGGCTTTAAGGATCATACAGTAGCAAATGTTTTGTCTTTTTTACTTTCCTATCTGTATACAGATAAGGAAAGTAAAGGAATCGTGATTGAATGGTTTTAAAGCAGAGTGAAAGATCATGCAGTAGCAAATGTTTTTTGTTCTTTTCATTAGATGATGTGATATTTCGTAATTTATTTTATTACTTTTACTTATAGACAAATGGTGTTATTAAGTTGTTTTATTCAGCAATTGTTCTATCCCTTTTGCAATGTTGTTCAATGTTTCAAAGTAAATAAATTTACTAGATAAAAGAAATTAGTTGTGTAAGAATTAAAATGTGTGATCAGGAAGTTTAATTTCTCTAAAAAAGCTGAATTATGTATAATATTGGTAAACAAATTGTATTTAAAGATAACAATATAACATTCTCGAAGAGCACTTATAATTTTCATTATATGATTCACAAGTAACCAGTTTTGTGCAGTACCTCTAGGAGTATATATTTCATCGTTTATAAATAATGAGTACTTTAAAAAGCGTCCCCTATATCACAATTTATCACAAAATGTTTGCGACATAATAAGCTTTTTCCTATAGTTTTTTCGCATAGATATGTTGACGATATACTGACTGCTTTTACTGGTACTAGTGGACAGTTAAATTAGTTATTAGTTTTTATCAATACTATAGACCCTAATATTAAATTTACTATGGAAACAGAGAAAGATAATTCAATTAAATTTTCAGACTTAAATATTATTAAAATTAATAAAGGCCATAGTTTTGGGATATTTGATAAGCCATCACATATTGATATTACAATAAATAATAGTTCATCTCATCCATAAAAACAAAAGCTGGCAGCATACAACAGTATAATACATAGATTAGTTAATATATCCTTACCAAAGAGAACTTCACAAAAGAATTAAATATCATTAAACAAATCGGAGTAAACAATAATTTTAATTCAAAGTTAGTAGACAACATTTTAGGGAAAAACCTTTTTAAACATGTTATTCAACAAGTTTATCCCATAGTTATAGATCAAAATTGCAGATATAAGACTTACATATATAGGAGCTCCTAGTGAAACACCAAAATATTAATAATAATGGTAAAATTAATTCTAATAATAAATCGGGGGTATATAAATTTAATTGTGGTAGTTGTCCAAAATTGTATATTGGTCAAACAGGCCGTACTTTCAATAAGCGCTATTCCGAACATTATAATAGCTTAATAAAAAACAACAATAATTCTACTTACTCAAATCATATTTTGGCTGAAAATCATTCTTTTACAGACAACTTTGAAATTTTACATATAGAGAATAAGGGCATTAAAATAAACCATTTAGAAACACTTGAAATAAATATATTTAAAAATTCAGATAACCTACTAAATGATCAATTAGATGTTAATAACTCACCCTTAATAAATCTCTTTCCGAGTTTTATGTGAGATAATCCCGGTAATGATACTATCTTATTGTTATCCGATTGATAACATAATTACTTAAGTACCCTTATTTACTTTAAATAGTTTATTTTGTTATGTTATTGATGTATTTTCTTAATTACTTTGATTAGTTAAATTACTTCGCATATATATTGGACACCTAATTGTAAATTAGTCACATTTGAAAAAGAAGTTGTACTTCGAAACATGTCATGTGTAGTGTTTTTAATTTTTTTAAAATAAAAGTTTTGAAATAACCAAAAAAAGGTTGACAGCTGTATGCACGTAGTTTAGATTCAAAAGGAAAGACTTGTATTTCGTGCAAAACTTTTTAATTAATAAATGCAAAGCGCTTTCGGCTTATTAGCCATCATCAGTGCTTATCTACAAAATTTGTGGATGTAAACTTACAATTTAAAAAATATAAATCTGATTAGGACTTTTAAGTCAAGAGTTAAAATTGTATATATACGGTTGTTTGAACAAATTGACAATTAAAAGATACAAACAAAGTGACAAAAACCAGTATTGGGAATAGTGAGCGTGGGATAAGCCCTTACAAATCATATATGATCTCCAGAAGCAAGTTAGCTTGTGTGGAAATGAGGAATTATACCACCTTCACCATTCGCACAATTGAAAACAAGTTAACAAATTAGTTAAAATTTAAAGAAATTTACAAAGAGAGGGTGACTGTAGAAAATATGTATTGAAATTTGAATCTAGAATGCAATAGTTAATATGAAGAAAGTTAAACGCAGAAGGCCAAAGTAAAAAACTAAAGGTTTTTTTATATGTACATACATTATAATTATAAAAAAATTCTACCTACTGTCCACAATGTATCCAACAAGTTCCTGGTCATCCTCACTCCCAAAATTAGATATTTTGGGATATTTACAACTTGCTAAATCATATTATTAGTATTATTAATATTTTCAAATTTAAATTTCTTTATCTATTCATTTTTATTTTTATTCAAGTTGTTTAACCGTTTCCACATGACAGTGGTGATCAGCGACACTTAAAGACGTTGACTTGTCAAATGTCAAGAGAGGAGGTGCGTTCACCTCAGTGTGGAACATGTTTCTCCAAGTGTGATTCGAGTGATTGGAAGTGGTTAACGGAGATCAAAATTTGTTAGTATTGAATTTAAAGATTTGATTTATTGTTAGTTAAATTTAAATAAATATTTAATATGAAATGATGTTATTATTTTTAATGATCCTTTTAATGTCAAGACAAAACAAAAATGTCACTCGCGTGGTTCTGATGTGCCATCTCGGGCTCTGCAGAACTTTTTTCCCAAGATGGCACAACTGAACCCCTAAAAGTTTTGTGAAAATCTACCAAATTTGGTTTTACTCATTTAAGAAACATGTTAACGTCTACGATTTTAGTCATTTTCGCTAGTCTACTGTAGGTAGGTGGCAGACACATTAATGCGTCTTTATTTTTAAGATAAACTAAGAAAAAGGGGATGAAACGGATCTGGTCCCTATACGTATTTGTTTTTACAGACGATTCTATTAAAATGCACAAATGGGAGAAAATATTTTCTCCGTAAATATTTTTTCAGTTTTTCTATTGTTCTTTTTATATTAAAGTGATGCCGACATAAAAAAACTCTCTTCAATGGAGTTTAAACAAGAGTAAGGCATTTAAATTTTTTAATACTGAAAATCTTTTGAATATACAATAAAAAGAAAACAATTATTAAATTTAAATATTTATTGTTTTAATAAAAGAGATTATTAGTTTGCATATCGCTGCTAATTGTTAGGTTTTCAGTACCCAGACAACAGCACCGTATGTTAGCATAGGTCTTATGATAGCCGTGTACGTCCATGTAAAGACACTAGGGGAGAGAATTCAGATGTGCCTTACTGTTCGTAAGCAATGTGGAAGTTCCATGTTAAGTTGCTATAAAAGATGAGACCTAGATACTTTCTTTCTCTTGAAAAATTCAGTTATGTATTTAGGAACTTGGAGCTTTTAGAGTACGGACATACCGAAGATACATGGATGTGCGCGGTCGAGATCGCGGTCGACGTTTTCATCGATGACGGGCAGAACATACCGAAGATACCTTCCTTTCATTATTCTTTGCGGTTTCTGAGTAGACTAACACTGTTTCAGGGAAATTTGCTTTTTTAAATAATAAAACTATGTATAGAAGCAACATTAGTGACAAAAGTGATAATATGTCTTCAAGTGAAAAATGGTGAATCATTTGTAATTCTTCAAATCGGCTCATCCTTTAAACCAAAAATGGCAGTATCTTAGAGAATACCATAACCTATTTAAAGAGCTTTAAAAACACTACTCAGACAGATTTATGGCATTTATTTCAAAAATCCAGAGCACAAAACACTAAATCTATCAGCTTATCCTTCATTTTCGTATATAAAATAACCAAACATCAACAAAACCAACAACCCAAACGTCTCGCACCCTGTTTACAACAAGAAATGAATAAATAAATATCGTCCGTATCTCCGGCAAATGTCACGTGGTTTAAAAACGCCAATAAACGTGCAATTTACCACGCGATGAACAGCTCGATCGCAATGCAAAACAAACTATTTTGTTCTGACATCGACATCGCTGTAAACCGCGATGGTAGGCGGCGGGGGTGAACGGGTGAAACATTCTTGGTATGTGCGATCTCATAAGAAAATGAAGGTTTTTTCTGACATCGATATAGTGACCGCGACCGCTACCTCCACCGCGCACATACATGTATCTTCGATATGCCCGTACTCTTAGTTCCATTTTCATTGTTTTTCACATAAAAAGGACCATTTTATTTTTCTTGGGATTGATAAAGAGTAAATGTTCCTTGCTTCCCTGTTCTTAAATTTTGAAAGCTACTCATAATACAAAAAATTACAGTTATGACACTTAGCCAACGAAATCTCTTCGAGTTTGCGCATGACGTATTGTGGTGTGGAATATGGTTATCTCATTGACCATGGGCAAATTAAAATTTATTTTCGCGCGCAGTTTTCGATCAGATGATGCATCAAATTCATAAAAGCCACGACTTCCACCACAATACATCACCATGACGTATAGTACTTGCATTCTTTCGCAGAGTATCTCTTAAAATTCTTTGTTTACAGAATAGGCAGGTCATCTGCATAAGCTTATTTAAAGAGACTCTCATTATTGAGGCAGCTGGTGAAGGTCGAGGACCATGTTCCACATTAGAGGTGATTGCATCTTTCCCTGTGGACATCCCTTCGCAACTAACCCCCTTATACTCCTATTTTATACACTTACTAACCATCTGTGGAACATTCCTATTGGTTAGTGAATATATTATTTTGAAGAAGAAAGTGATATTATCAAAAGCACTTTCTATGTCTATGAAAATACCTGGAGGGCTGTTTATTATCCAGAGATCTCTTTATCCTGCCAGCAACTAGGTGAGGTGCTGAAGGTTAATTGACCGGCATGTTTTTGAGGCAGTGTACTATTTTTAAAATAATCTTTTGAAAATGTTATTGTAAATGAGAGCCTGCCGTATATGTAGTTTAATTTCTCTTAAAATTATTTAAAATATGGTCTGAGGGTCGATTTCTGATTTGCTATTCCAAAGTTTGACCTTGTTGTAAACATAATACATCAAGTAAATTATCAGTCAACTCGTTAAGTTAACTTACAGAGGATCAACGTCCAGTTTGCCACTTCTGCATCTTGGTATATATCTAGTAGAGCCAACCGAGAAAAGTGAGGTTGTATTTTGCCTTTTTTTTTGCTAGTGAAATCGCAGACGCCAAATGATAAAAATAAAGGAGAATTTCAAGCTTCAAATTGCATGGTACCATCCATTCCAATCATGCCTCGCTTGTACGGACTTCCAAAGATCCACAAGACGGACATACCCATTAGGCCAGTTGTAAGTTTCATTAACACTCCAGTTGCAAAAATCACCATTTTTATTTGCAACGTAATTCATGATCTCACACAATTCAAACCAGCCAACTCAATAAGTAATAGTTTAGAATTTTGTAATAAAATCAAAAACTTCAACATCCCTGACAACTGCACCATGGTTTCTTTCGATGTTAGCAACCTGTAAACCTCGGTTCCAAGGTTTGAGACCATGCTTTTGGTTCGGGAGGTTTTCAGAAGTTCAAACGTTTCTGTCAATAACACAACCATCATTTTACAATTTTTAAACCTGTGTTTATTACAAAATTTCTTCACTTTTAACAACATTACCTATGAACAACCGGTTGGCCTATCTCATCTAATCGCTGATATCTTCATGAACCATCTAGAAACCAGCTACATTATTTCACAACATAAAAATATTTTAATTTACCACAGATATGTGGATGACATTGCCTAATAAATGGTAATGCCAACACGGCTTCTAATATTTTAAATTCAATCAACACTATCCATCCCAATATAAAATTCACTCTGGAAGCCAAAAAAGAGAATGTTGTTTGAATTTTTTGGACCTTTCTGTCCACAGGCATGGTAACAAATTTGAATTTAGCATATATAGAAAACCTACCCAAACAGACCACGTGATGCACTATTCTTCAAATCACCCTCACCAACATAAAATGTCTGCTTTCTATTGCTATATTCATAGACTTCTATCAATCCCTCTAAATAAAACTAACTATCTTCAAGAATTATATATACTTAAACAAATTGCATTTAACAACGGGTATGACCCGATTAAAATTCATTCTCTAATCACCAAAATTAAATTCAAGAAAGTTCAAAAATTAGCCTAACCTAATTTGAGTCATATTAATAATTTTAACATATCAATCCCCTTCTGGGAAAATAACTTAGCTAAGAGCATCTCAAAAATTTATGCTAACAACGTAGATAACATTAAAGTATCTTTCAAATCAATTAATAAATTAGACTCTCATCTAGTCAGCACAAAGACAGAACGAATTTGTTAGACAAGAGTGGAGTGTACAGGTTGCAATGCAGCGATTGCGATGTCAGTTATATTGGCAGAACTTGCAGATCTTTGGAAATCCGCATAGGCGAGCACATCAAGAAGCCGGATATATCTGCATTTGGACATCACTTGAGGTTTAATCAACATAATTTTAGCCCAACAAAAATCTCCAAATTATTAGTCAACTTAAACACAAAAAAAAAATTTCAACTTATTAGATTTCCATGAAGATGTTGAAATTACCCTTGAAAGAGACAACAATATCCTCTGTCTCAACACTCAAGTGAACCTTAACAGAAATTTCATACCACTCCATAGACAACTCAGTTAACCCTCTATGATGATGTTGCTCAATATAATCCTTTGAGAGCCATCCCCTCCTAAACTCGATTTCACCCATCAGAGCCTACCTTTGGAACCATGGTTCTTTTATGATTATAATTTTTTTATTCTCTATTTTGTCTCACTCCAACCATGAGTACGCTTGTTGAGTGATTTAGAATTTTTAAGACTAAACATCAGATTCACCTCTAGGGACCGCGGGTTCAGTTGTGTCATCTTGGGCTCTCTGAAAAAAGTTCTGCAGAGCCCGGGCTGGCACATCAGAATCACGCAAGAGATATTTTTGTTTTGTCTTGACATCATTAAAAAGATCAATTCATATTAAACATTTATTTAAATTAAAATTTAACTAACAAATAAATCAAATTCCGAAAATTTTTCTTTAAATTCAATACTAACAAATTTTGATTTCGTTTAAACACCTCCACTCACTCGAATCACACTTGGAGAAACTTGTTCCACAATGAGGTGAACGCACCTCCTCTCTTGACATTTGACAGGTCAACGTCTTTAAGTGTCGCTTGTCACCACTGTCACATGAAAACAGTCGGTTAAACAATATTAATAAAAATGGAAGTATAAATCAATTTAAATTTAAAAATATTACTAATATTAATAATTATGATTTAGCAAGTTGTGAATCTCCCGAAATATTTAATTTTGGAGCGAGGATGACTAAGAACTTGGTGGATATGCTTGTTTGTGGACAGTAGGTAGACTTTTTTACAATTATAATGTAAATGGAAAAACCTTTAGTTTTTTTTCTTTGGCCTTTTGCCTTTAACCCTTTTCATATTAACTATTGTATTCTACATATAAATTTTAATATATTTTCCACAGTCACCCTCTATTTGTAATTTTTTTAAAATTTTTAACTAATTTGTTAACTTGTTTTCAACTGTACTCAATGTGAATAGTGAAGGTGGTATAATTCCTTAGTTCTGGAGATCTGATATGATTTTTTAGGGGCTTAATCCACACTCACTATTCCCAACACTGGGTTATTTCACTATGTTTGTTATTTTTTAATTGTTAATTTATTCAAAATTATCTTTATACAGGGTGGTCCACCGGTAACGCCTCGGTCTGTATATCCAAAACTATACTTTTTTTAAAAAATCGGTTTTTACGGGGAGATATATATCAGAAAAGGCAACAATTTAAAAATAATTTTAATAATACAGGGTGCTCTAGGAAATTGGAATATATCAAAGTTAGGTTTTTTAATCGGGACACCCTATATTTTATTGCATTTTTAAAATCTACAAAGAAAATTAGTGTAACTTTTTTAAGGGGTTGTTATATCTAGAGCCTATCATTTTTGATATATTCGAGGATTTTCAAAATTTTGGGGTGTTTAAAAACTGCAAATATATCCTACATTTCTTAATATTTCAAAGTGATTTTTTTAAGGTACATTAAGCGTCTTCTGGGCTGTAACCTCAAATACATACTGATCAAAAATATCGTATAGGGTGTATACGAAATAGATATTTATTTTACGTAGATTTAAACACCGAAAACTTCGTTATTTTAAATAGAACACCCAGTATATTTTAACATTATTAGAAATATCTTTTGAAACCCTTTCAAACAATATACATAGGTATTCCCTATACCTATATGTTGTTGTTTTAGAGAATAGTCTAGTTCTTATAATTTATGTAAATAATTCATTAAATTTAGTTAATCAAGGTGTCTGGGCATTGATTGTTAATTTATGTCATTTTAATTTAAACAGTTTCCAATAGGTATTATTTTGTGTTTTGTGCAAGAAATGGTGGATATGATTCTCACCATAGGTGAGTGTTATGAAAACTGTTTTTTAGCAACACGGGTTTATGCCCAAAAGTATCCAGACAGAAATCAACCGGATAAGAGAACTTTTGAAAGAGTTTTAGAACGTTTTCGTACAACAGGCAGTGTTGTATATTCAAAACAAACTGTGAGTAAACCCGTAGTTGATAATGAAGACAACGAATTTCTAGTATTAGGTTCAGTAACGGAGAATCCTCACATTAGCACCAGGGAAATTTCGAGGCAAATGGATATACCTAGAACCAGTGTAATGAGAATTCTCAAGAAACACCGATTCCACCCTTACCATATCCAATTTCATCAACATTTATATGGAACTGATTTTCAACGACGCCTAGATTTTAGTTTATGGCCGCTAGAACAGGTAGGAGAAAATAGAGACTTTTTCGATTTTGTCTTATTTACAGACGAATCCACTTTCCATAACAATGGCTTAGTAAATCGCAATAATTTTCATTACTATGATACAGAAAATCGGCACCTATTTAGAACTATTGACCGACGAAACAGATGGAGCATAAATGTCTGTGGGAGGATTATTGGAGAGAAAGTTATAGGCCCATATTTTTTTAATAGTCATGTAAATGGAAATAATTTTTTGAGGTTCTTTCGTTTAGATTTTTGGCTGCTTCTCGAAGATATACCATTGAACGTACGGCAACAATTGTGGCTACAATTAGATGGTGCGCGGGACGTGATCACCCTGTTTAACACCCCCATACTTTTTTTTATGGGATTACATAAAATGTCTTGTATACAATAGCCCAGCAACCGCGCCAAAAGATACGAAAGAACGAATTAAGAATGCATTTGCAACTATTACGCCGGATATGCTAAAAAGAGTAAGAAATTCGTTTGAACGAAGGATCACAATGTGTATTCAAGAAGACGGTCATCATTTTGAACATCTATTATTAATTAATTTATTATCTTGTATTATTTTGTAATTCGTGTTTAAAAAAAAATGTAACAATGTTAGTAAAACTATCACAGATAGGTATAGGGAATACCTACATCGTTTGAAAGGGTTTCGAAAAATACTTCAAATATCGTTAAAATATATTTGGTTTTCTATTTAAAATAAGTTTTTAGTGTTTAAATCTACGTATAATAAATATGTATTTCGTAAACACCTTATATAATATTTTTGATCAGTAAGCATTTGAGGTAACAGCCTAGAAGACGCTTAATGTACCTTAAAAAAATCAATTTAAAATATTAAGAACTGTAGGATATATTTGCATTTTTTAAACACCCGAAAATTTTGAAAATCCTCGAATATATCAAAAATGATAGACTCTAGATATAACAACCCCTTAACAAAGTTACACTAATTTTCTTTATAGATTTCAAAAATTCAATAAAATATAGGGTGTCCCGATTAAAAAACCTAACTTTGATATATTCCAATTTCCTGGAGCACCCTAATTATTGAAATTATTTTTAAATTGTTGCCTTTTCTAATATACATCTCACCGTAAAAACCGATTTTTTAAAAAAAGTTTAGTTTTGGATATACAGACCGAGGCGTTACCGGTGGACCACCCTGTATATATTTTTAACTTTTGACTTAAAAGTCTTACTCAGATTTTATTTTTACACATATTTATAAAATGTAAGTTTACATTCACAATTTTTGTAGATAAGCACTGATGATGGCACAATGCCGAAAGCGCTTTGCATTTATTAATTAAAAAGTTTTGCACGAAATACAAGTCTTTTCTTTTGAATGATAAAAATATCTTTTGCGATGATCAAATTTTTTGATTAAAATTTATTGAATAATTTAAAATAGTAAACAGATAAGTTGTGTGCTTCTCCTGTCAATTCGGCACTCAACACATCTTAGAATGTGACTTGTTGGACCATGCAATTATGTAAAAAACATTTTTTATTTTTTCTTTGCCTATGTTATTTTTTAACGAGTAACCCTGTAGATTTATTTCACAAAAAACAACCTGTATTTAAATTCCATCCATCACCCTTATTGTTGAGAAATATTTTTTTCTTAATACGTCGAACTGTTATAAAAATACGAAGGCGGCGTCCGAAAATATTACCCATCTCCCGAACTTTTTCGACGAAAGCGCCTCGTCCCGGCTGCCAAACCATTATAAATTTCAATTTAAATTCACCTTATTTAGGCAAAATCCAATCCGAGGCGCGCACTAAATTCAAATCCAACTTGCGAAAATACCTTGGATTTAAAAGTTTTCTCGAACGTATCTGACTAGAATCGCGCATAAAAAATTCACCCGAGGATAAATAGTATATACATTTACATATTAAAACAGACTAATATGTGGACTCTCCTAGAAAGTGAAAATTATTTAGATTAAAAAAAGAAACATATATTTAAAGGAGTATATGTATTTATCTTATCAAATAAAATAATTATTCGTACTTAAGATAAACACAGTAGAACGGTTGGATACCCTTCTTTAGTAAAATATTTATCGTTGGAGGTGTATTCCCTCAGGGCTAAGTGGTAACTAAATTTTCAAAAAAACAGACGTCTAAAACATCTAAGACGTCTAATAGTGCCGGATTTCTACCAGCTAAAAAACTTCCACTCTTTATCACAGGAATGTCTTTTTGAAGAAATCACCAGTCCATATATCTTCGAAGAGACGTGATGTAAAGATGGTCGCAAGTACTTCTCAACAAGTTGTTAGGGTATACTCATATATTCCTTCCTTCTAAAATCTCTCCTTTTGTCCCAGTTTCTGTTTTATCATGTTAACTTTCTGTTGCCATTGCTCTATGTTACTGGTCTAAAATATTTTCTTTAAAGAGCCTAATTCCAATATGTGGATATTATGGCTTATTTAGTGTTAACCCATGGTTAATGCTCTAGAGGGCAAATAAAGGCATTCAAAAGTTTACAGGCCTATGAGTCAGAATTTGTTTTGAAAACGAACATTTTCATAACACTACATGTCAACATATGTTTTTTAAAGTAAACTATTCATACATACTTATGTATTAATTTTGAGTATTTTTAAAATATTTTTTGTGAAAGTAATGTTAACTCATTGTGCCAAATTAAGATTATAAGTAGTAGATGGTGTTTTAAATGTTATAACAATTTTGTAAATAGTTTTATTCTATTCTAATAAATAAAATTTGCTTTAATATTTAGTTACATTTTAATCATTTTGGTTAGAAATTCATCAATTTTTAGTTTTAAAAAATCAGTAATAAAATTATTTTTTTCTAAAATACTTCAGATTTCATCTCTTCATGGTAATCTCCCATCTTTTTACCTTCAAAAACCAATAATGCATTTTCTACAAAACCTTCAGAATCAGCATGTAAAATAATAAGGTATCTTCCCTTTCTTGTAAGGCTTTTCAGGAATCGCTACCTTTAATAGTACTCAGTGTAGAAGGATCCATAATTGTAGATTTTCAATACAATTGCTTACTGAAGAACTATTATTTACGAAATAAAGTAAAAAACTGTAATGGATGAGATCAAATTATAAATTGTCAGAACTGTCAACAATATCAATTATTAGCTGATGTTCATGCTAAAAAGTAATGTGTGAAATTGACTGTAATCTGACCAATCAGAAGGCTACAGAATTGCCAACTTAAATTTAAATCGCTCCTCTTAATTTAAAAACAGAGTATAATAGTTCATTAAAAATCGAACTAGGATGAACTCCTCTAGTTTCACTTTTTGCACTAGTTGCATAAATAACTATTATTTTAATTGTAATAAAAATTTTAAATTACAAAATTGTGTTGCTATTTTTATTTACTTTCTACTGAATGTTTTGCAAGTCTAAAGTCGAAAAATATATGTAATGTTATTTAAGTTTAGTTATTTAGGTAATATACAAATGTTTAAATCATTAAAATTTAACTTTTTAATCCAATAAATGTTTTTTGTTGGGAAGCTCCTTTAATTCTTATTTAAATAAGAGCCTACGCCACTGGTATATCGATCTGGAGCAACGGAGAAGGAATATTTTAAAGTGAGGCAGACGATGACTAGTTGATGACGCCCGTGGCTTTTTCTAAGTTGAATTGTACTTTACTGCTATCAAAATAAGTAAATAATAGTGATCTATTTACGGTCGCTAGGGGCAAAAACTAGTAAAACTTTGTTATTTACTAAAATCAATAGTTACTTATAAGTAATATACCCCACGAAGAGCTCTTGCTGACGTTTTCGGGTTTATTAAAATCTACTTTAATTTATACATCTCTAAACCTCGTTTACATTAGGTTTAGATAAAGTTATCTACTAATACCCCCAATAAAATAGATTAAAAATAGTAATATAAAAATAGGTGAACAAAAACTTGCGGTAAACCGAGGCTTCTTTCCGGCTGGGAAATGTCTAGTAGACGATTGATGTCCTATTATCTCTGCTTCGTTAGCGGCATACAAATCGAACTGCCTGTCATAAAGGTGTCTTCTTGCTGGTTGCTAGCCCGTCACAAGAATACTAGCCTGTCACAAGGATACTAGCCGGTCTCAAGAAGTGTTACCCTGTCACAAGGAGTATTGGCCCGTCACAAGAACCTTAAAGAAAATGTATAAAATAAAATAGCTCGATAACTATTTATTCCTGGTTAATAAAGAATTAAATTTAAATAACCAGGTACCTACATAGCCTTCTCGTGAAGCGAGGTCTAGAAACTAAGTAGTAACTACTCAACGTTTATCAGTTAAATTAAAGTTCGGCTTATAAGTTTATGTAGGTAATCTTCAGATTTAGAAAGCAACAAAATAGGCGGCTTGTGAAGCGAGTTATACCCAACAGTTACATTTATTTTATTAGGAAAATTACACCCTTAGGTTTCAAAATACTACCCCTTAATAGTCCATCCCATATACTAAAAATATACAACGAAAAGAAACATAAGTTAGGGTAAATAATCGTCTGACTAAAATCAAACTATATTTTCCCCGTTAACAGCAATAGAGGGTGGGTGGCTCAGTGGTAGAGTCTCTGCCTGCGGATCCAAGGGTCCCAGGATCGAATCCCACCGTTGGCCGGAATTTTTTCATTTAATTTAATTATTTAAAATTAATTCTGATGCCTTGGTAGGATTCCCCACTCGACCATTCACTGTTGGGTACTGATTAACAGTGCTGTTTCTAAAGTGGCGCTGGGAAATAGTAACAAAACCTACACAGAACACGAGGCTAATAACCGTAGCAGTTGATACCGATGACGCAAAAAAAAACAGCAATAGGGGGAAGACGAAGCACAAAATCAGATCAAACTGCAAATTCGTGAACACCTTATCCAGAAAAAATTACATATATATGTGGGCACTGAAATAAAAGACGAAGACCTTACAAAATGAACTACTACGATGCAATTTGAGTGCTGCGCAGAAGGAACTTACCTCTATGAGATCCAAAACGTGGTTAAATATATCCTCCTAAGAGCTCTTACAACATGTGATTAACCAAAAATACTATCAAATCACACACTATTGTAGTTTTAAACAAAGGTTGTTTTGCAATATCCCAATTATAAATGGAAAAGAATTCCACTAACTTTTGAAACAGCCTTCACTAACACACGTGCAGAATGAATTCCTAAATTCGAAGAAGCGACGTCACTTCCCAAAAACCAATAATACCAACATACCTTAGTGGCAAATAGATGTCCTCTTAGCGCCCTCTATTACGAAATAAATTCTTGACAGAAAGGGCTAAAATAACCAAACAAACCTCTAAAATGAAATAAATAGCCTAGCTAAACGTACATAGAGGTCATATATACCCCAAACTGAACAAATACCCACAATTACCGTCGTGGCGGAAACGCTAGACAGATATCTTGAAAACAGGGCAGCCACCTACTCGACCAGAGTGTCGCAGAAAATCCCTTGCATCTATAAGAAAATATTTGCGAACAAACGCCTTCGACAGTGAGTTGACAGAAATCAGCTGTTCGATTGTCGATCCAACAAACTAGATAATCACAGAGGTTTAAATGTGTGTATACAAGGACCTGTTTAGAAGTACTGAATGCGGAAACTATTGGACAAAACAAGCGCATTCCTATTTTAATGAATAACCGCTATAAGGTCAAATATAAACGTTACACTGCAACATTTAGGAACAATTTTCTACTGCTACTTCCGTTTTAGGTAGCGGCAATATTTTTATTCATTTAAATGCTTATGATATCAAATAATTATTTGGAAGTCTACAAACACTAACCGAATGTTTTTACATTTATGAGTTAAAATATTTATTTTTTGAAAATATAGAAAACTACTTACCTCGTCCCACGACTGGAAATAATTTGTATATTTTCTTTCAATACAGTTCTTCGAATATTTGACCTAATACAATATATTTCATGAGCGTTATAAAAAAAACTCAAGTAGGTACAATATTCAATAAAAATATCTTTATCCATATCAGTTTAATTTTTTCACCACTAGAAAAAAGTAAATATTTTATATTATTTTTTACATAAATACTAACTCCTTTACCATTGATATTACGTCAACAATCTTCTTTTTTAAAAAAATTAACCAATCGTATCCACTCTTATTGTACAAACTACTATTGTTACTTTTAATATGTATGTGCATATCAATATTATGTACAAAATATCGATACTCTATTCACTGTGGAATATAAACGAGATTTAATTTTTACACCCTTCCATATTTCAATAAATACTAGCCGGAACGATTCAAACATAAACGAAGCGGTTTTATTAAAGTGATAAATAGGAATTACTTTTGTAACCGTTCTGGAAATCGACGAGGCAGTTAAATCGTTTACGAAAAGTAGAAATCAATCAAATACCGTAATCCACATTACCGATATTACGTTTAATTAATTCGTTTATATATCCTTTGACTCGTTGAAAGCCCCATTTGGCATTAATCAAAGCGAAACGTTATGATATGCGGCAGTAATTTTCAACTTTCATTAATTTTTTAACGATCTGGCATCGAAGTACGGAGTACGGTTTTTTCGGTGTAAATCCGTTTGGTATAAATATTATTTTTTTAAATCCTATTCTAATAATTTTTAATAAAAATCCAGTGATTTTCAGTCTCTGTCGATTTTTTTAAAGTACAGAACATCATGGGAAAAGGATACAATATTTCGAGAAATGGCAAAGTCGAGAGGAAAAGTAAAGCAGTAATTTATTACACACACAGTACAGATCCATGAGGTAAAATAGCTGTTTGTTTATTAGGAAAGAAAGTGATAACTTGAGATAAAAAATTAACATAAACAGCAAAAAGCTTTCCGCTCGAATTTCATGCAGGATTTTTTTGCAAACACACTCACGAACAAAATAATTCTTAAGAGCAAACCGAATACTTGGAAAATTTATAATTTATTCTGAGCCTTTAGTTTTAGTCAGATTTTTGTGAAATTTTCTGGAAATACCAATAATAACAAAACTTAGGGTGGAGAAATAATGATAATAAAGTGCCTTTATTTTGCATTGTAATATACAATTCATAAAAAAATATAGGGGCGAAGTCTAGCTAAGCTACTCCACTTAACCTCTAAACACTAAGTAATTTGTTTACAAACAAAATAATATTTAGAAGACTTAAAAATTGATTTACAGAACAAATTTTATATGGAACAATAGCAATTTAATACAAAAAATATTAAAAATGAATTTAAGAAATGATTATAAAAATAAACGGGGTGGGTGGCTCAGTGGTAGAGTCTCTGCCTGCAGATCCAAGGGTCCCAGGTTCGAATCCCACCGTTGTCCGGGATTTTTTCATTTAGTTTAATTATTTAAAATTAATTCTGATGCCTTGATAGAATTCCCCACTCGACCATTCACTGTTGGTAAAAAAAAGTATAATGTAGTAATGTAACGTTCATTTTTGGCCCCACGAATTAATAAAATTGTTTTGGCTTACCTGGTTAATCATACAAAAAAAAGGGTAAAATCGTTTTGATGATATCACTATTATTTTTGTCATTAACTAATTTCACCTATATTCTAACTTTCGGACATCATTATTACAATTTATTTCATCTCACCACTAAGTAAAAGGATAGTATAATACTTTGTACAATGGTCATATTGGCAGTGTAGTGTTCACTGTTTTAATTTGCCAGATTCTCCTAAAAATAGACCAAGTTTCTGTCAAAGGTTTGGTTTTATATTAATTGTAGTTTTATATTTTAATAAAAATACTATTCTCACTTTTAATGAAGTTTTATTTTTTTATTATACTTCACATTGGCAATCAATAAATATTTTTAACAACTACCTAACAACTATAAAGTCTCTAGTCTTCATAATGACAACCTAAAAATATTATCTTAACACCCTCTCTTAATTTTAGGTTGGGATGTAATGACAACATAAAAGTCAAAAAAATGTCAATTTTAAAAACCATATTAAGCTGTGTTCATGAAAGTATTTTTTAGTGTTTGAAATTTGACATTTCCTAGCGGTTTAGTGAGAATGTCCGCTATTTGATTTTCACTAGCACAATATTTTAGATTCACTGTTCCTTCATGGACTTTTTCACTTATGAAGTGATATCTAACGTCTATATGTTTACTGCGTTTATTGAATTGCCCATTTTTAATAATTGTTATGGCACTTTGATTGTCTACATTCAAATCAATCTTGATGTCGTCACCAGTAAGTTCGTCAATCAAGTGTTTAAGATAAATAAGTTCCTTTACACACTCAGCGGCTGATATGTACTCAGACTCCGTACTTGAAAGAGACACTATTGGTTGTTTCCTGGATCCCCATGAAATAGGTCCTTTACAAAAAAATATTATATATCCAGTGGTACTTTTGCGAGTGTCTATATCTCCTGCAAAGTCTGAATCACAGTAAGCAATTAACTTCTCACCTGCTTTTTCATAACTGATGCCATCACTTTGTGTATTTACTAAATAGCGAAATATACGTTTAATATTGATAATATCTTGTTCTGTAGGACTTTCTATTCTTCTACTACAAAAACTCACTGGGTAAGCTATATCTGGTCTAGTCTTATTTGTCAGGTATAATAGACTTCCCACAGCTTCTCGGTATGGATAATCAGTATGTGCAGTTTTAGTTTCTTCAAAGTTCTTAGTAACCATCGGAGTAGATACTGGTTTTGCATTTTGCATATTAAATTTTTCTAGTATGGACTTCACATAACATTCTTGTTTTAATAAAATTTTTCCTGGTTGTTTCTCAATTTCTATTCCTAAAAATTTATGTGGATTTTCAAATATTTTCATCTCGAATTCAGTTTTTAAATTTCTTAGTAGATTTTCCAAATCTGTTTCATTTTTACTTATAACAATTCCATCGTCAACGTATATAGCTAGGTATAAAGTTCGTTCTTCATTTCTAAACATGCATTGATCGGATTTTAATGCAATTAGACCACAAGCCTTTAGAGATTTTGTGAATCTTTCATTCCATTTCAATGTAGCTTGTTTCAAACCATATAATGACTTCTTTAGTAGACAAATCTTATTATCTTTATTTTTTAAGTTGTATCCTTCTGGTATATACATGAAAATTTCTTCACTTAAATCACCATACAAAAACGCCGTTTTAATATCAAATTGTGTGATTTTCATATCATTTTTAGTAGCTAATGCTAATATAATTCGAATTGATGAACTATTTACTACAGGACTGAATGTTTCGTTATAATCTATTCCTCTTCGTTGCTCGAATCCTCTAATTACAAGCCTCGCTTTATATCTTCCATCGTCTTTGATTCGGAATACCCATTTGCTTTGAAGAATGTTTTTATCTTCTACTGAACTTTTATCTACATAGGTCCATGTTTCATTTTTCTTTAATGATTCTTTTTCCTCATTAATGGCTAGTTGCCACTTCTCTTTGTCTGATCCGCTTAGAGCTTCCTGGTACGTCAGTAGTGCTTCACCTTCTAAATCGAGAAAATAATCATTTAATTTTTCTGGTATCTTAATTTTTCTTCCACTTCTAGTTACAATCTCTTTCTTTTCTTCTGTTAATACATTGTTTTTTATTTCTGCTGTTTGAATATTGGTCAATTCTTTTTCGTGATTATTAGTCAATTCTAGTTCGTGATTATTGATCAATTCTTGTTCGTCTTCTATTTCTGAATTGTTTTCGCTCTGTACGTCATTTTCTATATTTTTTGAGATTAATTTAATTGTTTCGTCTAGTGATATTTTTTCTGGTTCTTTGAATTCCACATCTCTGTGAAGTTCTATTTTTCTATTTTTTTCATTCCATAAGCGATAACCATTTGGTGCATAACCCACGAATAAGTATTTTTTACTTCTTGGATCAAGTTTTTTTAAGTAACCTAACGTTTTCGCATATGCAATTGATCCAAAAATTTGTAAGTTTGATAAGTTTGGCTTTGTTCCATTCCAGCATTCTATAGGGGTTTTTTTTAATGTGTTAGTGGGGCTTCTATTTAATAAGTTGCTACATAAACAGCTTCACCCCAGACACTGTTATTCATGTTTGCATCAAATATTAAGGCTCGAGCTTTTTCTAAAAGGGTTCTATTGAGGCGTTCTGCTTTGTCATTTAATTGAGGAGTATGAGGTATAGTAAAGTCTAATATAATGCCTTTGTTTTTACACCATTGCTTAAAGTTTGTATTTGCATATTCTCCCCCATTATCGCAACGTATTTTAGATACTTTTAAATTTTGATATGCCTCTGTTTCAGAAATATATTCTTTAAGATATATTGTAGCTTCATTTTTAAATTTTAATAAATAAACTCTGGAATAGTGCGTATAATCATCTAGGACTGTTAGTATGTATTGTTTTGAATCCCAAGTTGATGGTTGTATGGGGCCGCAAATATCTGTATGTAGTATTTCTAAAGGTCTCCTTGCTCTTTGTCTCATAGTGTTAAATGGGTTTCTAGTCTGTCTTGCCTGTAAACAGACCTCACAGGTACCTCTTTTATCTTTACATTCAGATTTATTTAAAGTCATCCCTGTCGATAAGTCAATTAATTTGCACATATTTTTATAACCCAAATGTCCTAGTTTTCTGTGCCATTCTTCAATATTCCCCGTTTTATCTGTTAAATTTGCCTCTTCTGATTGATTTATTTTAACTACATATAATCCATTTTCTGTTTTGTTTCCTTCTAATACTTTTGTTGCATTTTTCTTTATTATAACTTTTTCTTTTGTAAAAATTACTTCACCATTATTCTCTGTTATAGCATTAACAGACAGTAAGTTTTTCCTAAGTTCTGGAATGAATAGAACGTCTTTTAGTGTGCATGAAGTAGTTTCAATATTTCCTTTCCCTTCTGCTAACATCTTTTCATTTTTCTTTGCTACTTGTATGCTTGAATGTGTTTTTTCTAAATTTATAAAAAGTTCTTTAGAATTTGCCATGTGAATTGAGCTACCAGAATCAACGACAAAATCATTAGTGTTACCGTCTTGGTTTTCTGTTAGGAATGATATTTTATTTTCTCTTAACAACTATAAAGTCTCTAGTCTTCATAATGACAACCTAAAAATATTATCTTAACAGTTTCGTTGTAAATTTATACATATTATGTATTATAGTCTCACCTTTGGGTAATTAATTATTTACGATACCATTCTTTAAGACTTTCTTTGTTTATTTTTGTTACAGATGTCAGGTTAGGTTAATATTTTTTAATTATGACAGTGAATGACATAAACGTCATTTGACGACAGAACACCGACAAGTGTCATGTTTGTAGTACGTTCCAATGTCGGGCTCAGAACCCCAGGTAAGGTAGTTTCACAATGAGCGATTTTCAGTCGTGAGGGATTTTTTTGCGATCGCTGTTTATTAATTTTTGTTGGGAACAGTTTCCCAAATGTAATTATACTGTATATAAATATAGTTTTTAGGGTACCTTTCGTAAATGGTCTCTTAAGTTATATAGTGGGGAATTCTTGAGGATGAATTTCTGAACCCACTTGACATTTATCGGAAAGGGATTTCGGCCATTTTGGACGGCTGACGTATTGTTTCTGTCAGTGGTGTTGAGACACGAGAGACGATTTTTGCGTCGAAGTAGAATTTTCTTAATATTTAGCCCCATCGGCTTACCCTAATTAAAGGGGATTTTAGATTCTACTTCATGGTTAATTGTGGGTAAATGGACATTTCGTATTTTGAGAGGAATTTTAGTGTATTGGTAAATTCCTATGGTCATTGGTCCAGCCCATATCTATTATAGGATTTTAACGCAAGAATTGGACGTTCACAGCATTTGGAGTGTGGAATATTGTTGTGCTGTGGATCTTCTCACGTGCCTCTCATCCTTGGAAGGCTACCAAGTTAACCCTTTACGAAAAAGGTATGTTTTGTATATATTTGGTTATGTTACGCACCATGTGGCTGTCAATTTATTTTATGTTATGGCATGGTGTAACAGAATATTAATTATTTGAGCTCATAATACTGTTTATGACTCACTGTTGAGCCAATGTAATTTTTCTTTATCCTAGATGCTGAATATTTTCTAGTTTATGTACATTTTTGGGTAATCCTATAGTTCGGGATACTTGAGTCAACGTGTATTGACAATTTTCTTTGTAATATTTTAAGGGTTTCACCCAGGGGGTTGTTAGCCCAAGATTCGTCGACAGTTTCACCCAGGGGGTTGTTAGCCCAGGATTAGACGACAGTTTCACCCAAGGGCTTGTTAGCCCAAGATTCGTCAACAGTTTCACCTAGGGGTTGTTAACCCAGGATTCGACAACAATTTTTACCCAGGGGGTAGCGACTCAGGATTTCAACAGTTGTACACAGAGGGTTATATCGTCCGGAGTTCAACGGTTTCATCGAGGGAACACAGAACATTGGTATGCTAGCCGCCTAGCTTACTTGCAGCTAGATTTACAATGATGATTCTCGTTCTGGATAGGAAGATGGGAATGCTGTGAAAGAAGACACCCTACTATCAGGTTTTTCTTATACGTTATATTGAAGGTTTCATGCGTGCTTTGTTAAACTATACATTCACTTTCAACCGAATGTTGTCAAGGTATTCTCAACATTATTTATACTTTTGAGCATAGAATGTTCTAGGGTTCTTTCACTCATAACTTAAGTATTATCAAATGTTACATCGTTTAATTGATTAATATTTTAAAGTTTTACTTAATTTAAGCACTTAATGCTGATGTAGTAATCCTTCGGGTCGCAGAACACTTGGACTGCTTCCACGTTTAAGTTGTAATTCTTCAGTTATTAAGGGCTACTGCCATAATTTTACTTTTTTTCAATTTATTCATTATTAAATGATCCAGACTTAACGATTAAGTTAAGCAATCTCAGAAGACCCGTGTGGGGGCAGAGATTAAGTAACCTCTTCCAATCTGGGAGTTTAAGTAAATAACCTCTGTGTCTGAAGTCCTTCGTGTATCTTTCATTTATTATTATTATTTTTATTTAAATAAGTACTTAATGCTGGAGTAGTGATTCTTCTAGTTGCAGAACATCTGGGCTGCTTCTACGCTTAAGTTGTAAACCTTCAGTTATTAAGAGCTACAGTCAAATTTAACCTTCATTTTTATATTTTATTTATTCCTTTCATGATAAGACTTAACTGTAAGTTAAGCAATCTCAGAAGACCCGTGTGGGGGCAGAGATTAAGTAACCTCTTCCAATCTGGGAGTTTAAGTAAATAACCTCTGTGTCTGAAGTCCTTTGTGTATCTTTGTATTTTTAGTTTATTTTTATATTTTTATTTAGTTGTATGAATTATACTTAATTATAAAATTTCATGGTTTAATAATTTTCTTTTTGGTAGTTTGGTCTTAACCAAAAGTTAAGCAAATATCGCCTTCCAATTTGGAGAGGGTTATAAGCTTATAAGGATTATAAGTTTACTGTTTAGTTTACAGTATATGGTGTAGTATAGGTGCGGTTATGCACAATATTTAAGTTAACTATTATTTTATATTTTATTTTTTATATAAGGTGGAAATTAATATTTTGCGCTTGCGTCATGCCTGGTACCAAGCTAACGACGAACCGTGCCATATTTTGATTTAATAATTTATTTTGGGTTATGCATATACATATACAGTGTAAATTTTCACTTTAATTTCCTCCAATTTTTTTTTGATTACCTAAGCCATTAGGTAATTAGTTTGTATATTTAGTAAATATTTTTTTTCTTTATAAAGGAACATAAGTTGAGGTTTGTCTTTTATTTCTTTCCTCATTTACTGGGTTTTTGGGGAAATAGGATCATGGTTTGGCCACTATATAGACCCAGTTGGCGCCTATTTATTTGTCTACTATTTCCGGAATTATTGTAAGCTATCCACCCCCTAGCTGCCGTCTGAGCGACGTCGAAGGCCCGAAGGTTGACACCGGAACAACCGAAACTTGTGTAACCGTAGTAGACAACATTTTTAATTGTAGTTAATACTTTAATAATTTTTTTTTAAGTTTAAAAATTTTGGTGGAATCACCAAGTTCATTTCTTAGGTTACAGTAATCATAATGCAATGCCCTCATTGATTAGCTAATAAACTAAATTTTAAACGTCTTTTAAGATGTTTCAAAGAATGCGTGCTTATTTCCAATGGAACAGTATTGTAAATGTTTACAGCATTGTAAGTAAAACAACGGTGAAGCATGGTAAGATTGAATCTGGGTAGTGTTAGAGTGTTAGGATATCTTAAGTTTACATTATGTACATCTCCTCGATATTGTAACTTATCCTTTAAATACGCAGATTGAGAAGTCGAAAAAATGCGAAAGATTAAAGCAGACATTTGTAATTTAAATACATTTTCTATTTTGAGCCATTCTAATTGTTTTATTTTAGACGAAACTCTACGTACTTTTTTAAACCAAAAATAAATCTGCAACATTAGTTTTGGATTTTTTGTAACCTATATTTCGTAAATTGGTCTAAACAAGGATAAAATAAAACCAAGCTATAATTTATAATCGATAAAACTAAACTCTCACAAAGAAGTTTCCGTAAGGGAAAACTGAAAATTCCTCTGCTCTATATAATTGACGAAGAACTAAATAAGATTTCTTTACCAACAATGAAATATTTTTTCAAAACGTAATTTGCAATCAAAAATAATGCCAAGACTTTTGGCGCTACTAACAACTTTCAAAGGTTTGTTTTCAATGACCAGCAACTTGCATTGTCAGTTTTTGTATAGAAGAACATTGCAGAGCACTTATTACCATTTAGTTTTAGATTGTGAGATTTATAATACTTGGCCACTTAGTTTAAGTCTCTGTTTATGTAGTCAGAAATACTAGTGAAGTTTTTTAAATCAAATGAGCAGTATAGTTGAGTGTCATCGGCAAAAGTTTAAATTAAACGCAATTTACAACTGAATTTATGTCAGCAGTGTAAACTAGAAAAAGTAAGGAAACAAGTACAGAGCCTTGAGGAACTCCAGAGGTTAAACATGAAAAATTTGATGAGCTATTTTCTAGAACTACTTTTTGATGTCAATTACTTAAGTAAAATTTAAAGAATCTCATGTGCTGCGAGAATATTTTTTATAATGTCCATATTTCCAACATTTAAAACATTGAAATGTTCCTTAATATTGCACCTAGCCCAACCAACATAAAGAAAACCTTTTTTAATAATTTCATTAAATATCTCTGGAACTAATTCTAATATTAGATTAAATTTATTTTTAAACTTCATTTTAGTAATAAACTTAATTCCATCTGCCAGATTATTTAAGTCATATGAACTGATTAAATTATTCACAAAGTCTGGATCATCAGCAGAGTCACTATCAACATTAAAAACAATAACCCGCAGATTGAATTTTTTTGTCAAATTAACACTATAAGAATCTCCAACTTTATGATTTAAACATTGTTTTAATTTCTCCAACAAATTTGTATCACTGCATTTTATTATCAAACCATTTTTAATTCTCTTAGTTCCTAGAATATTTGCTTTTATTATGCTGGGGTTCACTTTCGATTTTATTTCGTTTTCAATTTGATCGTTTGTATTTCCAGGGTTCACTGACTTTACTAATAAAACAGCACCTTTTGTTTGGTAGCAGAGGCGTAAGTTTTTGCGGTCTTATCATCAGCATCAGACAAAAACTTGCTGCCTCATCGTTGCACAAATTTAAAGCTCTCAATATTGTCAAGACACATAATATCATTAGGTGTTCCCAATGGCATGTATATAAATAAAACTTTTTATTTTAGAAAATCCTTGAAAACATTTTACTTTTATGAGATATCTGGTTTGCTCTTTTAGTGCACTTATGAAAACTACGATTCTCTGACAACACCAAAGATCATCAAGATCATCATTTTAAATAGTAACAGGAATTTTCATAATTACAAAATAACAGTTATTGTTATTACTAAAAATTTCACAATATAAAGATTTTATGTAAGTATAATGATTCTTTTCCTGCCTCATATAATGCTGTATACTCAGCTTCAGTTGAACTTAAAGCTACGGTTCTTTGCTTATAAAATTCCCATGATATAGGCCTTCTAACCAAAGAAAAAATATAACCATAAAAATATTTCTTATCTGAAATGTCATTTACCCAATCAGAGTCTACAAATCCGTTTACAGGGCTATTAGACATTTTAAAAGTTTTTAACTTTTAGATACTTAAGTGTAGATATGAATCGTACCTGCCACTTCCGGCTCTTCTATATATCGGTATGATTAAGTCCATGATCGCTTAAAGTAGTGGGAACATATCGAGAGCCTTTTGCCAAAAGCTACTTCTCGCCTCATCAAATCTTACATCAGGTTTTATTTCAACCGTGCAGAAGCATGTCATTGTCGTGAGAACAACTTCCCTGATGTAAATATCAAGGGAAGTGAGACTAAGAATGACTTTCATGGCTTTGTTTTTACGGCTCCTGTTTTTTAAATTTGTTCTAGTTTACGGATGGCTGTTAATTTTTGGGTTTTCGGTACCCAGGAAACTGCACCGTATATTAGCACAGGTCTCATGATGGCCATGTAAGTCCATGCGACAAAACCCCAGGCGCGCCCCACAGTTCGGCGCCATTGTTCATAAGCAATGTACGTTCTTTTGACTCTATCTATTTGAGGTTGGCAGCTTTTGTGATATCCTCTTTGATTAGTGAACCAATGCTTCAGTGTGGATCTTTTGAGAGAGCTTTTTGAAACCTCGCTGCCTGCGAAAAATCTTGAATTTCTTCACAGTAGGATCTCTATCCATCTTTCTGTTTTTGTCTGACGTTTTTTTTGTATTCTTTGAGGTGAGATTTGTAAGTATGCCAGTCCTCTTTGAGTTTTGTCTAATTGTGTTGGACCAGTCTCAGAGGACAGGATTTCTTATAGGCGTTGATTATTGTGCTTTGAAAAGAGTTCAAGTACTTTGCCAAAGCTTCCATTCCATTACAAGAGAGTACATTGATTAATAATGATATATTTTTGACAACGCCAGTTTTTTACTTTATGCATCTACGTGTCGATCTGCCGTTACCTCTACTTGTCTAGAAATATAATTCCATAGCCCGTCTAGTTTTAATGAAGCAGCCACTAGAAAGTTCCATTCTGAATAATTTTCTCTACCATTTAGTTTTTCAATATTTGCCACCACATTAGAATATTCAGCTGGCATATTTTTGGGTCACTTATTTGTATGGTAACTGCTGAATACAAACAACTTTCATGTCTTATTTGCATTTACACAAACACTGGGCCTATAATCTGTTGGATATACTATCGTTCTGTATATCATAAAGTGGTGGGTAAAAAGACTCTTATAATACTATAACCATCTATTAACAGAAGAAAACAATGAGTTTTAGCAAGTAGAAACAGTAAAATGGAGTCATTAACATACTACCGCTTACAATGACTTACGAGAACTAACTAGGTCACTATTGACCAGTAAATTTTTGACCTATATATCATCACTGACATTAATAATATAATATAGATTAAATTTTGATATATATTTATTTGTTATTTTCAACATTCTCCCTTAATACTGCCGTTATACCTAAGTGAAATGCCAGTAACTACCGAATCTATAAATCAGAGATATTTGCCACAAAAGAAATTTATTTGTGCCAGCATGTTTATCGGTGGTACCAATAGTTGCATCTGTTGAATTAAAGACAATTTTTAGATAATGCTTTTAACTAGTTAAAAATAAGTTTAATTTAATTTTTTGTGTTGGCTCGTGGGTTTAAAGGTTTTAGCTAAACATGTGCTAAAAAAATGTTAGTTACAAAACTACTTATCGTATAATGTAAATGATCGGAAACAACAAAATTATCAATAATAGCTCCAAATGCACTAAAGAAACAAAATAATTCCAAAAACAGGATTAATCAAAAAATCCAAATATCACTTAAAATAAATCAGTCATCAAAAAAATATTATAAAAAGACGACATACAGAAAAACATTTAGCGCTAAATTATAGGGCCAAAATAGCTTGTACAGCAAGAGGAAACTCAGAAAACTACGCAGTGCAACCATTCTATCATTCTCTGTATAGTAAAATCAGTATGTGTAGTAGTAAGTAAAGAATAATGAAACAATTTCAAAGCAAAACAGCAGATATATAAAATTGTTCTTTTTATTTGGGTTATATTGAAATGCTGCTAATTGCCAATTATCAGGGTTTCTAAATTCAATGCTCATCGAATATGAACTTCACTGTACAGTTAAGTTTAGTTTGTTTGAATATATAGAAATAGAATTATTTAACTATGTCTAAAACTTCTCGACTGCAAAATATTAAAAAATTATCTCTGAAACAAACTTATTTGTTCAACATAATTAAAGCATTTTTGTTAAAGAAAAATGGAATACATAAAAAGTACAATTTTTATATTTGTCTTTCTGTTATTATTATTAATAAAAGTTATCCATAACAAATATGTGATTACAAATCATGTTTTAATTATGGTAATACATGAAAATTAACCTTATTACCGTAATTAATATTCCTATGATTAACTTTACAAAGTGGAAGTAAGCATTAAAAAACTATATAACACATGCTATAACTCTTATGAAAAAAATATTAATTACTTAAGAGTGTTAGAAATATATGTGACAATATTTTTTCTTTCCCCCTTACTTTTGACTACTTCTATCAGCTTATCCTGTACAGCTGCAAACTTGAGGTCCATAAAAAAGTTGCCAATAATGACCTGATAAAATATATCTATAAGACAACAATGCTTACAGCATAAGATATATTTAAACTTCATCTTTTATCTCTACTACAATCAGTAGTATTAGTTACATTATTTAATGATATATCCATATAAAAAGATCCAATTTTATTTATATTAAATTCAGATTAATTCGAAAAAATATACTGAAGAAAAAGGCGTATCCATCCTCCAATAACATTGTATTTATTTACATCTAACACATCTTAATATTAAATTTTAGTAATCGTTATATGTATATGTTACGTACCAAGCCGGAAATTGTACAATTCGCGTACCGTACAGTGATTTTTATACCGATCGCAAAGTGTATAGACTAATTTGTACGAAGTGCGATTTTCCGGACTTGGTATTACGAGTTTTGTACTGTTCAGTTCTGTACGAATTATATGTACCGAGCTGTTAATTTCAATCTTCCAGCCAACTTCGTACAGCAGTTATTGTACAAAGCTTGAATGATACGTTTGCTCGCCATAACCTTACATTTCCAGATCAGTCAAACACTTGTTTTCGTGCTTTCGAATACTTAGTAATTATATTAAATGGTTTATTACTGACTAAAAATAATGGAATCTCAAAGTGTGTGTATATTCAAAGAAAATTTTGAAAAAAAAATTAAGTGAACTGATGTTTAAGGATAATTCAGTGTCAATTACAAGTGAAGAAAATTATGGACATCTAATAAACGAAGTGATGGAAGCAAAAAATAAAGAAAAGAAAACGTGTCTGGACTATAGACGATTAAGACGATATGATGTTTTGACGGTAGAAACAACAACAAAATTAATAATACCTCTAAAAAAGTGTAAATAATGAAGTAAAATACTATTGTTCACAATGATGAAATTTTCGAAATTTTAAAAAACGCATTTATTGAAACTGGTCATGGTGGATTACATAAAATGCATAATGCTGTAAAAAGCAAATACGTAAATATACCACGTCAAATAATTCAACTTTTCTTAAGTCACTGTGAAACTTGTGCAAAAAAAAGAGCTCATCAAAAAAAAGGAGTTGTTGTGAAACCAATGGCTTTTAATAAAGTTAACTCACGTGGACAAGTGGACTTAATAGACATGCAATCGTGTTAAGACCGGAATTTTAAATTTATAATGAACTACCAAGATCGCTTGAGCAAGTTTTTAATTTTACGTCCTTTAAAAACAAAAACAGCAGTGGAAGTTAGTTATAATTTAATTGATATTTTTTTGCATTTCTGGTGCCCCTTCAATACTCCAGTCAGATAACGGACAAGAATTTGTTAATTCTGTCATAGAAGAATTGACCGTCATGTGGCCCCAATTAAAAATTATCCATGGCAAACCGCGCCACTCTCAGAGTTAGGGGAGTGTAGAAAGGGCCAACCGGGATGTGGAGGAAATGATAAGAGTGTGGATGATAGATAATGGCTCAACTCAATGGAGCGAAGGTTTGTGTTTCTGTCAGTATCAAAAAAATAATAGTCACCATTCTGGATTTAAGCAATCGCCATTTGAAGCATTGTTTGGGATGAAAGCTAAATTAGGAATAGCATCTAGTACTCTTCCAGCTTCTGTCATTGAAAGCTTGAATACAGAAGAGGATGTAGAAACAATTATTGGTTCAATAACAAATGAAATTTTTGAGAAAACGGAGGAATCAGAGCAGATCGAGGAGAGAGAAGTCCAAACTACTGAAAAAATGTCAGTAAATGAAGAAACGGTAAAATCAGACCAAATTGACGAGAGAGAAGTTCAAACTACTGAAGAAATGTAAGAAACTGAAAAATCAGACCAAATTGAGGATAGAGAAGTTCACACTACTGAAGAAATAGCACTAAATGTAGAAGAAATGTCAATACTAAATAAAGTGCATTTGAACATCTAAAAAATTCAACAGATAGCCGTTAGTGGACTACAGCAGCAAGCAAAACGTATGAAATTACAGAGTGATTCCAAATATCCACCCTTGCAATGTGGAACAACTGTAACAATTCCAGAATCCGATGTGGATAGGAGCAAAGGTGATCTCAGAAACCTTATAGGTATGGTTTGGAATAGAAAATATTAATTTTGTTCAAATCGCATTATCTTCTTTTTTTCTTATATGTATTATCTTCTTTTAGGTGTTGTTATGAAAGTGACTTCTGATAACTTTTACAAGATAGGAACAAAGAAGGGAGTTATACCACAGCTATACAGTCGAAATCAAATTGCACCATGCAGTACTACTTTTTTGGGAATCGAAGAAGTGGCAGATGCATCAGTATCTTTACGAGCTGCAAATTCACAGGCATCAATAGTTGGTGGGCAAGGATTTGTACGATGTGCATGCACTAGAAAATGTTTGAATAAGAGATGTGTATGCAGGAAAAAAGGAGTTTTATGTAATTCTCGCTGCCATAATTCAATGGGCTGTACCAATAAATAAATGATATATGTGCAGCTAAATTATGTTTACTTTAAATAAAATAAAAAAAATTTATTTTTCTTTTATTGTTTTTTCAATTTTAGTTTTTCTGCATGTTCTGTCGTTACGGGGCTCAATAATAATATTATTAGTAATGATAATAATAATAAAATGCCTTCAGATAGTCAGGCGACTCCTCATTCGTGCTTTGTACAATAACTGCTATACCAAGTTAGTTGGAAGATTGAAATTAACAGCTCGGTACATATAATTGGTACAGAACCCGAACAGTACAAAACTTGTAATACCAAGTCCGGTAAATCGCACTTCGTACAAAGTAGTCTATACCCTTCGCGCTCGGTACAAAAAATCACTGTACGGTGTGCGAATTGTACAATTTCCAGCTTGGTACGTAACATATATACTGTAATGTAAAGAAAATGTGAGCATAACACAATGAAACCAGGACACACAATTATCTCTCGAAAACTTTAAAATATTTATTACGGCTATAATAGCGAAGCCAATATAATAAATAAATCTATTGTTATATATGTAAAGAAAAAGGAAACTGACCTTATATTTTAAAGTAAATGCAACAAAAGGGTGCTATAATTTCATTTCAGGCAACAAAATATTAACAGCAAACAATATTCCAGTAATCCTTGGCATATGAACATCATCATAATTTAAAAATATAATTAATTATAATATAAATACAGATTCCACAAAATTAAAAAAAATTGGATGATAAAATTTTAACACCCTGTATATCAGAAAGGTTGTTAAATCATAAAAAATAAACTAAGAAGGTACCAACCTAAAATTATGTGACATAAAAATTGAAATTACTTAAAATTGACAACACAGACATGAAAATAACTGTTGTCAAAATTTAAAAGAAATTGTTCGAAAAATTATTTAATGAATATTTAAAATAAACTCACTTACCATTAAAAGAGAATCAATTAAATATAAAAGAACCAGAAGACTTTTGTTCTGATTGGTTAAACAAAATTTTAAGCCGTTGGATCCAATTTTTCTTTTGTTTCTGTTGATAAAACAGAAGCTAGTATAGAGGAGTTTGGCAAGAATTTTTTGTTGAAGATGCCACGCAAATTTCGTTTCTCTAAAAAGAAAGAAATATTAATGTAAAACTTATTACAGAAAGGCAGTACAATTTAAAATTGTTATAGTAATAGTGAATATTAATCTAGAACCTAGAATAACGTTTTAAAAATGTAAAATTTACATAATAAAAGTGAAAATTATAACATACCTGTGACGTCATGAAGACAAGCCGGAGAATTGGTCGATTGGAACTTCTACTTATGCCGCGTTTGAGAATCCACATCGGATGCCTCTGAGATGTAGTAAATCTTTGATCACGTGATTCAGTATACGTAAATGTAATGGGACAGATATGTCCGATGTGGATAAAAAAACGCTCGAGATGTAAAAAATGCATCCGATGTGGATTCTCAAACGCAGCATTAAAAGGTACCAAATTAATTAGTTAAATTACTTACCAGTTTAAATAATTGGCATAATTATTCTTTACTTTTAATAAGTTGTATCCAATTTGAATAATTATTATAATCATGCTGGTCAGCCATCATCTCAAATCTCAATGACCTGTGATTGCAAATAGACATTGTTTCCATTTACATATTGCCAACATAATTTTTTTTTAATTTTAAGATTTATAGTCATCCTAGGCAAGTATGAGTGGTGAGAATAAATGAATTAGATATATATTTAACCTATTTTCCCATAGGAATCGTAGTTAATGTTAATACTGTTAATTTTTTTCCATTTATAATAAATGTATTATGTGTTGTCTACCTTTCTCTATCGAAACGCTAAATTACTTTCTATGTTAGCAATTTCAATATTCTGTTACGAGGGTTACTGAAAAAGTAAATGAACCTGCTACTAATCCTGAGGTAAGAGTTGAAATAAAATGTAAACATATATAACAGGTATTATCAAGTATATAATATTAAAGATATAATAAAGCATATCTAATAATGATATTTCATCAGCAATGAATTTAGCTAGCCGGATATAAAGTAAAAATTAAACTAAATTCATCATATGCAACGTAGGGTTCAAAATAAATTTACATTACCATTGACAAAGACAACGTGTAGCTCATGTCAAAATGAGAGTTATGTAATAAAATAAACATATTTGAAATTAACATTGCAATACTTACATATATACGAAGAAAAAAAAATATTTTATATTAAAATACTCCAATGTTTTTCTTTGGACAAGGTATATTTGTTGTTGACAAAAACAGTTTTGAAAGTGCATTGTTTTTAATGGTAACTTTTTTATTATCTGTTTTGATTATATCAGATTCGTGAAAGTGTCTTGAGCAAATTCTATTTCTAGGGCAGGTTCTTCTTCCAATAGCCCTTAACCAGGCAGAATTCCGTTTTTTTTTCAAGGTTAGAAAATGCAAGGTAAATTATAAATATATAAATATGACAATAAGAAAACATTGATAGAAGGCAAACCAAACGTGAGTTAATAAAAATATTACAATAGATTATTACAGAGAAGTAAACTGGTGCATCGTAAATCTGAATAATAGGACATGAGACATGAGTACGACTCTGCTAAATTCAATAAATTTTACCTGTGAAAATGTAATTCCTAGCACGTTATCTCTACTATCACAATTCAAGACTAAATAAGTTTTAGTCATATTAAAATGATCAAAATAATACCAAAAAACACACTAATACAATTTGTTAATAAAAACTGATAAATTAACCAAAAAAACGATACATAATCATGACAGCTGACGCAATTGACACATGAAATTAAATATGCTTTAGTGCGCAAACTCCTCAATAATAAGTTTGACCAACATGATGGTGCTCAATAATAAATATATTTGAAACTTATATTTGAAATATAATGCAGATGATCATTGCCTTTCTCCTAATACTCTAGATCTGTGATTTATGGTCATTATTATTATGGTAGTGATAGTGATATTTTTTGTATTTTCTTGGTCTTCTTCAAAATGAAATTAAGAAACATTTTTAATTTTATTTATTTATTTAAATATTATCAGCTGCTTTCGAAAAAAAAATAATTATATGAAGAACATTATTTTTCTTTTATTTTAATAAGGAATACTTAGTTGTGAAGTTTTGCTAATTTATTAATAAATAAATAATCCGAACAATGCTCAAATTCAAATGGCTGCTAACCAAAACGTTCTCTAGGGTCAAACAGTACAATCATAAAAACGAATTAATATGAGGAAAAAACAGCATTCAGAAGCCGAAATGTTTTCTCTCCCCAGCTGTGTAGCGGCATTAATGAAATTGAAAGTCCAATTAAATTTAATAAAAAAATCGTTTATTTTTTTCGGGGCGAACGTCGTTCCGCTTTAAAACGAATAAGGTGAGGGCAGAAAATTGAAAAATAAATCATTTTTTATAATGTGGCTAAGTTGTAATAATCAGCATAATATATTTGGATGGAAAAATGTTAGATGAGAAAATTAGAAACAAAAAGTTTAATAGCTTTTCTTTATTCAGTACCTCGAAGTTAAACTATTTGTCAGCTTTTAAGTAAAGCAGATTAAAATGTTTGGACACTTTTTGTGCTTTATAATATTTCGATAATTATTGTAACAATATTTATGTATTGTTTATTAATCTAAAAAAAAATTTTATTTTTTAATTTAGTTTAATATCTTTATAAATATATAATTAATTCACATTTAAAAATGAAAGTGAACGGGCTAAGAGGAGGATCAAAGGATAGAAGGAGAATGTTTTCAGGCGGAGTATTATCAGCCAATTTAAAAACTTCGGGAAATTCTACATCTAATGAGTTCAAGAGTATGTTGACTCTTTCATAAAAAGGTGGATCTAAGCGAGGTTTACTATTGTATATTTCTATGAATCTATTTGCAATGGTATAGTGTAGTGTAGATTTTTCTGCAGATATTGTATAGGCCAGTGGGAGATATTTCCTTCGATGCTCTAAAGATAGTTCACCAGTTAAACACTCCAGAAATGGAATTTAGTTGAGAAAGTACTGCATTTTTGGATGATGAATATACCACCATTTTGTAGTCTAGTTTTAACCAGATTAACGATTTATGGACATGTAAGAGGCTGTTTTAAGCTAACCCCCAGTTTTTATTGCACAACGTTTGCAGTATAGCCTATTTTGGCAAGACTTATTAAGGTATTTAACATGTGGTTTCCAATTGAGTTTTCTATCAACACTATTTCCGTGTATATTTAGATTTGGTGTTACTGGGTTATGCTTTTAAGATAAAAGGATACATTTTGTTTTAGTTGTCGAAATGGTAATCTTACTTTGTTTGACCATTATTCTTATTTATTTAAAATAGTCTGAAAATTATTTTGGAGGGTTCTAAAGTTTTTCCTTTTAAAAATAATACAAGATTATCGGTTTTTACAAGTTTACGGTTATTGGCTTAAATTTTGTTTACTACTATCAGGAAAAGATTAGAACGTATTAACGAACCTTGAAGAATGCTATTGTCTTTTAGATGATAACCTTTTGCTCGGGCACTGAAGTGACAATTACTAAGCAAATTATTTATAAAATGGAGAATATTTCCTTTGATATTCCAGTTACAAAGTTTTAATGAAATCATACTTCCAAAAGTAAAAAAAAAAAACAGTAAGACATTCTTGCCCATTGGTGAAGGCTTCATGGATTTTTGATTCTAGATCTATTAGATTATCAGTGGTGTACCTTCTTTGTCGAAAGCCGCTTTGTTCTTTGATAATTAAATTGTTTTGTTCCAAGAACCACAGAAGTCTTTTATTCACCAATCTTTTCAGGATTTTACATAACACATTGGTAAAGGAGATCAATCTGTAAGAGTCTAGATGGGTGCAATCTTTGTAAGGTTTAAATACTGGTATTACTGCAGCATCTGTCTAACTACAAGGAATAAGTATTTGTACAATTCAAGTAAATATGGTTTTTGCATTTTGAGGAAGTCTTTGTAGAAAGATGGCTGATATATTGTCAGGACTCGGTGAATAATTCATGAATAGTTCATTTATTGTAAATGCAGAGTTAAGTCCGTTATTTTGAATATCATTGTATTCTACAGGTACATATTTTTTGTTACTTTTTGATGTAGCAAAATATTTAGTACGGTTTTTGTTACTAGAACTATTTTAATATTGTTTAACAAGAAGGTCTGCTATATCTAAGTTAGTTGCCACTCATTTTCTGTTATTTGTTAAGTAAGGAATCTTTTTAAATATGTTACGGCTGGATATTTTATTAATGTTTTCCCAAACTTTATTTAGCGTAGTAGTATTGTTAATGTCGGAGAGAAATTTTTACCAAGAGTGTATTTGCCTTTTTTGGTAATGAATTGTGTATTCGCACCACATTTTTTGTACTCCATGATGTTTTCTGGTGTATTATTTTTCTTTAGTCTGTTAAAAGAGTTCCACCATATGTTTTTTGCTGGACTGTGGGTGAACGATTTAAAGCATTGCATGAGTTCATTGATATCTTGTACTTCTGTTATTTTCTCCAAGTTGGAACATTTTGTGCCCATAGATTGTTTAAATTTGGACCAATCGGCTTTTTTAAGATTCCATCTGAGATATAGATGAGAATTTTCAGTGCTGTTGTTATTAGTTGTATTAGGAAATTTTTATAGGTTAGTGATCACTTCTATGTAAAAAAGTATAAGATCCCAGGAGAAGGCTGGTAATAAGGCTGGATCGCATAAAGCTGAGCCAGTGGCCGACTTGGTGCCAGTATTGAATGTTGATCTTTCATCATTAAATAAGTTTAGCTGTTTTGAATTTATATTTTCAATAATTTTACCTTTGGAGTTTATTCCGATGGAACCCTATAAAGGATTGTGGCTATTGAAATCCCCTATTCAAGGTAAAGGCACCTGGTCTACTAAATCTGTAAAGTCTGCTTCCGTAATTTGTCGACTTAGAGGTTTCTAAGTTACTGACAACTAGTACAGAGTGGGCTACAAATTTCTAACTTACGTATCCAGCAACTTCTCCACTAGCCTATTCCGCAATAATACTGATTTTAAGAAAACAAGTATATATTCTTATAATATGCTTGTTTTGGTGTATGAAATTTGTCTCTTGTAAGCATATGATAGATGCGGTAATTTCGGAGCATAGCTGTTTGAACATTTCAAAATGGGCATAAAACCCATTTAAGTTTCACTAAAGTATTGAGTAGAATTTAAAGATTGGAAGGTAGTTACATTGTTTAAAGTTTGTATATATTTGCGTATTTTTATTTAATATCTTGTATAGTTTCTTGAGATGAGCAAGAAGCATCACTGTCTGGGTCAGGTGTTGTGTCTGAATCCAGTAGTTTATTAATCTTATTTATTGTTTTGGTGCATTTTGTTTTTATCGACTTATCTTTAAAGTATGGTCTGATCTTATTTTACATATCTATAAAATCAGAAATGCTACACCAGTACAACTTAGAATATCTTTAGATCACACTTTGACCTTTGACCCCAAGCACCGCGAATGCATGACATATGACAGCTGTCAATCCAGTGTTGCCAACTGTCAGCTGTCAACAGTGTTGCCAACCTAACATTGTTAACGTCGAACAGAAAAATCATGCGTAGAACAAAAGCCAGAAGGGCCTAAGCTTCAATATTCGATATTACTGGTCCGATTAGAATGTGATAAACGGGAGAGTGTGGGGAATTAACTCTCTATTAACGTTAAAAAAAAAAATTTCTCCTGAAGTTTTTAAAAAAATCAGTAGTTTGTTCGTACGTTAAGATGCATGATACTATTAAAAGAAGGTATGATATTACGCAGATTTATACTATAACTCACGGTGACGTAATGTGGTGGAAGGCGTGGCTTTTACGAGTTTTCCGTATCAGCTGATCGAAAACATCGCGCAAAAATAAATTTAAATTGTCTCATGACCAATCATATTCCACACCACAATACGTCATGCGCGAATTGGACGAAATTTCGTCGGCTAAGTATCCTACCTCTGTTTTTTGTATAATGGTTAAGATAAAATTGTTCGACATATTCTCACATAGTGATTTTGTTGGTAACATCATTTCTTGAATTGATTTTTCTTTTGGTGAGTCATCATTATGTTTAGACTTTTTTAGAGATTTAGGTACCTTAAAGGTAGGTTCTTTATTTTCTTGAATAGGTGAATAGGTGTTGTATCAAATTCAGATATACTTTGTTTATTTGTTTTTACGCATATTTCCATTTGTATTACATCGTTCTCTGTCGTCACTGTTGGTAAAACATGTGTACTGAGTCTATTTTGATCAGCTGGTACTTGTAAAGTTTGGTCTATAAGGTTACAGTCCAGTGTAGGGTGTGTTAAACTCGACAAAGTGTTTTGAAGTATTAGAGTTGGTGATAATAACGATGGTGCGGATGTTGATGGCGAGGGTAATGATGGCTAAGAAGATGGTGTAATTTTAGGTGTCGTGAGATTGAAAGTATCAGGAATTTGGTTTTTATTGGGACAGTTAGGTGCGAAAAAATAAGGTTGTTTGCAATTCTTCCAATTTAGTGTCATCCAATGTATTGCTTGTTTTTTTGTGGGTGCATTTTTATTAAGAGCAGATGAATATGACTGACTGTTAGATGATTGGGATTGAATGCTTGACATGGTATACTCCAAAAGTTTCCTAAGTACGACGTACGACCCTGTCACAGGTGTACTTTAGGTACTGATAACAGAATAATGTTTGTTCTCAATTAAACGTGGGTTAAATAAATAATTTCTTTTGCATATAGTAATGAAAAATGGTAACTCACAGATTGTTTAATGGATGAAGTATCTCTAATACTCTAACTTGATCAGTCAGTTATAAACTAAATTTAGTAAATTCCAAATAAAACTTAAGTTTTTCGGCACTGAAATATAAACAACATGTAGTGTATCATGTTTAGGACCGGATTCAATTTTTTAAAATTTGTTTTTTATAATAATCAGCTCTTGCTTTTCTTTATAATCTGTCTAATTTTTTCTATAATAATTAAATGTTTGCCATATTTTTTGTGTCATCATTGTGTTGTTTGTGTAATCTGTTTTATTAAATGTTATCTATTTTTTCTACAAATTATAATATTTTTGTTCATTTAGGAAACATTTGGTTTTCAGTTAAATTATTTTTTACGTAATATAAAGGATTTTATCTAAGATAAGATAAGATAGGAACTTCTTATCCCACTTGTTTTGCGTAAGATAAGAAATTTATTAACGCATGTCTTTTTCTTATCTCACTGCTTTTCAATAAATCAAATAAAAAAGTAAAAATGTCAAAAACCATTTAAAGTAATTTACAAAGTACTGTCGCAATCTAAAGTAACAAGTAACTATAATTAAAGCTTGTTCTTCAATATCAGATCGCAAACTTTCCGAATTACTCATTTAAAATACGTTAAATATCAATTGTTTTTATCTTAATATTATCGTAGCTAAGAAAAACAAAACATTTTTATTCAATTGTTAGAACCGCCACCAAACATTTAGATGTATCGCCAATCGACATGTAGGCAGTGGTGGAAAACCGTTTGATTTTACAGTTAGAGATGTAGATAAAAAAGTGTACCATAAACGTGTAATAACGCTGTATTAACGTACTTCTGCGATTGCGTACGTTAATGAAGCTCTTATCTCACTTATATAGTAAACAACTATTGTTATCTGCGTTAATATTATTATAATAATCTGTAAACATAGTGCAGTTTATGTCCAAGGTATTGATGGCGCGTGTGGTTTTGAGGAACGAACGATTTTGTCTCGGGTAAATGTATCATTTTCATCGACAATTTTTTTTCGTGTATAAATAAACCATGTGTCAAAATTAATTTATTACTTTGACATCCACATTCTATTCATCGTTGTTTTCTACAGCAATAAAACTTGTTTTTACAAGACATATCACTGGTTTTGTCTTCCTATACCACCGCAAACAATTTTGCAAATTTCATAAAATAGATGCTTTCTAACGTCATTATTTCTATAAATCGATTTGGTGAGGTTACAGTTAGTAAAATTAAAGAAAATATAAAATAATATTATGCCTATAATCACAACAAATATCAAAATAAGTACATAGAGGCAGTTTTGTGTTGATTTGTTGATATCGCTTTCATCTATCTACCTCTTAGAATTTACAAATTAAAATAGCCAATATCTTTAACACACTGTAGCTCCGACAAGAAACTTTTTAACATACTTACCGAAGTCCCTTTCTTTTGGAACTTCATTCTATTGAGCTGCATATATATTTAAAGGAATTAATAACGTATTCGTCTATAGATAAGATCATTGGGAATTCACGACCGCTGTACAAACACAGAACAACTTCGGCTACACTGCACTACTGAAAAGGTCGATTTAAATGTAAATCGGTTCTTCTAAGACCGAATTTCAAATGCAAGTACGTACATTACACCAATTTGTAATAAGACATTTTAGTCGCTTCACCAATTTTGACCGTTCTCACTCCTGTCTGATCTTGGTGGATATAGTCTAGCAAAATTGGCGTAAAACCAGATTAGCGGTTGAACTACTTTCATAATCTGAAGCTGCTTATTATGAAATAGTTTTTAAAATTTATATATATATCGATAGTTATTAACCACTGTTCGGTGAAACAACAAATATTAATATTGTAATTGTCCAGTAAGATTTCTTATTCCACCGTTATGTTATAAGTTCCTTGAATGATCAGACGAAAAAAAATTTAGACTGTTTATTAACTTAACAAATGCTTTCTTAATTAATTTATCTTTGTCTACAGTTATTACGTGTTGATGATTGCGAAAGTTGTCTTTTGGGTAGGCGTTTTCGAAAAACAAAATGTATTCATCAATTTCTATTCCTTGAAGTCACATACCTAGTTTTAGGAGTATTTATTTCAGATCTGGATAAATGAATGGAATGCCAATTATTTTTTATAGGGATACATATAAAATAACGATCAGTGGATTTATTTTTGAGTGACCTTTATCAAAAGCACCTTCTATGTCTATAAAAACACCCAAGGCGGAGGAGTCCAGGGATCTTTTTATCCGACCAGCCACTAGATGAAGGGCTGAATCAGTAGATCTGTCTGGGGTCTATGCATGTTGGTTTGGGTGTAGTGATGTTGTAATCACCGCATACCTTATGTACCTTTCGCATAGCTTTTCCGAAAACGATGTCAGACTAATTGGTCGGTATATTTTTGGGACAGTGTAATCCATCCTTCCACGTTTGGGTATAAATACCACTTTTAACTCTCTTCATTTTTTGGGGATATACCTCAGAGCCAACGAGGATCTAAATATACCCACCAGGTGCGGTGTGAATTCTTCCAGACCCCACTGAAGTAGGACTGGGTAGATACCGTAATGTCCTGGCGATTTTAATGGAGAGAAGCTGGATATTGCCCATCTAATTTTTTCATCGCTACAATGTATTTGGCAGTTTGACAATCATAAACAAATGGATTGTATTCTTCCTCTGCCTAGTCCGCCACATCTTTCATGACCGAGTTAGGGAAATGTGTTGACAACAGAAGTTTGATGCTATCTTTGAGGTTGGCCGTTTTTGTGCCATCCTCTTGGAGCGCACCAATGATTCGGTGAGGATCTTTCGATAGAGCTTTTTGAAGCCTTATTGCCTGCGAGAAATGTTCGATTTCTTTGCAGGATCTCCATGCATCTCCGTTTTTCTCTAAGGATTTTTTTGTATTCTCTGAGGTGAGATATGTAAGTATCATAATCATCTTTGAGTTTTGTGGTTCTTGCTTTATTAACAGATTTCCTAGCCATCTTTCTGAGGTGATCCGACTCATGGCACCACCAGGCAGTCATCGTCGTTTGATCGTATTGTAGCAGCCTCAGAGGACAGAAGTTCTTATAGGCATTGTTTATTGTCCTTTGGATAGTGTTCGTGTACTTTTCCAAAGCAGTATTATTGTTTGGTGTTTTGGCCTCCATCTCTCACAGAGCCTCTCGGAGAAGGCGGGCATAGGTTGCCCTGTCCGTCTTCCTAGGGTTCCGAGATAGCGTGGAGGTCAGCAACATCAAGTTTATTTTAAAATAATAATAATAATAATAATAATAATAATATTTATTCAGGAAGCAGAATCCATATACATAAAATAGTGAAACACAAGAAGTTTTAACAAAAATACAAGGATTATCTACTATACTGAAAAGGAATCGTATTCATCGTGGCCTATCAGAAGACAGACTAAAATGGTTTTCAATACGCCCGGTCAAAATTAATAGTTTAAATATAAACACCCCTTAAATGTAGTACATATATAAATACATAATGGATACACATGAAAAAATGAAAATTGTAATTAATAACAAAGACATCATAAATACCTACCTAGTCTAGTAGACGAAGCTCAATGAAAATTAGTGAACGTTGCTTCAAGCAATAAATATAAAAATATACAAAGATCAATCAAATAATCACAAATTAATATTTATATTTTAAAATCGATCAAAAGCTGTCCCCGAAGTAACAAAAATTTCAACTTATTTTTCAAAGTTACATGACTTAATTTTTTAAACTATATTGGTATAAGATTCAAGATACGGCCTATTAAATATGAAAATGAACTTTTGAACATAGCAGTGGAATGTCGAGGAATGGAGGTGACTGGACTGAGGTGATGAGGGTTTAAGTCGCAACCTATTACCAGCTCATACTTCAGTTCCAGGCAGTATTCAATTAGATTCTTCATCTCTTTCCAGGGTGATGGCGTGGTTGCGTCATAGGGAAGGTATACAGATGCCAGGATTAACGTTCACTTTTTCCCTTTGATGGCGTATTCAATCCTAACCGCAGTTACATCGGAGATAAAAACGTGTGCCATTGAGTGGGCTTTGTATTTCCTAGAAATGTAAATGGCTGTCCTAGGTTGTTGTTTGCTGGGAAAGCTAAACATTGAACCATTTAGATTTTTAAGACCTGGATTTCTGGATGAGTGCTATTGTATCTGGCAGCTCATCAAGGCGGTAGCATAATGTTGCAGTAGCCACCCTTTTGTGCTGCAAGTTACATTGTATAATCGTTGCCTCTTTTATTGTTTTCCGGTCCTCCGTTAAAAATTGGACAGCAAGGTGGTTATTTATTCGACCATCCTTTTCTCCGAAAGTGGAAAGGTAGTGGCCATTTTTCTCGATGTCCTCCACTGTGGGCTTGAATTGGAGGGAAGAGGGTCGTTTACCAAGAAGTCTTCACTGGGCCTCGCTTTAGCTTCTTTTTCGACCTTTGGCCTTATAATCAATGAGGTAAACGATAACTCATCATCGTTGATTTGGCGTTTAGAGTTCACATGTCTTGGTCTCCGATGCCGAAGACGAAGAGATTGCCCTTAGTGTCTTTTTTGATTTCATGGTGAAAGGTGCACCATTTCGCCACATGCCAGTTTGGATTTTGCCCTTCAAGTCGCCTAAGCACAACCTCCTTCTCGTCAAGGTCAGCTCGCAGGTTACTCTGGTGATTTCACTAGTGTGCGACCTAGACCTGAATGGGGTGGCTTGGTTTTTGCTGCAGGTGGCGCAAAAGATTGTTTTGCCTGTCAGTGTCTTTTTGACAAGGATTTTTTTTCGGTAGTTATCTTACCGTTAGGATAGCTACTTTCAGGTCGCTCGTAGCTGAATCCTTGTAGCTTATCCTAGACATAACTTTGTGGTCTTGTCTGGATTTACCTCGGAAAAGGTGTGAGATCGCGGCCTTTTCTTGTCCCTAGTTGCATCGTGTTCATGGCCTCTTGTGGAGGCAGAACTAGCGTCGCTGTCTTGGGACTTGATTAGGCCGCTTTTGTTTTGTTTGGAATGATGGAGTTTGCTGAGGGTGGCGGTTGGCGTAGCACTGCCTGCAGCTTATTTATCTTCCTCCTCTTTGCTTTAGATCCAGAGACTCTTTTGCCTCTCCGGAGCCTGTTAGTTGGAGGTGAACTACAGTGTCAATCCTCGTTTTTTAAAGGTGGGCGTCGCTGTCCAGCCTCCTGTGCGGGAGCTAAACTTTGTTGTCCAGGCTCCTTTGAAGAAGGTGAGCGTTGACGTCCATCTTTTTTTTCTTTGAGTTGATCGTCGCTGTCCAGCCTCCTGCGCCGAGTTGTACTTTGATGTCCAGTCTTCTTTGCTGCAGGTGAGCGTTGATGTCCAGCCTCTTTGGGTTCTTTTTTTGTGTTTGTAAATCCATATGGTCCTCACGAGTAGCTAGGAAAGGAAAGGTCGGCTGACGCAGAGCCCCGCATGCGCCGGCAAGGCTAGATACAAGAGGGTGTCGCCAGGTTCCCTCAGGGGAGCGTTTGCTGCCACATCTGCCCCTGCGATAATTCATCCGTCGGCACGTTACCTTACCCCTTAAATTGGGGAAGTTGGTTCGCGGCGGTAGCCTTTGCAAAATATTTTGAGGTTTTTTGGCTCTCGCACTCTACTTATTTCTATCTCTAACCAAGGAAAACTTGGCCGTTCCCCTAAGCACCACCCAAAGACGCGCTCAGTAGAGGTGTTAGTATTTCCGAACTAATTTTAATAATTGTTTCCGTGGTTAGGCCATCAGTACCTGGTGCTTTTTAATTTTTAATTTGTTAATTATTTCGAAAATTTCATTTTCATTTGAAGGCTATAAAAATATTGATTTTGGACATGTATAATCTTAGTGGACGAGGCTTATTTGGCAAGATTATTTGACTAGCTAAATTAATTCCTACATTGAAAAAAACGGAAAAAACGTATTAAATATTCCTGCTATTTCAGATTTAACACTAATTTTTATAATATTATGGTTATGTAATGCTTTCAATTTTTATTTTTTAGTGTTTTTGTCACATATTTTGTTTATTGTTTTCCATAAATTACTGGGATTATCTTTATTGTATATTATCATTTTTATTTTTTTTTGTGAACTTCTATTTTTGATTTTTTAATTATTGTACCTAATTTATTTCTATAATTATTAAATATTTGTTTTGATTATTCATCTTCATTTATTTGATAGGTTTTGTAGAGATTATCTCTATGTAGAAATGAACTTATTATTCCCGACGTAATCCAATTTTTTTTTATTACTTTTTTGTTTATTTTCAATCAAATTGTATGTACTTTTAAGGGATCTGTTTTACGATAAAAAAATAATCCCATGCTTGTTATCTTTAATTAAACAATACAATCAAGCCCAATTAAAATGTATTAAATTATTTTTTAAATTTTTATAATTAATCACATCTCTATAATTTTAATTTATTGTAACTGTATTTAAAGTCACAGGTAACAAAAACTTTAATATACAATTGCGGTGGTCATTTATATTACTACCTAAATTTCGATTTTTGACCTTTACAAATGCATGATCTATATATGTTGTAGATAACACCCTTGTATATTTATTTATCGTTGAAGTAAAACCATATTCACTCAGCATCTTTAAGTAGTCAGTTGCTAATCTGTCTTGTCAAGAAATATTAATGTTTATAATGATGTTCAAATCGTAATTATCATTTGATATTTCTAAAATTCTTGTACTACAGTATGTTTATTTTCCATGGTTGCAAATCACACAAAATAAAGATGAGGATCTTAACCCGGCATCACCCAGATGAAAATTTTGTGCATCATCAACCAGGTGGAGTCTGATGGACCCTGACTTTAAGATTATAAAACAAATACGTTTTTTATTTTTTATTGATTTTTTTGTGCAATAGTGTTATGTTTATACTTATAACTTAAAAGAAAAATACGCCAACTTCATAAGAATTAAAAATTTATTATATTTTCAAAAAACCAAATATATCAAAATTGTGGTCCGTAAAAACCACACATGTACAAAAAACTGAAAAACTAAAAACTATTCTTAAAAATAAAAAAAAAACTATTAAAATAGCAACAAAAATATTCACTATAAAACAAATTAAATTCATGTGGTAGACAGACGAAAAATATTAAAAGTAGCCATCAGACAATTGGCTGTAATTTTGACAAAAGAAATGCATGTGTTTAAAACACAAAAATATTTCGCACTGTTCACAGGAATATTTTAATTTTCTGTCTTTATTTCTGTGGCACTTCTGACATCTATTGCGTCAGTTCTTTGTATTTTACGTTGTTTTTTCACCTATTTTCAATCGAAGTTCTCTGGTCAGTCGGGGATTATTTTTTCTAAGTTGCATAGTTGATTCTACCAAAGTCAGACCTAGCTCCTCTAAAAAATTCGACGTTTTTTTAAATTGTCGTTAGTGTAAGTCCTTTAAATGACTTGACTATTAATTCCTGCTGTATCCATTAGAGAAAAAAATATTCTCTATGGCCATCTTCTGCAATTCCGAGCGATACTGTAACTTCCTGACAATTTATCGACGACATCCACGCCTCCCTTGGTAAAATTGTAAAAGGTCATAATTTCTGGTAGGTTTTTATGCCCTGTCGATTCATCGATCTTGTTAAAATAAAATTACATTTTTACCCTTTTCTGGTACATAAGATACCATTGTAATATGTTTCTGAAATCCAAACATTGAACTTTTAGATTGCCTCTGCTATATTTCTAACAGCGTTTGTTTTTCCTAAGGGTTCCTACCGACGTTAAATTATGATTTTCACGTAAAGTACTTACAAGTTCATAGGGTGCTACCAATCTTTGCACAATATCAACAGGTTTGTTACTCAATTGATAAACCCCATCTGGCTTAGTTCTTGCATAAAATTCCATGTTTAGCACATAAAATGTACGATAATCCACTATTGCCTGGATTTTTTTTCCATATTTAGTTGGCTTATTAGGAATATATTGGCGGAAAGTGCAGCTACTCGAGAAGACTTAATTTTTAATCGATTGTTAAATACTGGCCTGGAGGGTATGTTTGTTGGCAGTTTGAAACAAACTTCTTAAACGCACCCCGGATAGCTTTAAGTTTATCTATTTTTAAACGTTCTAATCGATTGTCGACGTTGTTAAAGCGTAAACACTAAAGCAAAAACATAACTCTATTGAAAGCCATTACTGAACGAAATATATCGATGCCTGTTCTTTTTGTCCTCCACAGGTCCTTTAGATTTTGATGGCTATTTCTGTATATCCCAGCAAGATACAGAATACCAAATAAAGCCTTTATTTCAGTTACATTGGTATTTCCACAATACTGTTTATCTTTATAACCTACAGCTTTTTTGGCGATCATAATATTTGTGCAATGTGTAATGCTATCAAGAATTGTTGAGTCAAAAAACAATAGCCAGCACTCCAAAGGAGTTTTTGCACCCTTAACATAGGGTCTACATCCTGGTAATTTTGTACCTGGTAATTTTGTAATTATGTTTTCTGTCCTAGTTCACCATTTTGTAATAGCGTCTTTACCCATATAATATTTGTCTTTGTGATCAGTTACTTCTTGCTCAGATACTTCTTTGGCATTTTCGGTATCATTGTCCATCATTTCACTATTAGAATGATAACTGTTGACACTTAAATGATCTATTTCATTGTCATCTTCAGAATCTGGAAATTCCTCATCATCATCTTTGCATTCCTCTCAAAGCGCCATAAGTTTTGCTTGTTCTTTTTCGTAATGAGACATACTGTAAATTAAATTACAATGTTGTAAATGGTATATTCTTAATTTATATTAACGTAACCACTAACCTTACTATGTAAACTTGCAGTTTTACAACCCACATACGTTTTATTTCAAAATGGTAAAACCATACGCGTTACAACCCAGGTGGGGTCTGTCAAACGTCGACGCACTTTGTCGTATTTTTCCTCGGTTGCTGGCCAACTTAAGACTAAAAGCGACTATCGTAGACGACACTAAAAACCGCGGAAACCTCGGGAGCGCTCGGCACTTTGCGGAGACGGTCGGTAGAAGGAGTTTGGCGGAAATTTTGAATATTTGCTATTTACAGATTTCACGTCAAAAAAATAGAACCTAACCTCAAATTTCAACGGCCGTTTGGTTATATTACAGAGATAAGACATATTCTCTCTGGTTATATTACTTTGTTTATTTGCACTTATTTACGTGAAATCAATTTCTTGATGTTTTTGTGTAAATTCGATACTTTTCATTAAAAAAAGTTATATTAACTGTGTACTATGTGCACTGAAAGGACCATACAAAAAATTTGTTGATAAACTGGTTCAAATGTTGGTTACAATAGTTGTAATTGATGGTACAGTTTAGCCAGAAAATATATGCTTTGAATCAATTATCAAATAAAATCCTTTATTTACACTTTTCATTAAACCTGCAATTTCGATTACAACCCATAAGAAGAAACTTCAAGAAACTTATTGGTAAAAATTACTTTTTTTCTAAAAAAAATAAAAAACAATAATTATCAGCATGTTGCATTTTTGATGTAATTAAGGGTTTTTTAGATAGTTCATCAAAAATAAAAGTCACGCTATACATACATAGGCATATATATTTCATTTAGATAAACTTAGAATAAATAAATGATAAATACATCTAATTAAAACTTAAAACATACTATAAATACATATTTACAATAAGTTTTTATTTAGTACAAAAGCAAGCCCTGTCACTATTGCCATACCATAGAAAAAATGACATCAAAAGCCCATTACAATTCCTTTTTTAAGATAAAATTTCGTGCTTTTCCGCTTTCCTTTCCTGTATCGCTGATCTATTACTTGTTCCATTACTAACTATATTTGCCTGTACACCTTATAAAAAAGTACCAACATATAATTTTTAGCTGCATACATGGAAAAATGGTTCCATTACTATATTATATTCATCATTATTCAGGTATCTTAAAAAATGGAGTTTCAATTTGTACCTCTCACTTTGCTTCTCTAGCTATTGTAGTTGAACATTTATTTTCAGATTTCTTCCCTCTAATAAAGTTTTTAATTTCTTCATTATGTCCCCCTTTAAATATCTGGTAGCTTTTCCACAGACAATAGTTTGACAACGTCACCTAAAACATAACATACGAAATGTACGTGTTTACACACTGTAGTTTTTATAGCACACTCTACAGTCACTTTTATAGCGGTGAACACATACCTTACATATTCTACAATATGCGAAGTTCTGCATTCGGTCGAACATAATTCATTATAAAATATTTTGTAAATAAGTGTCACCTGTAGAAGGCTTTAAATGAAATTCGCCAAACCTTCTACCTCTTATACTTCAAACATTGTTTTTATTATTTTTGCAAGATGTGCTTCAATCACATCCTCCATTCTGGTAAATATATGAATGTGGTATTTCCATCTATAAAAAACAAATAATTATATAATGAAATATTAGATATTAAAATGAAGTGAATATGTTGGTTAAAATTAGTAAACCTTCAGAATCCTTTGCCACATTTTTCCATCAACCAAATTTTCAATTTCTTACATATGTTTTTCACTTCAGCTGATTTAGGTTAACTAAATTGTTTTAACTTTCTAGTACCATATTTGTTTTTATACCTGCATTTAATATATAACAGTTTATTAAAAGTTACACAAACTAACTCATTTCCAAAACACAATGGGCAAATAATATGTGATTTCTTAGCATGGGAGACCTCTTGCTGGTTGTGAATATTTTTTATATATATTTACTCTTTGAAGAAACAGGAAAACTCCAAATTGCAGAAAGGACACATTTTGTTATCAAAACCTTGAGTTTCCATACTTAATATTTTTCGCTAAATAAATAAAAAAATCGTCACAATAATAACCAGCTTTCATAGCGATCAAAGACAAAAGCACTGACCTTTTATATATTGACAAAAGTCTGGTAGTGGTAAGCAACAAAATTTTAGGGTTAGTTATTGAATTTTTCTTTTTCCCTCTAGTCACAATTCAAATCGCTCCTCCGCGCTACGGCTATTTACCGAGTAACCCCGGAAAGTTCCGAGCGCTTCCGAGGTTTCCGCGGTTTTTAGTGTCGTGTGACTATCGTTCGTCTTCACACACATATTTTGGGAAGCTATAGGCAACCAGAATAACATAATTTAGTTTACGGGTGGTGCGGTAGACCCCACCTGGATGATGTAGGGTTAACTATATTTGAACGTGAGAGGTTTAATGAGAGAAACCGGTTTAACTACGATTGCAATAATGGGATATTGTGGTCCACAATCGGTGACGTATTTTATTTATTTCTATTCAATAAGATTGTGTTTCTATACCGTTCTTCTGAAAACAGGATGAGAAAGTTGACGTATTGTAAACAGGCTTATAAAGTATATTTGCTTGTGATACTTGTTCTAATTACTAAAATACACCATTTAAAACAAAACCGGCCAAGTGCGAGTCGAACTCGCGCATGAAGGGATCTGCACAATCGTACAAGGTTTAATGCTATCTAAGAACTTTTTAAATCCTTTAATAAGATCGAGCAAAACAGCCAAAAAACACGTTTCTAGTAGGGGAACCCCCTTTAATTTTCAATTTAGTTTTATTTTTATCATTTTTTATTATAGCAGCAACAGAAATATATATTCTGTGAAATTTGTCTACCTATTACAGATCATGAGATAGACTGACGGACAGCGGAGGCTTGGTAATAGAATTCCTTTGGTTACCCTTCGGGTATGGACCCTAAAAAATAAATAATCTTAGTAAAACATCCTCGTTTTAACTGAATTTTTTGTCCGAATTCACGTCACAAGAAAGGCGTTCTAATATACTTATTTTATATTCTAATAGTAAAAAAAGGCAAGTATTATTTCATGCGTAATTTTACTCCACTTATACCCATCCTACCAAATTTCAATTCACTTAGTTGTAGTCTCTCCAAGACGTTGTTCGAAACTATCCAATGTTTAAAAAGTCATCGGGAAAATTAGATCGGCTAATTGGAAAACCGTTTCCGAACCGGGTATTCTATTCCGAAGAGTATTTTCATTCGAATTGGTGATTATGACCGTTTATTCGCGCTCATTTTGTCTTCGAAATTTAATCCGACTAAAAGTGTTTGAATAGAGAATAGAATAGAGAGTATCTCGTTGAAAGAGGATTAAATTTTTCTTAGTTTGAATCGCATTTACATATAGCTCGTTACAACGTATTTTTCTAGATTGAAAGGAACGATTCCTTAAGTTTTTTTTAATAGGTTCCTTGTGGTGCTTTTCGTGAAAATTATTCTCCTTGACTAACTCTTAATTTTATTCTGATATAATTTATTTATGTATGTGAAATTGTTACGTTTAGTTTTCAACTTAAACTTTGTATTTGCATTGAATTTTCTTTTGTATGTAAATTGGACCATAAAATACAATCAACAGTTTAGCATAAAATAAAAATGTCTTGTATAATAAAAATTATAATGCTGCTTTTCCAGTTGTGCTAATTTTGGTTAAATTTTATTAAGTTATAGTAAACCCGAATTTTTTTTGGTTTGTCCATTTTGAAACGCTGCCATAATACTCAATGTCAGAGAAATGTGTTACAGAAAGCAACTCTGTATAGCAATTGACGTCTGTCTTCAAAAAAAAAGGAATCGCAGTTGGTTTTTTAATGAGTGTTGAAAAGTAACTCTGAGATATATTTCGACTAATTTAGATACTCATTTGTAATGGGATTAATCTGAGAGCTACATATACAAGGTGGTGCAAAATAAAGTACCCCATTTGTTTTTTATATAAAAGTAAAATTAATTAAAAAACAGTCATATTATAAATGAAAAATATCTATTTAAACACTTAAAATTTGTTTTGTTGCACACTAAAAACAATATCGACCAAATGGCCATCCCCAGCATTAATGCAATAATAAGCTCTTTTTAAAGCATTTTTCAGGTGGTATTCTGTCAATTTCCTCCCGGATGTTCAAGGATTATTTACAAATACCCTATCTTTGAAATAACAAAATAACCAGAAGTCTGGAACAGTTAAATCGGGAGACCTTGGCAGATATGCAGTTTCGGCGTTTTTCGAGATAAGGCATCCAGGAAAAATTCTGTTCAAAATGGCTATTGTCTCACGGGCCATGTGTGATGTGGCACCATCTTGTTGATACCAAATATCTTCCTGATTAAGCTTTTCCATTTCCGGAATTAAAAAATCTAACAGCATGCTTCTGTAGCGATCTCTATTTACTGTAGTGAATTTGTGGATTCTCACTACCCCAGAAGCGACGGTTCTGCTTATTCACAGCTTCATTCAAACAAAAATGAACTTCGTCGCTCATTTTGATTTTGTTCCAAAAATCCTCAATTTTGTTCTCAAGGTTTACGATAGCATTACAATATTGACGTCGTTTTTCAAAGTCTAAAGGCAGAATTTTATGGGTTACCTGTATTTTGTAGGGGAACAAGTGCAAATCTTTCACCAAAATTCGTTGCAATGAACGTCAAGTAATGTTTAATTAAGAAGATCGTTTTTTTGTTGGTGTGCTAGGCCTTTCCAGCAAAGGACCCCGCAATAATCTTATGGAAATTGGTTTTGGATCAAATTGTCTGAATTTTTGATACGTTGTAGATTTTGTCATCCTGAATAAAAGTCTCTATGGGCACAAAGTGCCAAAATGAATATTTTGGCAGCTACGGAGCTGCCAAAGCTCCCCTGACCCGTTGCAAAACTATTCATTTTCAATACTATTTACAGATGTCAAAAGCATATTTTAATTATTCTAATATATAGGGTAATGTTTTTGAGGTCACTGGATTTAACCCTCATGTCAGATTGGACAAATTGACCGTTGACAGCTGTCAATTCATTGTCAACGAGGAATATGAAAGTAAATACCCTCTTTTCACATTGAGAGTTTGGGTTTTTAAGCTCGCTGAACTCAATTCTCATGTCAGATTGGACAAATTGACCGTTGACAGCTGTCAATTCACTGTAAACGAAGAATAGAGAAGTAAATATTCTCTGTTGACATTGAGAGTTTGGGTTCTTGAGGTCGCTGAATTCAATTCTCATGCCAGATTGATAAAATTGACAGTTGAAAGCTGTCAATTTACTTTCAACGAGGAATATAAAAGTAAATATCCTCTTTTCATATAGAGAGTTTGGGTTATTGAGGTCGCTGAATTCAATTCTCATGCCAGATTGGCAAAATTAGCAGCTGAGAGCTGTCAATTCACTGTCAACGAAGAATAGAAAAGTAAATATACTCTGTTGACATTAGGAGATTGAGCTTTAAAGGGAGCTGAATTCAATTCTAATATCAGATTGAAAAAATTGACAGTTGACAGCTGTCAATTTACTGTCAAAGTAGTAATAAATATTAAAGAAATTATTTTTGACCTTAGAATGATTTGTTTTGAGCCTGCTAAATCCAAAGCTGATGTACAGTCAGAGAAAATAATAGTTTACAGCTGTAACTCTATTTACAATTAGTGTTGGTATTAAAATATGTTTAACTTAAATCTTGCTATTTGCAATATTTCTATGCTTTTTAGATCATTGAATCCAAGTAAGTCATAAAATTGAAGACACCGTAACTTTACAGCTGTCAACTAGGTATGATAATCTTCACCAAGAGAATATCTATGTTTGAAAGGAATATAATTTTGCCCAAATATTTGATGTGTTTCAATCATCGCTAGTCATTGGATTCTTGAGAGGCTTCGTTTATTTAAAAACCCAAACTCTCAATGTGAAAAGAGAATATTTTCTTCTTTATTCTACTTTGACAGTGAATTGACAGCTGTCAACTGTTAATTTTTCCAATCTGGTATGAGAATTGAATTCAGCGACCTCAAGAACTTAAACTCTCAATGTCAACAGAGAATATATATAGAGCATTCAATATAAAAACCGATGCACGTCAGAGATGACGTCAGTGACAATCATTGGTACCACACACACTAGTAAAAATAATTAAATTTTATTTTGCAAATAAATGAATAAATTTAGACGCATGGAGTTCATTTTTATAAAATTGCATATTAAAAATATATTTTTTATTATATCACAGTAGTACTGTAGGCAGATTATTAACGGAATACTTTCTTAAACGCATTTTAAATAATATAAAGAATATAAATTTAAAAAAAAACATTTATTTAAACGCATACAACATAAATTATTTTAAAAAACACACAAAGAAAACCAAGAACATTTAAACGACACAAAAACTAGAAATAATAAAGAAAGGAGCTTTAAAACAAATATTACTTATTTTTACAAGAATAACTTTTATGACATTTTGAATTACATTTTATATTTAATTTTACGCACCTACATGCCTTCGTTTGACATCCTTTCAGGCAATTACATCGGACAAACCCTTGCGTAAAACCAGAAGACAACTTTACTTCTTCACGCACGTTTACAGAAGAGCCTGAAGGGATCTTAGATAGTGATAAAAATACTGAAGGCGATAATTGAAACTCATTTCGGCTGTATAATCGTTTTAATTTCCTATTTTTGGTGCCAAGAATGTACAAATCTTGATCAGTCTTATCCATAATAATTGTTAATATATTTCGAGGAGCTAGACGTCCACGATCTACCTCTGGTATGTTTATTAAAACATTGTCACCTATATTTTCGACTGATAATTTCCATTGCGATTGGGTAAGCATTTTATCAGCTTGTTTTTCAAGCCCCTGTTTGCAACCCCTTCTCTCTGTATCAGCTGCTTTTTTATTGCTACAAATTTTGCATAATGGCAAATCCAAATCAGCACCACATTCCATATGAAATGGTTCATTGCATTCAATGCACACATTTTGTGGGACGTACATGCTATCACAAACAAAACATTTAGTCATACTGCCATTTTCCTTCTCCAATCTTCTGTCGTTTCTATAATTTTCTATGTCGGTATCTAGTTCCGTTTCAATTTCTAATTCGGTTTCGATTTCTAGTTCCGATTCAGCAATTTCAGAATTATATTTCTCAGATACTGTATTTGCTTTTTCTAAAGAAAGTTTCATCAATTTCAGATGCTCTTCAAGTTGTTCTTCAGTTTCAATCCCATTTACGACAGAGGTATCTAAGCACGTATCCAATAGTCCATTTCTTTGTGGAGCTCCAAACATGGCTGCATAAGGTGTTCGCTTTATACCTGTATGGAAACTGCGATTCTTCGTATTCTGAATAATACGAAGTCCTTTTGCCCAGTTTTGACACTTGTTATCAGACATCCAGGCTACAAGGCTATCACGAACGTCCTGATTTGCTCGTTCAACGGAACCCTGGCTCTGAGAATGTCGAGGTTTACCGTGGACTAATTTGATAGCGGACCAACTTTCTGCTAACTTTTCAATGACCTGAAAGTTACTCAGATGAAACACAGCCTTTGTACAAAGCCATTACACTTACTTGGTTAGAGAATTCTCTTCCATTGTCACTATGTAAAAAATTTAGATTAGCATGTTTGACAGCTACAACAAAAACAATAACAATAAAAAAAATAAAAGTAAATAATTTAAACAAAAAGCAAACAAATTCGTTATTTGCTCGTTAATAAGGAATTCTCTCGAGAACAGTGGCTAAATATATAAGCGAACTCGTAGAAAAATAAACCAGTCTAGCATATAAATACTGCAATTAAGAATGATAACATGTACAACTTAGGTACTTAAAATAAATAACATACTCCTGCCTGTTGATAATAAAAATTTAATATTGAGAATGCCTATCATTAGGCTAGAAACTAGTTAAGACATACAGCTAGTTTACAACAGTTAAAAACTTCAAAAGCTTGTATCAGCAATCTAGAACGCTTAACCTTTTTGTGTCACTAGGCACAAAGTAAAGCGAATTTGAAATCCAATATTTTGAGCTGCCTAATATGTACGTTACAATTTATTTACCTAAATTATCAATTTTTATATGTTTGTAGACAAAACTTGAGTTAGTATAGGTGTCCTCCTTATATTTAAAAGAGATTTTTCTAAAATATTCAAGTTTCTTATTATTTTTGAGACAACACAGCCTTAGGTTTATTTTAGTCACGACTATGAAGACTAGAAAGAAGAAGGCTAATTGGCAGTTCAAATTTCAAATTTCTGTCCTTCTTTTTTAAAGTTCGCGACTTGACTGTAGTTGGCATGTCGAATGACAGCGGTGTCAATTTTCTATGTAAGTCAATGTAAAATGAAGTGATTTTTTAAAAATTAGTGAAAAGAATCAAAATAAAGTGAAAAAAAGGACCTAAGTGACAAAAAACATCAATGCAAGATTTACGTCGTTTCAGATTGTATAACAGGATAAAAATCAAATGTAAAACTAAAGAAAACACAAGAAGAAATCAATTTAATGTAGTTTTAAAGCTTCTAATGCAAGTAAAGTAATGTATTCATGTCTAAATATAATATTTATTGTAAACTAGTCACAATATGTACCTTACGAAATGTAGTTTATTTTATTACAAGTTTCAATAATATAAAATTTTACAGTCATAGATGCTGACTTACAAGCAACAATAATAATTATACATTAAATTTAACTTACTAGAAAAGAAAATTTATTTTTTATAGAGTTAGATAAAGAGTTATATAAAGAGTTAGATAAAGAGTTAGAGTTAGATAAAGAGTTAGTTAGATAAAGAGTTAGATAAAGAGTTAGAGTTAGATAAAGAGTTAGATAAAGAGTTAGATAAAGAGTTAGATAAAGAGTTAGATAAAGAGTTAGATAAAGAGTTAGATAAAGAGTTAGATAAAGAGTTAGATAAAGAGTTAGATAAAGAGTTGGATAAAGAGTTGCTACTGTTATTTTTTTGTTGAACCCCAATTGTGTCATTGTAAATGTTGTTTATAGGATACTAAACGATTAGAACAGTGGCAGCATATATATCGTTTCTAGTGCCGATAAAGTACTTTCTAGAGATAATGATGTTCTATACTTTTTAGAAGATATGATCAAATATTATGAAACTATTTTTACTGATGGTACTGTTAGCAAAATAAAAAGAGGAAAGCTGAAATTAAAGAATGAGGTAATACCATGTACATTCCCAAATCTCCCTTTATACTTGTATTACAACAATAAAAAACTGTGTTTTATTTTGCTCTTAAAACTATATATAGATTTAATTAAAAAAAAAAAAAAAATTCCACAAAATTGTACTTATCAAATTTCAGCATTTAACAAACCTTCTCGAATTTGGTCATACCTACCTAATTTATATTTTATATAGATAAAATTAAATAATTTATCAATTAAAACATGCAAGACTTATACAGAAATAAATTTTTTAGAAACGTCAAATATAAACCTCAATTCTTAGAAATATACCCCCATTTTAGTTTATTGGTTTAAAGGCATTTATTGTTGAAATAACCTTTTTAATAGTTTTATTATACTATCCATAGTTTTATCAGAGAAACGAAAATTAAACTGAAATTATTCTTTATAAACTAAAATAAGTTTATGAATACAATTCACATTCATAAACTTATTATATAACGTTCCTTTACTTCTCGGCATATATTAAATATTAATCAAAATTCAATTTAATTTGTTTCTGGAATCCGCGAATTTTCAAAAGCATTATCTAAAAATGTCCTTAAACATTTCTGAATATTTAGAATAAAAAGAATACAATAAACAAACTTATTCCGTAATATTTCATCAACATTCGAGCGGCGTGCGACACTGTTTCAGTCAATAAAACTTCGGAAATAATGCAACATCGGTAGATAACGAAGAACTGGAGAAAAGCATCGGCGTGAGATATTGAAGAGAAACATATTTTTTTCATAAAATTTGCATGCGAGAAGTCTGCTCGGTGTGAATGGGATAATAAACGCGATGGAAAAAGAACGGTTCGTGACCGTTCATATTTTATCACCTGAAAGTTCGATTTTTAAATAGATTCGAGATTACGAAGTTATAGAGGAATTTTAAGGGATTCGAGATGAAAACATTTTTTAATTTTTTAATAAATTTGATCAAAAAGTTGTTAGGTTTTCAAAATTTATTCTGTGTAATATTCTTCGAATAAGTGTGTAGAATGCAGATCTTATACAAATAAAAAATTTAATGTTAAAAATATTAACAAAATGTCCTTTAAAAAAATAATAAATAATTCTTAGACTGCTGGTATTTGATCTCTCTCATTCAGGTGATTCTGATTATCTGCAAAATTAAAATAAAACATATCTTTAGTATTCGAAGTTCCAAAATCTAAGTCCTGAAGCTTCTGACAGTAGACATATCTGAAAGTGTTTTTTTAAAAACGGTTAGAAAGTTCTAAGAATCGGGAACACTTAAAGCTAACTGTAGTGGAGAACAGGATCGTTGTTCAGATGGATTTTCCACTTAATTATCTTATTCACAGTACCCTTTTGTTCCATTTTCCCACATCATTGAGATTTCTACCCTGAAATGAGTTATAATAATTATAGTTATTTATTTTGACAATAGATAGGTTTGCTTGTATTTCTCTTGTTTCTTGTCATTGTGTCATTGTCATCTAATCTAGCAAATAGACAAGAGTTGGTTCTGAGCAATGAGGTTGAATACTATGGAGATGACATGCCAAAAAAAACGACACCCCTTCCCCCTCTCTTAGTGGTCATGTCATAGTTGTCAAAGAGCTGTCAGAACTGTGTTCAAATTTAAATATTTCGACGTTATTTCTATCTTAATAAGTGTTTTTTTTTTGAATAATTTGTATAAAAATCATGACTAAGTGTGCCAAAATTAATTATAAAAACTCTTCAGTAAAAGAGCGTAAGAAAATATCTAATTTAAGTTTTCATAAGTAAGTATAAGGAGTGTACTTAGAATTTTTTTTAGAATGTTTAACTTTTTTTTATTATAGGTTTCCAAAAGACCCACAATATCTCAAAATTTGGTCTAAATTTGTGGGAAAAGACCAATTTGAGCCTAAACCGAATAGCATAATGTACTCTATTCACTTCAAGGAAGAATTTTTTGATAAGAGTGATTTTAGGGTCAGATTGAAGAAGAATGCTGTCTCGACTATAAATGAATGTTTAGTTAGTATACACTTTATTTACAATAAAACTTAAATAACTAACTTAATAAATAACATTGGCTTGACTAACTTTATAATAAAGACAAATAACTATATTAAAACTTAGATAACTATAATAAAACTTAAATAACTAGCTTTTTAATTAAACTTAAAAACCAACTATAATTAAACTTAAAAACCAACTTTTAATTAAACTTAAAAACCAACTTATAATTACACTTAAATGACTAACTTTTTAAGTAACACATAATTTAGAATAAAATTTCAAGTATTTAAAAGCAGTTTTTATTAGATCCTAATTTCCTATTATTATACCATTTTGATAATGAATATACTGTATAATAATAAATACTGGTGATGTATTTTTATTATTTAATTAGATTTGTGGCCATCACTCACTGCTATGTACCTCCTCATCCTCATGAAATAAAATAATATGCCCGCTCATGTACCACATTACAATTATTATTAATATTAAATGAACAAACATTAAATTGATGTTCCTTAATTTAAAAACATGCCGACTTTGTTCACAATACACAATAAATATAATTTAAAACATATTACGAAGTTAATGATATTTAAAAATTAGTAGTTTTGGAACTTAAACTAGTAGTTTTTGTATCATAGATCTATATTTAAGGCTTTATAACATACCAAATCTTGTTCCAGACTAACCCATCCATACCTACACATCCTCCTCAAATATTCTTATTAAACCAGCAAATCAAACCGGTTAGATCGAATTACCTGTACCCTCTACTTCTTCTCTAAATATTCCATACAAAGAAACAAAAAATATTATATACACTCTCCTCTGTCCGGGCAACAAGTGCAAAAAGAAAACAAAAATCAAAATTGCTAAAACGACAACTTTCTCGAAAAGTGAATAAAATTGCCAACCTAAAAAATATATTAAATGATTTAAGTAAAAAACGTTTGATACAGGAAGATGAGTTAGATATAATGTCAAAACTTGGGGGCCCCATCGAGATATGTAGCAGGCAAGTCTAACTTACCATTGCCTAAGAAGTATTCAAAAGCGCTAAAAGTGTTTTCCTTAACTCTCCACTATTACTCACCTGCTGCTTATAATTATGTAAGAAGAACATTTGACACTTGCTTACCACATGTCCGTACAATCAGTCGATGGTATCAAAGTATAAAAGGTGAGCCTGGATTCACAAGTGAGGCTTTCAATGCCTTACAGATTAAATCAAATTCTTCCAATGAAAAAATAATTTGTGCACTTATTATGAATGAAATGGCCATTCGTCAACATGAGGAGTTTGTTGGAAAAAACGTAGAAGTTATGGTTGTGTAGATGTAGGAACGGGTGCAAATGAAACTTCGCTTGCAAACAATGCTCTTGTTTTCTTATTAAATTGTGTAAATGGAAGTTGGAAAATTCCAGTAGGATATTTTTTAATTTCAAGTATGACAGGTGAACAGAAAAAGGGGCTGGTATTAGAATGCTTAAAGAAATGTTATAAAGTAGGTGTTAGTGTTGTAAGTTTAACATTTGATGGTGCTTCTAATAATCTAACAATGGCCAAACTCTTGGGCTGTAATTTACATCATACAACTTTAAAAACTAGTTTTAAGCATCCATCAAATAATGAAGAAATTGTTATATTTTTAGATCCGCCACATATGCTAAAGTTAATTAGAAATACTTTAGCAGAAAAGTATTCATTTGTAAAAGAAGAAAATAAAATTGTTGAGTGAAAGTATTTTAAACAACTTTACGAATTACACGAAAATGAATCTTTCCACTTAGCAAATAAGCTAAACTCGCAACATATAGCTTTTAAAAAACAAAAAATTAAAGTTCGTCTTGCAACCCAACTATTTAGCGAAAGCGTCGCAACTGCCTTAGATTTTTGTGCGAACGTTCTACATATTGAAGGTTTTAAAAATGCTGGGGCGACAATTAATTTTATTAGAAAAATGAACATTCTGTTTGACATCCTGAATTCACGAAATCTTTTGCAATTCAATTTTAATAAACCTCTATCTGAAAATAATTACAATAATACATGTATTTTTCTTGACTCTGTCGATAAATATATTAGTTCTTTAAGAACACATGCTGATGATAAACTTCTATTAGAAACTGATAGATCCACTGGCTTTCTAGGTTTAAAAATATGCATTGCAAGCCTAAAATTACTATACAATAATTTAATTGTAGAAAATAAGTTTCTAAAATGTTTGCCTTTGTACAAAATTTCACAAGACAATTTTGAATTATTTTTTTGTTCAATACGGTCTCATGGAGGTTTTAACAATAATCCTACAGTCAAGCAATTTCAGTCTGCATATAAAAAAATTTTAGTTCATGTTGAATTAAGAGATAGTTTCCGTGGAAATTGTATTCCTTTGGAGGAATTAACTATTTTAAAGTGCAATATAACAAGCCAGTTAAAAGTTACTTCAAAGGAATATGCAATGTCTAATAATATTGACGATTTTGAGAAAGTGAATGTTATTGAAAATGATTATTTACCAGATCCAGTCTCCTCCTTTTCTAAATACATAATCACTTACATTTCTGGATATGTTGTTTATTATTTAAAAAAGAAAATCATTTGTGAACAATGTCTAGATGCTTTAATAAGTAAAACTAGAGATTTGTTTATATTTTCATTCATTGATATAAAGAATAAACATGATTTGCAATATCCATCGGAAGATGTAATAAACATTTGCTTAAAATGTGAAAAAATATAAAAAATTATGAAAGACTCTAAGAAAAAAAAATCAGTTGATATCATCAGCACATTAGTTTTAAAAGAATTCATAAATTCTAATGTCTTTTCGAATATTATTCAGCACAGTTTGGACCAGTTTGTGTTGGATAATCATATAATATTATTAATCAAGTGCATAGTTGATAAATATGTTAGTATCCGACTAACATATCTCACTAAAATTAGAGTTAATAAAGCTGCTAGCATAAGACATCAAAACAACAAAATAGTTGTTTAAAGGTCAATAAATATTTTTTTAAATAATAAAAAAAATTTTGTAGTGTCTTATTAAGAATGGGACACAGAAAAACTGTGGAGTTACCTATAATTTTACCAAATTTGGCAAAAGTTTTTGGTGTCATAAGATACGTTACACTTATTTGAACTATAATTATATATTTTTTGATGTTTTTTAAGTAAATCATTATTGGGAACTCATAAGAAACTTCAAAATTAAAATGAAGAATATTTGCATTCTAAGCATAGTCTTATTTTTAATCAAACTCTTCAGTTGTTCTGTATCCCTTTCTCAATGAGACACCTTGTATATAAACTTCCCACTTGAACAATTTTATATTTTTCATGTATGTACAATACAGGTGTATCAGAAATTAAAGCAAAAAGACAACTTATAACAAAGGTTTAAATTTAGTAATGTCAAGTCATCCTTGCACCCTAAAAAAGTACCAATGAAGAAATTATTCCTCCAATGCAACCAAACAGTTATTTTTAGGATAAAATTTTGTGTCAAATGTTATCCACAGCCATAGGTTTTCTTTTTAAATGGCATGACATTCAAAATTTTGGTCAAAACAATTTTCATCATGCACTTTTCTTGGAAATTCACAATGCTTCATTAGGATTAAAAACACCAGTTTCTAGAAACTTTTTCACTATAACACTAACATTACTGATCAGAAAAAGTGGTTAAAGTTTTCTTTTTGAAATCACAAATCGCAACTGAATGCCTATTTTTAAAATAAATCATCTCTATAATTCCATTTGTATAGTTGTATGCTGTGCATCTGTGAGATTGTTGTTTATTATACATAGGTACCAATTATTGAAATCTTCAGTAAGTAATTGCTTGCAATTTTAGTAATATATGTACCTACCCTATATAATTAATTATTTCAAACATAAATAAAACCAACAACTATTATCTGAGTCTTTTTAGTTCCGATTGGTTTTGACAGAGTAGTTTTGATCATGGTTTTCTTCCATCTACTTTTAACCATAAAGTCATACCTAGCTGAATTTTTGGTCTTTTTAAACTTTTGACTGTAGCGGGTCATATTTTTAATGTATGTCACCTGCAGCAGAAAGACCTACATGTTTTACATTTAAAAGTAATTAATTTTCAATATTAGTCTCTTAAGAATGGATCTGATATATTTACTTAATTTTTTAAAAAAAATCTCGTTCCCTTTCTTTATAAGCCACTTATGCTGTCTTACCAAATGCTTGGACGACGTCTAGAAACAAGCTAAGCATAAGTATGTATTATCTTTTAAATCTGCGATTCTGTTTAATTTGGATAATTACCTTTCAGAGTTTTAAACTGGATTCTCTTCTTAATTAATAGAAATATTCTAGTCTCATGTACCTAATATAAAAACTAAAAACTTAACAGTTTGGTGCGAAACATTGGTAAAACCCCGTTTTGTCGCTTCTCTGTTTCCTTGTTCTGAATTATAAAATGGAACTAGAAAGATTTTGTGTAGCCAATATTAGAATACAAATGGTAAAATTATCAATTGTTTGACCAATTAATTTCGTTATTGTGAAGTTAATTATACTACTTTTGATACTACTCGCAACATACAAATCCATATATTCCAAAATAAATGAATTCCTTGCGAATAAAACTGGACATTACACGATTGCGTTTAGTTTAGAAAAACGGTGTCCCAAACACATTTTCGATTGGAGCGTTTTCATTAGCAGCGAAATTAGTCTGACCGTTCGCCGCAGAATGTTTTGCTTCCAGCAGAAAGTCACAGATTGTTGGAGTTTGCGAACATTGCGGACACATGACCGCTACTGATATGTAATATGGGCGGAAACCGAATATTTAGTGTCTTTGTTGAGAACTTTCCTGTGTTTATGGAATCGTTTTGCGTTATGATTTTACATTCGAGAACGTGAGACGTTTTGCTTTGAAACTACTTAACACATGGTACCAGATTGTGGTCTAGCAAAAATATATTGTCCAGAGCCATTTTGTTACTTAGGTAAATTAATTTTACGTTATCAAAGTAAAAGTCATCTGGATATATTAACCCAATAGACCGTCAGATAGTGACTGATTTAGGTGCCCCATTTTCGCATACAAGCCTCGAAGAGGGTTGAAAAGTACATCGATTTTGAGTAGAATAAAAGGAAATTTACGAATGGCCCCTGGGGATAACATATGGAAAATTCCATTTTCCTTAACAGAAATAAAAGGTGTTTTTGCTCATTTTTCTACGCCAGCCGTTTTCACTGTATGATTAATTAATAGAATTAGGCTTCGGAAAACCAAAGACTTTATAATAATAATAATAATAATAACAAAGGTCTTTATTTTCCTTTCAAGTTACATAACTATTTACAAACATTATGAAAAAAAAAAGCAATCGTAACAAAGCAAGAAAGGAAAAATGCCGAAGATCAGGTGACGATAATTTCAATGAAATCATCGCCTCTGTTTTTCATCTTAAGCAGTAGTAACAATGACTAAAATTAACTTAATTTCTAATTACTAAAGAGAAAAAAAAAACAAATAAAACAATTTCAATTAGCAATATCAGAAACATTAGAAAATAATATGAAGGAATATTTATTTTTTAGAATATTACCAAATATTACCAACTATTACCAACTATTACCAAATAACGCGATAGACGATTAGTGACTTTTTAAAGAGGAATTTTCCATGATTAAAGATGAGTTACTACTCGTTTAAAAATGTATGTTTAAGTGATTTTTTGAATGCGGGTGTAGATTTTAATTTTAATTCATTAGGTAAAGCGTTATATATTTTTGATATTTGGTATGTAAAGGAGCGTTTATATTTTTCTGTGCGGTGAGGGGGAGCTGTTATTCTGTGCCTATATCGAGTATTTAGGAAATGCGTATCAGAACCGTATTTAACTTTATTATATAAATAAACAGGTAAGCGGTTTTTAATGACTTTATGGAATAGACAAGCAGCGTGAAGTAACCTTCGTTTTTCCATATTTAGCCAATTCAAAGTTTTTAATTTATGGGATATAAGTTGTCGTCTTCTAATTCCACAAATTAGACGAATACATGAGTTCTGCATGACCTGAATTCTCCTTTTGTCATCTGACCCAATACAGGGACCATAAAGGACTTCTCCATAGTTGAATTTTGATAGAACCAACGAGTCACATAGAATTTTTTTAACATTAAATGACAGGTAATGACGATTAATGTAGATTGTTTTTAAGTTAATGAAGGCATTACGAATACATATATTAATATGACTGCTAAATTTGAGCTGATTGTCCATGACTATACCAAGGTTTTTGGCGCTGTTTACGGGTTTTATTATATCACCCTCAAAATTTAATTTAATTGAGTCAGGACAAAATTTATTAGGGCCAAAGACAAGAACATTCGTTTTTTTCGAATTAATGCTAAGAGCATGTGTTTTTACCCACATAGCTAAGTTTTTGAGATCTTGGTTGATAAGGTCAGTGGCATGTAAAATATTGTTTGGATGAAAAGAGCTATAAATTTGTGTATCGTCGGCATATAGGTGAGCCTTGCAAGATTTTAAGACTGTTCCGATATTTGTTGTATAGAGAGTAAATAGTATAGGTCCTAATATAGATCCCTGAGGAACTCCAGATCGTACCCTCATAGAATCAGAAATAATTTCATTAATTTTAACACGTTGGCTTCGATCACTTAAGTAACATTTTATCAGACCTACGGCATCAGGCGAAAATCTTATATAATGAAGTACGGCACACAGCAGGGAATGATTAAGGGTATCGAATGCTTTACTAAAGTCTATTAAGATTAAAACCGAAATGTTACCATCATCCCTAGCCTTTAAAATATCATCGGTTACGTTAAGAAGTGCAGTTTCACAGTTATGAGATGGTCTGAATCCTGACTGATATTCTGGTAAAATATTATGAGTTGATAAGTGGATACGAATTTGTTCTTCTATTATTCTTTTAAGTACCTTTGAGAGAGTTGGGAGAATACTAATGGGCCTTAGATCCTTAAACTCGGTTGGATTACTAGTTTTTGGGACAGGTCTGATAAGTGCTTGTTTCCAGTTTCTAGGGAAGTATTGTTTGTTAATGCAACTATTAATTATATGTGAGACATAGGGAATTATTAAGGGACAACACTGAAGCAGCATTTTTATATTTAAGCCATCAGAACCTTGAGCATTTGATTTGATTGAGTACAGTAGTTTTTGGACTCTATCATTTGTAACTGGAGTGAAAGAAACTTTGTCACGCGAAGAGCTATTGTTAAGATAACTATCAAGGACTTTTCGATCTGCAGGTAAGTTTGGAATACATAAAGTGTAATATTTATTTAAATTGGTGGGGTTACATAAGGTATTGGGTATAGTATGTGACTCTTTTCCGATGTTTAGATGTTTTAAATTTTTCCACATATTATTAATACATCCTACTCTTAATTTGTATTCAAAATATGCTTTTTTTTTCATTTTTGCAGGCTAAAGTAGTATAGTTTTTTAACATTTTGTAGTATTCTAAGTGACTCACTTTTTTGCTTTTTTGCCATCTTTTTTTCGCTTTATCTCGTAATGACATATTGTTGCAAGTGGCTAAAGGGTTGAAATAAGGGCGTAATCTTGTAAATAAAAATCGATAATTTAACTTGTTTTTACACACAAGCCCGTCGAAAGTATGAATACATCGTAACTAGCCCAAAAAACATATTGGCTTAAATGACGCGAATGGATAAGTGCATTTTGGAGTCGGAAAAATTACCGCAATTTTTTTTTGGTTTTGGAGTAATTTTTTCATGCAAGCCTTTTTAACCATAGAATGTTATTAAAGTGTTAGACGTAAAAATAAAATTGGCATGAGTATCGGATGTAGACGAAACGAAGGCTTGCGTCGGAAAGTTGCAGGAAAATTGTATGGAAAATGCCACCATTTTCCCACGCTAGCCGTTTGACATATGCTTAGAAAAAGTGATTCTAAGACTATATAACAAAAGGCTTGAGTGTCGGACATGGTCATCATATTAATTATATATAATTTATTTAACAAAAAAACTGACAAAAAAAGTTTATAAATTTCCACCATTTTCCCACACAAACCTTTTGGCATATGCTTAGAAAAAGTGATTCTAAGACTATATATAAAAAGGTTTGAGTGTTGGACATGGTCTTCCTATTATTTATACATAATTTATTTAACAAAATGCTGACAAGAAAATCTATAAATATCCACCATTTTCTCACACAATCCGTTTGGCATATGCTTGGAAAAAGTGATTCCAAGACTATATAACAAATGGCTTGAGTATCGGACATGATTATCATATTTAATATACATAATTTATTTAACAAAAAGCTGACAAAAAAATCTAGAAATGTCCACCGTTTTCCCACACAAGCCGTTTGGCATAGACCCTATAATGAAAGCATAAGTGTCGAAAATGGAACATATTATTAATTTAAAAAAGATCTGTCAGAAAATATAAAAATGTTTATGCAGGGTTATTTTTTTTGTGTCATCGGCTTCAACGGTTATCCTCGCATTCTGGGAAGGCTTTGTTACTGTTTCCCAGCGCCATTTTAGGAGAAGCACTGTTAATTAGAACTTAACAGTGAATGGTCGAGTGGAGAAACCTGCCAAGGCAACAGAAATAATGTTAAATATTTTAAATGAATAATTTAGCATACATTTCCTTCTCATATAAATATAATAACGTTTTATATTATGAAAATAATGCACAGAATATGGGTCTTCATATTATGGTTTTTATACAGGGTGGCTCACGCTCAACGGGACGGAGCTTTATGGGAAAACGACCAAAGATATAAAAAATTCGTTTGGGAGGAATACGTAGGTTACAGACGGCTACAATTTAAAATTTGTAAGATGTATACAGGATGTCCCACATAAGAAAAAAAATTAGTTCATTAAAAATTATTCAAACAAGAGTAAACAATTAATTTCTGGGAGACTTTTTTCCTTAAAAATTCAAATAAATCGAAAACTAATAATAATAGTAATAGGGAACCTTTAGTTAACTGACATTATTTTTTATGTAGTTTTTAATTCTAAAATAAAAAACAGGGTGTTCCATTAAAAATAATATATCTTTGTATATTTTCTCTTATGTGGGACATCCTGTATACATCTAACAAATTTTAAATTGAGGCCGTCTGTAACCTACGTATTCCTCCCAAACGAATTTTTTATATATTTGGTCGTTTTCCCATAAAGCTCCGTCCCGTTGAGCGTGAGCCACCCTGTATAAAAAATATACAATTTATTTGAAAAATATTGGTAATGAATTTAGTAAATTCTATTAATAATTTTACTAATTAAATTATATACAAAGTGATTTTACGATAGGTATACTTCAATTTGTAGAAGTTTCGGCATTCCATATTTTTTTTAAATTTTGATAAAAATTAACAGTCAAATAATATAATATTCTCGTGGATGGATTATTTTCAAATAGAACAGCTCCTCGTATCCGTTTTTCCTGAATTTTCAACCATGCTACTGCCAAATAACTGTAAATTATCTATAAGTATTTATTCTATAAATTAATGGAATAATATTGTTGGAATTTGCCATGTGAAAACAAAATTAAACTAAAAACCTAAATATCACCCTGAATTATCTAAATATCAATTATCAAAATTATTTTATATCAATTTTATTGTAAGAGTTGTCCCGTGGCCGGACTATTTCAACGACTATACATTTTAAATGTAACAACCTGTGACTTCAATTTTGACCAAAGAAAGTTTAAATATAAAAATAAGAATAATTAATAACGCACAATAATTATTTAATCCGATAGTTTGTATGTTTAAGTCAGTGAAATAATTTATCATAATATTATATAACTATCAACTTATCAAAAATCATAGATACATCAACATTTTCTAATCGACTTCAAGAAAATAATTTTGATCTGTCAAAAGATTTATCTCATGACATTCTTGATTGCTTCAATATCTTACATAAATGCAATTTAAAATGGTTTCACCATAGCCCTCAGAAGGTCTAGATACCGCATCGTAAAAACATTTTGACCCCCCATATGATGGGCGCCATGATAAATAAATGTCAATAAATTTTAAGTTGGCACTTCTGACAAGACAGAATCGGCACAAGTATAGTAATAAGCGTAAGATCAACGTTCGACGTATATAATCGATTTTATTATCTGTTGTGTTGTTTAGTTTGTTCTTCTAGTAAAGGTTTTATTTAAAACATTATTTTTTAGTTTAGTCGTTTAGTGTTTTATTTTAATAAAAAACATTTGTGGTTTGGTGTTAAATTTTTACAGGATTTTCAAAATCTCTTGTTGTTTTGTACGTGAATGTAACAATGCATCCAACGGTAGAAGATACAAGGAAGGAATAACATTTCACGTGTAAGTTTTCAAAAATATTTGTATATTTTCAAAATCAAATAATTTGTGTTTTGTTGTAGCATACCAAAAAATTTTAGGAAAGAATAACTGATAGCCATAGGAAGACCATTGAATAATTTTGTGACTTTAGTATAAGCCCAGAAAATTTGGGGATACTAGCTGAAACGGCAAATGTGTTATTGACTCATTGTTAGTGACCTATTGTACAATTTTTCGAACACACGTTCCATGATCCTTTGAACTTGGCTGCACCGTACTGATGAAGACCAATAGTCAGAAAAACGTGTCCTCCGTTACTTCTTTTTTACTTTTTTTTATTCGGAAAATGTCCACTATTACTACCTTGATACAATAATATTAGTTCCGTTCTAAGTAGGTACATATTATAGTTTGTATGTTCTATGCTTTATTTTATTACATGTGATAAATGATAGGAAATATACTTTTATAGTAAATAAATTGATTAAAGCAATATGTAAGAATAAGTTTATCTAAGGATTAAATTGTTAAAGCAATTTTTCATATCCATTGTTTATTAATTTGTTTCATTTAATTCTTTCTTATTGAGTAAGTTATTTCATATAAATATGCGATACTTGTAAAATGTAATATTTTTTTTTAAATATACAGTATGGTTCAAATGAAAGGAATAAATTCATTTTAATGGAAGTAGTTGGTTTTTCGAAAAAAATTTTGGACAGGTCAATTTTGTTTGCTCAAAGCGCAATTTTTAAATAGAATTCAATTTTCCCCCCACTTCCCGTTTTTGGGCAGTGACGTCATTGACAATTTTTTAAATAGTAACCCCAATTTTTTTTTCTTGATTTTGAAAGATCTTGCAATTTCCTACTCGAAAACATAATATTTGAAATATCTGACATAAAAATTTTTTTGAATAAAAGTCATTTAAAGATCAGATACATAAATTTTATTTTATTTTGAAACACAATAAATGAATAAAAGATTTTTTGTAATTAAGTGCTTCATCTAAAAAAATAATAATAATAACAATAATAATAAAAAGAATTTAATGACAATTTCACAAATTCTTTATTATTATTATTATTTTGTTAGATTAAGTACTTAATTACAAATAATTATCTTTTATTCATTTATTGTGTTCTCAAAATAAAATAAAATTTATGTGTCTGATCTTTAAATGACTTTTATTCAAAAAAAATTGTTATGTAAGATATTTCAAATATTATGTTTAATTGCAAGATCTATCAAAATCAAAAAAAAAAAAATGGGGTTACTATTTAAAAAAATTGTCAATGACGTCACTGCCCAAAAATGGGAAGTGGGGGAAAATTGAATTCTATTTAAAAAATTGCGCTTTGAGTAAACAAAATTGACTTGTCCGAGCATTTTTTCGAAAAACCAACTACTTCCATTATAATGAATTTATTCCTTTCATTTGAACCATACTGTATATTGTTTGTATAAAATATTGTTCAGTTAGTAAAAACAGAAATATTTTGTCTTTTATTCAAAAGAAGATTGTAAATTTTTCAAAATATATTTACCTACCCTAAAAAAAGATTAATAAAACCAGTTAGTCATATACACATTTTCTATATATTTATACAGGTACTTTTTAAATAACTTTTAATACATTCGAAATCTGTGCTTTTATTAAACTCAATGTAACAAATTAATAATAATAGGTATTCTCAAAAATATTTAAAAATAAAATCGAGATGGGACTCTTGTATAATTTAGTGACTATTCGCCTATGGTTAGTGCACTGCTGTATGTCCTTGGGTTTTCTACATTAGAATAATACTGCTTCTCCACTCTAGCAGTATTTTTTGCATCTCACAAGATTATATTTATTAAAAAACCAAGGAATTGTTTTGGGCCTATTGCTGTGCCCTTCTCCAACATTCCCAAAGTTTTTTTTTTTACTTTCTGCTGATTGGATCTCCGATAACGTGTGTCTTTTTTTCCACCGGTTTGTTGCAACCGTTGTTTCACCGATGCGGCCTTGAACGTTTTGTGTTGGATTCTGGTTGACCGTTGAAATAAATAACAGTTGACATACCGCACCGATGCCAACGTTGCTGCAACAGTTGGATAAAAAGACACACGTATAGCGACAACTCCATTTGTTGTTCCACTAGTTTTTTATTAAATTTTTAAAATAACTTCTATATATTTATCTTTTCCAACGACTTTGCTTACCTGCTTCATAATCTCTTCCCTATGCACCAATTTCTCTAGGTGAGATCTTATACTCGCTCTATTAAATCAAATTATCATTATAGTTTATTTGAAAATGCTTGGTAGCACAGTTTTTATGGCAAAGATCCATATTTTTATATAATTTTGCTATTGTTCATTTTCAAATAAACTATAGGAATAGAAGTAATCTATTAGTTTTTCTAAAAATACCTTGTTACCGATGTATGTATATCTTTCCCTAGTTAAAAAATTCGAGTTTTTATTTTCATAATATAAATAAATGACCGGTTAACAATCACATTCTTTTAAATAGTACATTTGACATTGAAGTGTATTTTCTCCATATTGCCAAACAGGAACAGATGGTTTACTTGTAATTTGAATTATATTACATAAATCTCACTGAACTATATATAATCATGTAAAAATAACATTTCGAGAACGTGAAAATTTATAAAACCGGTCCTGTCTGAACAGATCTAGGAAAATCAAATAGGTTTGTCAAAGTTTTGTTCTTAATTTGAAATTAGAAATTGTGCGTCTCACTCACTAATAACTAATAACAAAGTGCAGATTATCGGTGTTCACGTATTACAGAACACACAAACTAAAAATCAGTGTAGCCAAAACATAAATTTACCTAACATGGCGACAAGCTTGAATAGGGTCATTTTTTTTGTATTGACCAGGGCTGGTATATCTAAGGGGGTCGCGACATAGGCGTCCATCTTGGACGCCATTTTTTTCGAAATAGTAGTCGCATAGTAGTCGCCAGTTGTACCAATTTAAGAAAAAAAAAATAGGAACGTTTTTTTTAAATTTCCATGGTGTTTGGCACTTTGACATAACGTAACCTCAATTTTTTAGAATAAAAATATTTCAAAATAAAAACTTAAGACAAAAAATTCTATTAAGTAAATGAGCAGACATCCTGGGTATAATTAATTATGGATTTGCAAGAACATATTTATAAACCTAAAAATTGGTTTGATAGTCGAGCAAATTGAGGTTTTAGAATTTGATAATGATTAGTACTTTATATTTTCAGTACTGACAGTACTTCCGCAATAAATTAATTACTAATTGCTCTGCGATAGTATCTCCTGCTGGATGAAATGAGCATTGGGGATCAAAGATCAAACGTCATCATTCACTAGCACTAGCAAGTTTGAGACCAAACTATATTAAAATGTCAGCTTAAAAAATTCGTAGACAACATGATTTCTATTTCATTTGTATGTTTCCCAACTCTGTATTGACGTGATACATGTAAAAATTAAATCCATTGGTAAGATTGGAATTCCCACAATTAAGTGCGAGACTTTTGTCATGATTTGGATGGATAATAGTTGGGAGATTTTGATCCAACAAATGTTTAACAATTCAAACCATGAAGTGAATGGAAACAACAATAGGATCTTTAAATGGTGAAACAATAAGCCTTAAAAGTTATAGTACCATCATAACTGATGTCTAGGGATGCAAGAAATGGACTGAGGTGATAGCATGGTATCTGAAGGACAAAAAAAGATTTATTTTAAAAATCTTACTCAAAATTTTAATTTTAGGATTAGATACTGAGGTGCACAATAGAGTCATACTTTCCCATTAATATTAAAGTAGCAGGTGACACTACTGTAAAAATTATAGATATTTTATCAGGACGACCTAGGTTCTTCATCTGCACATGATGAAATGACACTTAACAACTCAAGATGAGATACATACTTGATTTTTTAAAACAATTGTGTTCTATTAGATGAGGTGTATTTGGATTTTTATTTGAATAAAATGCATATTTCAATAATATATTTATTTTTAATAATGAATAGGATTAGAAATGAGTATATCGATGGTCTAATTCTAATACCTCCCCTTAACTGCATTAATTGACATTTTACAGTAGAAGCTTTTTTCAGTTTGATAATGCTATATATGATTGCAATACGGATTATAAGAGTAGTCAAATTTCTCATGTAAATATTGTCTGAAGCCAATACGGTGTATTTTAGCTAATGACTGAGTAAATGTACAATCGAATCGTGCGAAAAAGTGAAATTTGAATTTTTTTGTAGATACAGGTATTATAATTAGACTATCGATATGTTTGCATACAACTCTGGTAGTATCATTGATTCAAGGTATATAAAAAAAACATTACTGCACTGAACGTTAACTAATACTAAAATTAAAAGTAATCTTAAATTATTGTAGCTTTTTATTTAGTCGCTAACATGACGAAGGGACGTGTCTCAAAAATTCCTGGATTTGAGTTAGGTCCATGAAAAGGCGTTTTCGGAATTTATATACGTTATATATTGACATTGACACAATATTTTATGTTATTAGCATTTTTTAAGCAACGTTTCAATTAAAACAATCCAGATTGAAGTTAATAAAAATCTTTAAACTGTAAAATCTTGTAATTTTGAGATACGCCTGTTCGTCTTGTTAACGATTTATTGTAAATCAAGCTATTCAGTTTCTTTATTAGTTTTTTTATTGAAAAGCAATTTCAAAATTTCTTTAAGAAAAACAATCTCAAAATTAATAATAAATTGTATTTTCGGCAACTTTTAAAGTTATGAAAGCCAGTTTAAGTAAAAAATACCCTGAATGTTATTCTAAAAATAAACTCAGAGTTAAACAACTAAAAAATAATAAATTACATCAATACATAATTAAGTTGATACGTTTTTTATGTTTAATAAATTAGTTCAGGACAATTTCACAATAAAGTACATCAATAATACAGGTTTACTTTGTACACTTATTTCATGTTATGAATTTGTTTAGGGTTAATTTGATAATAAAGTACAACAATAATATAGTTTAACTAAATTCACACATTTTTCTGTTTAATATTTTAAATGCTTAATGCATTTTAGGACAAATATTTACTTTTTCTGTAACCAGTAAGGAAAGTATAGGAATCATGATTTTTTTATTTACGTTTTTGGGTCCCCTGAATTCATTTTCGCGATATTGTCTGTATCTACGATAACTCAAAAATGGATAAAGGGAAAAACGCAAAATTTAAAACTTAAGCTAAAACACATCCTGTGGTAAAGTGATTAGATTTTGGCCATAGTCAAGCATCTAAGGGAGAATACTTTATAAAGTGTTGTTTTTCTACTTCAAGGGGTATTTCTGTTGGTTCCATGACAAAACAGCGCAGGACAAAATAGCACGAACTAACAAAATATTTTTTTTTAAGTAATTCATTGAAATAATGCGTAACAAATACTGTTCCCACGACGCCTAGAATGTTTGAAGTGTAGCTCCGTCTCACATTTTAGAATCCGATCCATCCATTGTGATATAACTATATGAAGGATACAATATACATTTCTCAATTTTTAACAGTCACATTGTAAAATTACTTGGTTATAACCAAATTACAATGGCATAAATTAAGTAAGTTGTATGTAAATAATTTAAATAAATACAAGTAACCTATAAAACCTAAGGATTGTACACGTAAAAATAAAATAAACAAAATTCTAAAAAAAAAAATATCAAATTTTTTTTAACAAGGTATTAATAGTGGGTATTTTTCAAATAAAAAAAAAGAACAACAGTAGACACGTGTTTCTGACTATTGGTCTTCATCAGTACGGTGCAGCCAAGTTCAAAGGATCATGGAACTTGCATTGGAAAAATCGTACAATAGGAGAGGTCACTAACAAGGAGTAATTTGCGGTTTATACTAACGTCATCACCGAGGCAGTCATGGCCACCAAGGTGACCTATGCTAGATCAACGACATTAAACAACAAAAGGAAAAATGTTTGGTGCAGGGAGCATTCAAGCCAGCAGATAGGAATAGGATTATCTGGATAAAATAAGGAGCGGCAAACCGCAGACACGTAAATCTGACTATTGCCTTTCATCAGTATGATGCAGCCAATGTCAAAGTAGAATGGATCTTGCATTGTAGGAAATATCCAATAGGAGGTCGCCAACAATTATACCATTTAGATCGTATCTGTGGTGTACTGTAAGAAATAAAAATAATTATAATACTAGATAAATTACCAATAAACAATTAGTTCTGCCTTTTTACCATGAGATATTTTGGAAACCCAAATATAAATAGTATTCTCTTGTTCATATATATATATATATATATATATATATATATATATATATATATATATATATATATATATATATATATATATATATATATATATAGGTAGAATTTCATGAAATAAAGAACGAAACAATATTCTTTACTTTAAAATTGCAATGTTGCTTTAAGAATACATTTTATGTATTAAAATAAAGCAATACTATCTATAACTAAATGGAATATTACTCTAGCCTTCTTAAATGTGCAGAGTACATAACAATATACAGAGGCACAATAATATAATTCGACGTTCAATGTTATTTTAAACTTTAAAATAAATTGTCAAACCTTGTTTTAAATTATGATACCTATCCCTAAAAAAGTGTTATTGAACTAAACTTCAAGATATTTTTCATTGACCAATAAAATAGTGGATCCAAAATAGCGAACATTTGAAATTAACCAATCAATTTGTGGAACCACTGCTACATAGTAGGGGAAATGCTCATTACAAATATTGTATGACATATTTTATTTATCAGAGCTTTTAATACACTCCTCATAAAATTACATTATCAACACTGAAACCAAACATCAAAATCCTATTCCAGAAAAATTAATTTTACTAAAAAATACATTGACGAAAACTCCCTTAACATATATTGAAATGGGCCGTAGTGGTAAATGATAAAATAATATCTATTTAACTATTTTTTTAAATTTTTGATTTGTTTTTGTTTTACCTTTGTTTTTTGGCCCTAATAAGATCTGTTGATTAAGTTTCTTAATTCTAATTAAGGTTCTCTGTTTTAAGAAGGCTTTAGTAACTTCCTCTGGCAGATCTACCTTATCTTTTGTTAGCCTGAATAAGGTTTTAACAACTTTTTTTTTTATTTTAAACCGGTTTTTGTTAATTTTTTTATAATATTTTTCTAAAATTTGTATATTTTTTTTTAATTTTCTTGATGGTTCTGTCAAACCACCATAGGACAGTTGTTGTACCCAGGATGGTTGGCTATAATCATGTTCCTCATGTTCGATCATATATGTATATGATCCTAACTCTGGAAAGGATTTATTGAACTTTCTAGCCAACCATCCAGATAAATATCCTAATCCATCTTCTTCAACTTGTTGGCCAATGGAAGATGAACTACTCTGAGAAGAAGAAAATTCGCTTAGTTCATCTAAATCAATATTTTGAGGTTCATTAAATGAGGGAGTAACACCTGAATCCTTAAAAAACGTACTCATTACATAGTGCTCATCCTCTTCATATTTTAAAATATTACTTTTCTCCTGAACAACGCCAGGCGATTTACCTATAAAAATAAATTTTGTAATAAATTAAATATTTTCTACTCTATTAATAAAATCAGTGTGTATACCTAATATTATCATTCGGAGTCTGTAGAGCACATTCAAGGGTGTAGGATGATCGTCTAGGCCTCCACTACATCTAAGATGGCCAAACATACTTTCAAGCGCATCTTGATTCAGTTTTGAAGTTAATATAAATTGAATATTGAATTTTTTCTTCATATCTTCATATAACAGTTTCAATGAATTGATGGATATCAAAATAGATTTTTGAAAAACTTGAAGATTGTCCTTTCCATTGCATCTGATATTGTATATTAATGTGTACATTTCATCCAATTTTTCAATTTGTTTTTTAGTGGCCTCGTAGGGTTTCTTAAAATAAATGGGTTCATTCAAATTTCTGGAATTCATAATGTCAAACCAGTCATTAACTAACTGGATAAAATCTGACACTATTTTAGCAGCCTGGCTAGCTGAATATCTTTTTAATGCCACCGCAGTACTGTGGGATAGCAATTGTGTTGCTAATGCAACATTTTGTTTGTCAGAAAAAGAACTTAAGCATGACAGATGTCTCTCAGTCAGCTTGTGCAATGAGCTGAGCTCTGCATTTTCTGCTTTGTATATTAACTCTTGAACAGGCTTTTTCATTATAAAGTCACCATTGGGAGTCACAAATCCTAAAATAAGAACGATAGCTTGAAAATTACTTCAGAAGTGATGAAAATTAAACAAAGAGAAAGTAAATTGGAATATAATATTCAATATAAAATTACCTGTGCGTAAAAACCAATTTCTTAAAAGTTTTAATAGGTGTGGGGCATCTGGGAAACAATATACATTTTCCTGTGTACAAGGATGTTTAAAACATACATTTTCTATTGTTACTCCACATTGGGATAACGTTCCTTGGTTAGATGCACCACAATCACCTACTACTGCAACCACATCAAATTCAATATTATGCAATGCACTTATTGCTTCAAATAATATGTCTTTAGTCATATTTGTATCAAATGCAACATAAATGGGCTGTTTCCAATTTCCAAATAAACCTCTAGCAATAATGACTTGTAGGTATTTATGTGGTCCCATGATTTCATCATCAGCTTGATTATATTCATACAAACCACGTACGCTCATTTCATCAAATAAAAGAACAGTCGTTCTTTTATCTCGTGGCATAGTCTCACCTGTAACTTTCATGAAGTTTAAAACATCCTGTAAAACACCACTTCTTAAATTTATAAGTTGTGCATATCGTTGCAATGTTCTTAAATTAGGTAACGGATAATTTTCATTTTGCATGAATGTATATGCTCTTTTACTGAAATACCTTAAAGTAAATGCTTTTGCAATATCAGTCTTGGACCATTTAACTTTTTTTTTATTATTTAGAATTTTATCAAGTTGACTTGAAGACAGAGTTCCAGCAAGCAGATCTTTAATTTTGTTGTTGAACTCACTCAATGGTAAAGAATTGGAATACTGTTCCTGAAGCTTTGATACATTTTTTTCTAACTTTTTGTTAGTTGCTCTTTCAATGTTTAATTGTTCTGCCAAACTAGCATTGCTTTTTTTCAAAACATTAATATTTGATACATAATTTTTGCAAAGTTCTTTTTGATGCTTTAATTCTTGCTTCAATTTATTTTCATTTGAAATTTCTCTTAATGGAAGATCTAAAACAATAACTATCATGAATAAAATTTCAAAATCCTAGATTATAGTTACCACCTTCTTGCAGGGTTTCTGTAAACCAATCATTGTTTTTTGCATTCAAGGATGGAACAGCTGTAAATAAATCATTTTTATTATAAAATTCTTACATTTTAATATTTCTAAAAATTACCATTTCTGAAAAGTCTTCTTCTGGAGTTTTTACCACATATTTCAGAAAATTTCTGGAAATCGTCCTCTCTAAAATGAATCGAACAAATTGTGGCTCCCTTTTTAGGGCTCCAGTCGCCCAAACCACAAAAATATATCCACTTTTGTCTAATACTACCAACAACTGGAAAAGTGTGGAAGCTTATTTCACTGGCACAATTGCGACTGGTATTACCACAATTTTTTACAAAGCACTTTTGGCCCACCATTTTACTAGTTAAATGAAATTACACTAAACAAGCAAAGAAATCAGACAATAATATTAAATAACGTAGAATAAAATGGAAACCAAACAACGAATTAACACAATAAATAACAAAACACAGGAAAATACAAATATAAAAAACAAACACCACGGAATCAAAGGAACAAATTGCTGTGAAAACAGCAGAAAATAAAATTGTTTTGTAGGAAAAACGATAAACAACGCCAAATAAACACTACACGAAGCAGAACAGCAGAAGCCACTAATGACAAATGTATGCAAAAGCCAGACGTAACGGTCACGCGGTGTACTTCATAACGGTCAATCGAACACCCCGAACACTATTCTGTTCATTCTATTTGTACCTCACAATAGTCTATTGTCTTTATTTTACATAATCAATATATCTGTCTCTGTTTTTATAATACTATTGCGGCAGGACAAACGATAACCGCAGATTTCGCCAAACGAACATTAGAAAAGTGTTGCCAACTCAAGCTGACTACTATTTCCCCCCTAGCCTCAGTCACCCCCTCATCCATTTACTGGGTCTATGTCGCGACCCCCTTAGATATACCAGCCCTGGTATTGACAGCATACGCCAAGCGGTATCTAGACTTTCTGAGGGCTATGGGTTTCATGAAGTGTCTATTCCATAGAATACTTGATTCTAGGATATCTACTTTTTCATGTTTAGTAGCTGCATTTTTATTTAATACATACATTAATTTTATAAAAATTCAAAAATGGGACCAACATATCTTTGTAACGAATCTATTAATAGGGCCAAGTAAAGTTGAAAGTAACTACTTGCTGATAAAACTATAGAAATATTGTTAGTTAATCTGTCAAGTAAACCTACATGTAACTTTACTCAGAGGTTAAAAGATCGACCCTTAATAGGTATTTTAAAGTTTATATTTAAGAGCCCTTTGAAAGAATACATACATTTTTCTATAAAATAAACATATTGTTAAGTCAGCACTAAATTCATATTAAAATTTACTATACGAATAATCGCCGAACAATAAATAATAATAACCCTGCATAAATCTTTATTTGTAAATTTTTTTGTCAGTTCTTTTTTAGATAAATAATATGCTCCATGTCCGATACTCAAGCCTTTTGCTATATTGTTTTAAAATTACTTTTTCTAAGCATATGACAAACGGCTTGAGTGAGAAAATAGTGGAAATTTCTAGATTTTCTTGTCAGCTTTTTGTTAAATAAATTATAAAGATATAAATAATATGATGGCCATGTCCGATGCTTAAGCCTTTTTAGTCTTAGAATCACTTTTTCTAAGCATATGTCAAACGGCTTGTGTGGGAAAATTGTGGCAATTTGCATACATTTTTCCAGCAACTCTCCTATGTTCTGAAAATATAAAGACCACGCTCTGCACTCAAGCCATTATTTTTTCTGGGCTCTTAAATTCATAAGTTTTTAATGCAAAAATTTCGTTGATGGAAAAATAACTGAAGGATCGAAAAAAATTCTGTTAAATTTTCCAACCTCAAAATGGACTTATCCACTCGCGCCACTCAAGCCAATATGTTTTTTCGGGCTAGTTACGATGTATATTTTCATATTCTCGATTGACTTGTGTGGAAAAATCGGTTAAAGTATCGATTTTTCTTTACAAGATTATGTCCTTATTTTAACACTTTAGCCACTTGCAACATTAAAGCCTTTGGTTTTTTCGAATTTTAGTTCTATTAATTTATCATATAGTGAAAACGGCTTGCGTGGAAAAATGAGCAAAAAACACCTTTTATTTCGGTTAAGGAAAATCGAATTTTCCATGTGTTATCCCCAGGGGCCACTCATAAATTTCCTATTCTACTCAAAATCGATGTACTTTTCGACCCTCTTCGAGGCTTGTATGCAAAAATGGGGCACCTAAATCAGTCACTATCTGACGGTCTACAAGTAGTAGAACCATTAGATACAGCTATAAATTCTGCACGATATCACAAAAACCTTATTGAAAAACCATATTGTTTTAGTTAATAATTATATATGGAGTTTTGCACCAACTTTTTCATCATTTTGTTTGAGTCATTTATATAATAATATAAAAAATTTACCAAATTATCAATCATAGTAAAATAAAATATTAAATAAAAGCGCTCAACTAATAAATTTGAAAACAATAAAATTAATTAAATAAAATAACTAAATTTAGTAATATTATAAAAAAATAAACACTATGATATATTATATTAATATAATACCTGGCAATAATAATACAAATATACTTCCCTAATGTAATTTTGAAAACCTTTTGGTGCGCTAGAGGCTTTTGTTTAGACAATACCGTTACCGAATTGTAACCATAAAAAATCCTAGTAGCAATACTCTCCCATACTATTTCATAATAATTTGACAACTACGTGGATAATATCATGAATTTTTGCAATTCGATTTTTATGAACAAAATTAGTCTAGTTGTTTTACGACGTTGGTATTAGCCAAGCTTAGAAATCTGGTGGCTGATTTATGTTAGGGAATATTTGCAAATTAATCTGACATCCTAGAAGATTTTTATTAATCAAACCACTTCTCCTTCGACGTAAATTATCCGCAGTTCGTTGACTGATATTCTTCAAAGTTCTACAAGATTAATTGGCTCAATAGTAACCCCTTTACCATACCAAAATGTGTAACAAATGAGTTAATATTTATAACCCCTGATGTTTTTACAATTTAAATGATTAAAGCTCTTTACTAAGGGTCGTGGATGGGACTACTCAAATATAATAACTCAATCACTCTTTAAATAGAAAATGGACGCCACCCGTATATAAATCTGCATATCGCTACGTACAAAGTAACTAATGTAAATATCAAAACAAAAATTACTATTAAATTCAGTAGCGGCTTGTGGTAATTTAAAATGGGGTGTTCACTTTTCCAATACTTTTATCATTTTTGTAAGTTTGGTCCAAAACTTTGTATAAGAGCCAATATCGCTGTTTTTTTTATTATTTTAGTTTGTATTTTAAATGTAGTTATTATCAACATAAAACTATTTTCAAGCACTATAACTATTAATAAATCAATATTTTAGTTAGTGTGATATTTGTTTTGTTTTTAATACATTGAAAACCACCTATAAACATTATTAGTTAGTAAACTGACTTTTGTTCTTAATTTGAGATTATTTTTAAATATATATAAGGTTATGTAGAAAGCTTGACATTGATTTTTGTGTAAAAAATATATGAAACTTTACCTACCATTTTTCAGTTTTAATTGTAAATTTAATCATTTTCACAATTTGTCACAGATGTCAAATAAAAAATATTTTTTTTAAATACCTTTTAAAATAATAACTTTTAAATAAAATAAGAACTAAACTGTTTTAAATGTTTATTTTATGAGATCAGTCCCATCACAATACATACTATTACACAAATAAAAACTAGAATAAAGATTATATAATGCCTGGAATTCTAAATGATACTATTCGCAGTTTAACAGACTCCCCTTAACCATTTTCTACCAGATTGTTTCCACAATCAATAGGCCGCATCTCCTTATAGGGCTTGATTTTTACTAAAAATTTTATGTTGATATCGCTTTTCATTTTTGTCTTTTTTGTTTTTAATTTTAATTTCAACCCCCCCCCCCCCTCTTAAATCCCCTATAATTAATTAGATTTTTTTATAATTAAAGGCAGTGGTGGCTCGTTATAATTTAAAAAGGGTGTCCACAATTTTTAAATCTGTGCTCTATAGAAGAAAAAAAATTATAATTTACACAATGTCGGGTACAATATTAATTCCTCGAATAATACAGTGCAAGAAAGAAACGTCAAGTTTAAATTATAGAAATAATGCAAAAAACATACTTACCTAATATAATCAGTGTCAGGTTTTTGCTCGGTTCATTGGGTAGTTCAGTAGTTTAATAATAATAATAATAATAATAATAATAATAATAATAATAATAATAATAATAATAATAATAATAATAATAATAATAATAATAATAATAATAATAATAATAATAATAATAATAATAATAATAATAATAATAATAATAATAATAATAATAATAATAATAATAATAATAATAATAATAATAATAATAATAATAATAATAATAATAATAATAAAAAGTGTTTTTTAATTTTTGCTGATAAATGAGATAAATTCCTAACACCCGTTTTTGTCTTTTCTGATTTAGTATTTTCATTGTTTGCAAAAACTAAACAAGGAAAACAAAACAAAGCATGTTGTTTATCACACCCGCACAACCACGAAGTTTTTTTTATATTGTTCAATCTTAAAAGAATGTTTAAACTTTCTATTTCTTATGGCACATTCTTGAACAATGTTTATCTCCGGTCGAGGTGGGCCATTCTTTTTTATAAGCACTCGATTCTCGAAATTATGTTTATTTGTTTTTATAAATTTCACTGCATACGATTCTATCGTACACAAACACTAGTAAATTTACACAGAACCTAAGACCAGTACAGCCAACCTCAAAACAACGAAAATTCGGTTCACGAAACACACAAATCCATAAAAAGTATAATTTGTAAAGGGATCGTGTGTCTCACAGAGTGTATTCTCACTTTCTTCTTTTATATATCGATAAACAAGGATACAAATATATTCAGGTCCATATTTATAAACAGAACTCAGCTGAATCGGAGTTGGGTAAGTCGTCCTTGAACTAAAATCAAAGTTCGGTTACAACGTCTCTAAAGTTTCAAGTGATTCCGGTGTCACACTGGAATTTAGAGATGGATATTGGCAAATCTGTAAGTGTTAAGTAAGTATATTTACGTTATTACTACTCATCTCTAAATTCGCGCTATATAACCGAACCCCAGGTAGACGGAATGACAGTTTTTTTGATTTGGTAGTGTTGCCAGAATATGTTTTTGTTATGTACCAGTACTAGACTAGCAACACTGGTTTGGCAACCTTGTTTGTGAGCGGCGCGCCAATTAATGTGTTCCTTTGACGTTTGAAGGATATGTTGGCGTGTTTTCTCTTTTTAACTTTATGCATTCACCAAATCGTCTCACTCGTGTTAGGCTCACACATCATAATGTGCCACAGACACAGTATACTTAGGTATGCTGTGCCACAGAGACGCTATCAGCCAGAGGGCAATGATGTACCAAAAGATATAGATTAACACGTATGAAAATAAAAATATTAAAATTAAATTTATATTTTTATGTTATTTATGTAATTATAAAATAATATGTTTTTATGAAATTTGATTGGGTGTTCACTGCACAAATGAACCAATGGAGAAACCGCCCCTGATTAAATTTAAATAAAAAATAAAGGATATGACTTCAGCAGATACGAGAAAACCAAATGCTAATCTACAAGAGATTCTAATATTAAAATGACTTTTAAATTTATCTATTTGTGAATAGCATTCGGCACAATAGTAACGGGAGGACTTTTTAAAGGGGAAGAACAGGTCTCATCTATGATGAAAGTTTTAAAAGAAGCCTTAATGTTATAATAATTACGCCATTAGCATAAAAATGCCTACTCTGAAAGAGGTCAATAAAATCAGAAATAAAACCACCACAAAATTATATATTATTATATTTTTTAAAGCTGCTGTGAAGACCCTTTTAAAACCAGTATAAATACATACAAAGTTTAATTTTATTATTTCTAACAAGAAGTACAGTTAGTCTTTACGATAACCAAATTGATTTAGTTATGAGCGCTCCATTTTAGTGTAGCTTTATAATTGCATTTAAGTACAAAGTAATGAAATAGTTTTAAAAGGCAATATTTACTGACCAAATTGTCCTAAGGTTAAGCAGATTTATTAATGGGTTTTATTAGTTACATTACGATACTTTTTAAAACCACTTAGATACTCTAACCTCACAATCTAGAACATAATAAATCGTTATTCTCGGATAAAACCAAACAACGTGTAAGTCCTTCATAAAACTAAGTAGTTTTGAAGTTAATTGAAACTAAACCATTTTAAAACTACAACAAGACACACAAACTTTTATGATTAATTACCTTTATTGGCGAATCTTATTAGGTACCTACTTTAAAACCAGTATTAAATGCCAAACAGCTTTTAAGTGCCTGCACTATATCTACAAAGTAACTCTAAAACCAGTATCTTTTAATTTAGCAGAATAAAACTATTTTAAAACTTAAATCAACCGAAAATGTTTTTATGGTAGGTACTACTTGTGCAGCAATCTTCTTCGTATAACAAATAAAGCCATAAAAAACCATTCAGATGTTGCATAACATAATAATTAAACTAATGGTTTAATCCAAATGAAAAAGAAACTCTTTTTTAGAGGATCATCTCGATAATTTTAAATTTGTCTCACAAAATTCAGGTAGCAAGTGACATTCGAAATGAAATTTGACTGATATACCCAAGGAAAAAGATGGGGCAATAGAGGTGTCTGAAAAATGAATTGAATATCTCCATATTTTATTTAAAATCAGTAAAATATATAAAGAAACCCTGTATATTTAAATGATTATAAAGTTATGTTTGAAAACATTCGAGTTATTTCCGTTTATTTACAAAACTAAATTGGCTATAATAGTTCAAAGCACGCAACTAAAAACCATTAAAAAATTAATTTCGCGATCCATTTGCTGCAATTTTAGCGTCATTAGGAACCAGCAACAAAGCTGGGAGAGAACGTGTACATGGAACAAACAGGAGGATATTAATTTAAGTTGTGTTTACTCCGGGGATTATACAACTTATCTTACAAGTTCCGTGCAACTGTAAGATAATTTATAATTCTATTCAACTAGAAAGGCCTTTCTTAAAGTAATTTAAAGAATATGCGGTATTATTTTCTGTATCTAGGGTATCTGAGATCTATGACCTAAGCCAATTATAGAAACAAAACTATTCGTTTTAAAACTTTCGTCTCTGGATAAAAAGTGCCACTTCAGTCCCTTGGTGTCTAATATGCTAGTTTTGATAAAAAGGAAGTGAAGAGAAAAGTAGAATTATGGGAATTATGGCAGATCTATTAGGTTTATCTGTTTGATAGGTATGTGTATACAGGGTTGTGACAAAGTATGGAATCAAGTAAATATCTTTAAAACGAAAAGGACGATATTTATGAAACTTTGCAGGCAAGTACAATGGCATAATGCATCTGATGCCATATTTTTTGTTACTACTGTACTTCTGGTTTCACCGGAAATACCCTCAACTTTTTTATTCTCATTAGTCTAAAAGAAAAAATTACTTTAACAAATAATTTTTACTAAACTTAGTATGTATGAATTCAGAACAACAAGATCTTTTAAAATCTGCAAAATATGCAGGGTGTCTCCTTTAAATTAAAAAGTTGAGGGTTTTTCCGGTGAAACCGTGAGTACAGTAGTAACAACAAATATGGCATCAGATGCGTTATGCATCATTATACTTGCCTGCAAAGTTTCATAAATATCGTCCTTTTCGATTTAAAGATATTTACTTTGTTCTATAATTTATCCCAACCCTGTATGTTTCATTAAAACAAAGTTGATTATAAAGTATACAAACATGGATGATCAATCTATATAACTATGTATATCATTGACCCTGTTAAATCACCTGGCCTACAGAGTTGCCATATCATAATCTGTCAAAACCCACTAGTAGCCATTTTCTTTGGAATGCCCACTAATCTGTATTATTTTACAATACAGATCAGTGGGAATGCCTTGTATTACTATGCGTCAGTTCTACGTATAGTTCTACGAAATATGAGTAGTATTTCCATGCTTTAGTACATACGAAAGCTCATTCAGTTTCGCTTTTTGAGTAGGTAATCTTTGCCATGACTGCTATCATATTGGTGGTACAAAATATATACGATGCTATATTATATGTGTCCGCGTATAACTTTTTTTCTAACTTTCAATTACGATGAAATTTGTGTCCTGAATGATTTTCCAAGAGAGCGGAACTGCCTTAACGAACGCTATGTTTCTAGGTAATCAACAATATAATTTATCTTGCTACTTTCAAAATAATTCTAGGTTTTTAAAGGTCTGTACCTCGTACCGAAGTTCATAAAACAGTAATGAAAAGTAAATCACACGTGAAAAATTCGTTTAGCAATAACCGGTTGAGAGCGATTCCGTGTAGCTTCGAGAAATAATGTCGGCAAAAAGTATTAAAAAAAAAAGACAGGAAAGTTTAGTTTTGCGGGAAAATGGCTGTCGGTGATTTATAACGAGATTTCTGAAGGGAAGGAAAGAATTAATCCTCGCTGCGGGTAAACATTAAAACGGAACGGGTAAGCGTTCGGTAAGACGCGCGACTGCGGCATAAATTAAAATAAAATTTGTCCTAGTCGCTGATTCGGTATTAATTAAGCTTGCGATAAGGGACGATTCATCATTCTATCCTCTAACCATGTAAGCGTTTTATAACTTTAACATTTTTGGATTCGGAACACTTGCTAAAGTTGGTCCTGCACGACCAGATATGACACTTACATGGAGTAAGTAGGTACAAGAATTAATATCGATGATCGTATTCTATAGATTGAAATAAATCTATCCATGATTTCTATAGATTGATTATAAGGCACTCCGTGTAGATGTCGAGAGTAAATCGGGAATTCTTGGAAATATTTAGTACCTACTGGATAATTTTTGTCATGACAGACTGATATTTTGTATTATTTGTTAGTTAAAACATTGTATCTAATAACATTTTACATATATCTAATATATTCATTTAATAATACTTACCTCTTTCGGGTAATGAAAAACACATTGGATGAAATACTTGTAAATGGTGAACCAGTCGTACGAGCCGATGTTAATTGTAAACCACACTTAAACGTCGAGTTTGGTGTAGCATTTCGTGTAACGTTTTTAACATTTAGTCGTTGGCAAATTCAACAATGGATAGGTACACCATTGAGAATTGAAATGGGTGTTCAAATAAAAATGCATATCGTGCACTTCGTGATTTTTTTGGTCAACATAATCGACCAAATGGGATATACTATTACGAAAATTATGTTTAATAGCTCATTCGATTCGGAATAATGTCTAGATCAATGTGTGAAGAAAAATTTCGCAGTGCATAAAAAATTGCAAAAGTTATAAACAATTAAATGGTGTTTGGTTTTTCGCCTATAGTTTGTAAACTATAAATATTTTTGGATTTTTCAAGAAAGATCCTTAAAGAGGAGGAAATTTGCTATAAATAAGTTTTGACTCCCGGAACTGTACCTCCATAATTTATAATTTTAATTTAACGCTCAAAGTAGCCTTCCGCGCGCCATTTTTAGGTTGCGCGCACGGCGTCGAAACCGAGTACGTTACATAAAATAATTTTTTTAAGTTAATAAAATTAAATTTAAAAATTTTAAAAAATTACGGTTTATTCTGAACACTTAGAAGACTTCACTCCCGTTGGAATTTTTCATAAAAATTAATTTTCCAGCAAAGTAGGTTATTGTTAATTAACAAAATTTTTAGAATTTCTCTCATTCATTACAAATTGATAAAAATATTAAATAATTACCGTAAATTTTTTTTGCTTCGTCGAGCTCTTTTTATATACATATAAAACAAAATAGCTTCATAAAAGTTTAAAAATTTTTATTACTTTGTTTATAATAATTTTCTAAAGTTTACAAAAAAAGAAAAGTGCTATAAAAAAAATTTTTTCAATTTATTCATAATTCATATTGGTAATCTCTATGTTTCTATAAAAATTAACCCCTTAATTGGGAATTGTTTATTATTTTATTTGACATTTAAGAATTAGGTTAATAATTTTAAATGACACCTCAGGTTTACCAAAATAATGAGAATCTGCAAATTAATAGTACCATGGCCTTGACCATGTGTCTGTCCTTTATTAATTAATATCATAATACAAGAAAATATAATTTATTAGAATATATAAAACAAATGAGCAATATTATGTTTTGTGGAACTAATGGTACTATGACATTGACCGTGTATCTATCCTTTATTAGCTAAGTCAATAAAGTAGGAAACTTATATTTTATTAGAGTGTTTTCAATAAAAGAATAACATTTTAATGAATTAATTTTGAAATTTTATTTTTCTGGATATTTAAGAAAGATCTTCCATTTTGTTTTGTGACTCTTATCTAGGACGGCGTCCTAACTCAATTTTGAGGATTTTAATAGTCAAAAAAACAGTTCGTAGTGTTTTATGGGAATAAATATATTTTATTGAAATATATAAAATTACACAGCTATTTTGTGGATCTATTTTCAATAAAAACAACACTTAAAATCACTTAATATCCACGTGGCCGCCCAACACCTTCAGGTAGGGTATAACCTTTATTATTGAACTTTTCTTGCATGCGCTCATGTATCAAGCTTAACTTGAGGCTTACTTTTACTGTAATTATTTTAGGCCAGCAAGTAAGACACCTACTTACACACTTGCTTTCACTTCACTCTCTCTTTGCTTGCACATCACTTTCGCTTTGAGATCTGCTTCTTAGCACTACGCTTTTCCCATACACACATCACGAGCACACATCACCAACACCATCCAGAGTGGTACACGAACCCACACTGCACGATACCAGCATATCCGCAACTGCTAGCTTACACTCATCATTAGCCCCATAACTTGCATGTAGAGCACTAGAAGGCCGTAAGAGAAGCTATAGCTTACTAGGTACCCAGGACTAGTAAGGTAGGATTGATCCATTTAGTCTATGGCCAAACAACGTCACTACCTACAATAGAACGAAATATATAGATAATTATTTTATTATTTAATGTTTATTTACCAAGCCTTTTCTTCCCTGTGATAAAAGGTAGAACACACAATAGCCGCATTAAGTCGAAACCTTTTGCAGCTTACAGGTAAGAGTAATTTTAATTTCAAAACCAGTCGCAATAGTAAATACGTATCATTGTGAGATTTAAAGGAGTATTTAATATTTTATTTAAGGATAACAATAAAGTTAGTTACAAAGCTTACTTATAATCTAGGTGGTCTCTTTCGATTTTAAGGATTTATCCTAGACGATTTTCTTATTTCCCGAATTCGCTACGAAGTTATTTTTAGAGAATCCCAATGTATACAAAACTACAAAAATCCATTCGATGTTTAATGGAATTTTTAACGATGCTTCGTCTCCGATTTCCAAGATTAATTCTGTCTCTTTTACCAGCATCCATCATTATACGTTCCATCTCTAGCGGCAACCCAATTAAGAAAAGCATAAATCACATCCCGAAGAACTTTCCCGGAACTCAACTGCGCCCGTGGTGTCTCTATTAATATTTTAAGCACACACTCTGCAAAATCTAGTTATCCAATCTACTCCCCAGGAATCGGATATTCGTCGTTTGTTTATCTAGACGAGCTAATCGTCTTTTAATTTGTGGAAATTCATTTAATCCGATAAGGGAAAAGTTTCTAACGAAACTCCTCAGCGGAGATCAGCGAAGAGAAAGTATATATACCTAGTTTAATTCGTTTGAGTTAATATGGCGTATTTCAATAGTTCTCAAAACAGAATTAATTATATACAACATCTCATCTACACCTTAAATTCAAAAAAGTTAAATATGGAGTGTTTTATGGTATCGTTCGTGGACTCTTACTTTTTTCCATTTACAATAATAACAACAACACACCCTTAAAGGTTTAAAAAGTAGCCAAAGACAACTTACTTGCAGGAGTAGTGACACTTGGGCGCGATAAAATTTTAGCGACCGTGGGAACTAACCAAATTCATGAATTTGTAGTTAATTGTTTTTTAATTCTCCTAATTTTTTAAATTGTCTCGTTTATCTTCCGATAAATGCTGTCAATTGATATGGGTGGTGATATATGACAATGCGACCACTTTATAGTTTAAATCAGTATTTCCCAAAGTGGTCCAGGTGGACCCCCAGGAGTCCACGGGAGACTCGACGGGGGTCTACGTTGGGCGTAATAAAAAATGGGGGTCCACAATCGTACGCGGGGGTGCATGAAGATTAATTTGGTTTCGATAGTAAAGCAATATACTACTAAACAATTGATTACTTATTTTTCCATGTGATGTAGAAGTTCTTGTAAAAAAACTTCAACTGTTTATAATATAAACAGTCAACATTTTAGTTACTAAAATGTTGACTTGACTTCTCTTATTAATATAGGCAGATAATATTTTAACAAGCTCAGCTACTGTTACTTGTAAAAACTTGCATATTCCATATTCTGTACAACGCGTCGAGACTTGTCGTTGCCGCGCCGGCCGCCGTTCCGTCCGCAACGCTTGTACAGACGTGCAAATCATTACGACTTGTGGTGTATGTGCTTGCAATCTTGCATGAACGTGTTTGATTCTTCACCAATATAAATACGAATGTCAAGGATAATCGTTACTCATTTGTTTCTGGAATTTCATAAAGAAAAGTGAATCGATATTAGTGTTGGCCAGTGACTGAATTTGTTTTCAGACTTTCGAAAAGAAAAGTAAAGTGAATCGATATTAGTGATTGCCAGTGTCGGAAAAGTAAGAACCTACCTGCCTATTTGTTAAATGCATATAGTTTTAAGCCGAGAAAGATTGAACTTATCGTCCCTACTATATTTTTATTACCTATCTAATTCATTTAATTATTGCGGAGTTTTGATATTAAAATATTGTTTAAAAGTTTCTATAGAATTTACGGAAATATATTAAAATATAATAAATGAAATAATAATTTTATATCACATTAAAATAAGTTCAGCCGTTTTCATAAAACTCTATTATGGATCTTAGCGATTTATTGTTTTTAATAATTAGAAACAGTTTGCAGCCGGAACTTTGTTTATTTCATAGTATTTATAACAATTAATTAATCATATTATGTTAAAATAGCCATATCCTGTTAAGTTTGAATCGCCTTAAGATTACTGAAACAAGGTTTCTTTTTTATTTATTTACTTACATATTTACAGGTAGGTAATTGATACAAAACATGGCCGAATCTAAGAAGAAGTGTCGTCAGTACAGAATTGAATATTTGGTTTTCTTCCATCAAAGGCAGACAAACGATTGCCCACATGCCTTTTATGCAACAAAGTTTTGAGCAATGACTCTATGAAACCATCAAAGCTGAAAGATCCTCTAAGAAGGCGTCATCCTGATAAAATAGGTAAAGATTTAAAATATTTCCAAACAGTAAAGGAAAAATATGAAAAGAGACCCACCTTGCACAGTTTGTTCTCTTCAACGTCTGAAAGCAACGAAGATGGCTTGCGGGCATCTTACAATATCTTTTTACTTATCACAAAATTTGGAAAACTGCACACCATTGGAGAAAAATTAATTTTACCTGCTGTTGAAGAGGTTTTAAAAACTGTTCTGCACTAATCTTCATTTGACATACTCAAAAGAATTCCTTTGAGTATCAACACTGTACAAAGACGTATTAATGAAATGAGCTCTGATGTTGAAAGTTTCTTATGTGATTATCTACAAACAACTCATTTTTCTATTCAACTGGACGAGTCAACTTTACCTGGCAATGAAGCATTATTATTGGCATATGTTCGATTTGTTATGGGCGAAGAAATTTATGAAGAGCTACTATTCGCGAAAACTTTGAAGACGGACACTAAAGGTGAATCAATATTTAATGTTTTGAGAGATTTATTTAAAGAAAAATTGATTCCATTTACAAACGTTATTTCGGTGGCAACAGGTGGAGCTCCTGCTATGGTCGGGCGATATCGTGGGTTTATAAGCCATTTTAAAATAATTTTCACAATTTCAAACTTGTCGCAGGTATAATGCCTTGATGAAGATATTCAGACATACGTTCAACATTTTATTGCCCTCCATGATGATTTTAAATCCATTTGATGAAATGGAAGTGGAGAATGTGATATTACAAAAGGAGCTACTCGAGCTTAGTAGTTAGCATTTGTTTCGCGAGCTATTGCAGAGATAAAGACTAATGCTACGGGGGGTGATGGAATAAGTATAAGACTAATTCGATATTGTTGTCCACACATTGTTCAATATATTACGCATATTATTAATTTTTGCCTAACTAATAATATTTTTCCGCTTTCATGGAGGAGAGCGGTGGTGAAGGTGTTGCCAAAAAAATCAGATCCTCGAGAGTATAAAGATCTTCGACCTATTAGCATGTTGCCAACATTATCTAAAATCTTAGAGAAAGCTATAGAAGTGCAACTTAGGAAACATATTGACACCTACTCTTTGTTACCTGTAACTCAATCAGGTTTTCGTAAAGGCTATAGCTGCACAACTGCTTTACTCCATGTGGTAGATGATATTATTAAATCTCTGGATGAGGGTCATTGCACAATTTTGGTCCTACTAGATTTAAGTATAACTATAAATTAATGTCATCTATTCTAAGTTATTTAGGTCTTTCCCAGAATGCAGTGTCTCTTTTAAATTCGTACCTTACAAATCGACAACAGCTAGTTACGATCAATGGTCAGTCTTCTCCTTACTTAGATCTCCAATGTGGTGTACCTCAAGGTTCTATTTTGGGTCCCTTACTCTTTGCTCTGTATACATCCAATATTTTAAAATGCCTTCAAAGCTGTAATGCTCACTTGTATGCGGATGACACTCAACTTTACTACAGTTTTGACCCCAATAAAGTAGATGATGCATGTGCTTGTATAAATAGAGACCTTGAATTATTTGTAAAATCAGCTCCTGACCACTGTTTGTAGCAAATCTAATGTTATTGTCTTTGGTACTAGATATAAACGCGATTCTGTGTTAGAGAATGTAAACATATTAGTTAAAAACGAGCGTCTTGAATTAGTAAATCATGTTAAAAGTCTTGGTGTAGTTTTAGATGCTGATTTGCCATTTGAAAAACATATAAATAACTTAATTGGGCGTGCATACTCAACAATCAAATTGATATATCGAAATAGACGATAGACGAGAGAGTGGCCTCTCTCGTCTCGTCTCGTAGGGCGAGAAAAAACTGTTGTCTCGTCTCGACGAGAAGGCGCTTCTCTCGCTCGAGAGAGCCTTTCTCTCGTCTTGTCTCGTCTCGTTTCTCTCGTGATAAAACAATATCAAATTTAAATTTGAAAAAGACGAAAAATGAAAAAACGGTAAAATTTGTAAGACAAATTTAGCCATAAGAAACACTTATGTATCTCTATCTGTCCGTCTGTCACAGTCGTTTTACAATTGAAATTTGAAGTAATAAGTGGCCCAGATTAGGCGTTAATTAAAAACGAATATATTTTGTCTTGTAAGTCAGTTGGGGAGGGGGGAAGAGGTTAAATTGGAAGAACATTTTTCTAATGCAATCCTGCGATATCAAATGAAAGCATTCTGTAGTATGTTTTCAAAATGCAAGAAGACATAAAACAAAAACGATGTGAAATTAGAAAATCATTATATGTTTGTTATAATGAGATGCACTTTACTTGAGACGTAAAATAGAGGGCGTTTCTATCTTTAAATTTTAAAGATATTTTGATTATATTTACGTTAAAGCAAACAGTTTATTTTTTTTTGTTTTTACAAAAATTGCATTCCTGATAATTCTCGTGTGCCGCAATAATTCTAGAAATGTTAGATAATATTAGAAGAGAATTTTTTAATATGCTAAGAAGTTATGAAAAATTTAATACGTCAAGTGGTTTTTCAAATCATCTTTGATATTCTTAGTTTATTTAGTTTAATAAATACAAGAAGCGTTTCCTTAGTAATAAACAATAATTGTTAATACGAGAGTTATCAAGAATGTAACTTATGAGTAAAAGACCAGAACATATCTGTATAAGAACAAAGTACCAGCTGCAAAAAATTGCCATTTGTGCAGTGTTAAATACCTCTAACAGTAAAAAATTACTTAAATTTATAAAAGATACTGATATTTACTCTGTACTAGCCAAAATGTTAATTATCCATTGTATACTATTGTAAAAAAACAGCATTTATAAGGTATTATACCTCTGGTAATGATCCTTTGAAGTTGAAGCGGTAAATAAAAAAAAGAATTAAATCTGTTTACATGAACGTAAAAATATTGAAAATATTTTTCAAATGAAGTATCACATGACCCTACTTATTAGAAAATTTAAAGTAGTAACTCCCTCTATCTTACGTGTCTCAAGTAAAGTGCATCTCTATAACAAAAATATACCTATTTCTTGAGTTATACCTCGTTTTTGTTTTGTCATTATCTTTTTTCATTTAGAAGTTAAAATAGAGGAGGGTACAATTTTCGTCCTCACTGTATATAATACATTCATTTGGGTTACCTTTTCTTTGACAGTTTTTCAAAAAAACGCTCAAACATTTTTAACTTATCTTCAAAAGTAACCTCACAAAAGTAGAATGGAATAAATATAAGAAATGATTGTATAAGTTTTAAATAAATGAAATGAGAAATATTTTTTCTTATAAATCACTATTTATAAAATACTAATAACACATGTATCATTTGTTACTATTTAATATATATAGAATAGGTGTGTAATAGTTAACTTTTTGACTATCTCGAAATCTAATATGTTAAAATTTTAAGTTACGATAAGCATTTGAAAATTTCAAATAAACAAAGAGAAAATTGTTCGAGAGAGCCCGAGAGAGCTCGAGAGAAACGAGAAATTCTCGTCTCGAATGTGTTTTCGAGAGAAAATGTCTCTTTCGTCTCGTTCGAGTTCAACCAAAAAATTAACACATTGCTTATGAATAGTTTTTTAGAAATAGTCTATCCCACCCGAGTGGGTTACGATATTGATAGATGGCTCTAGGATCACCAATGATCTTAGATCATTTTTGCTTTTTGTATAGCAACCCTTGAAGTAAGTTTTTCGATAATAACATTCGATCATGTATTAGGATAGATACGCCTTACCTGTGGAAGTAGTGGGTTTAATGATTAATATAGACGGGGAGAGAGGAAAATTACACAAACGGAAAACTTGGCAGTTCCGTACTGTATGGAAGGGGTTATAATATAATTGTTAATTACTATAAAATGCCAGATGAAAGCGGATGGACAAGATTTTAAAATTATTGTTTTATAGCGTATATTTTTAACTTTCAATGTAAGAATAGTATTTCACAGTATTGTGATACTACATAGACCATGCACAGGCTTGTCATTTTGTATATTATTTACTCAATTTTATAGAATTATTAATTTTGTACTTTAAATACTTTGTATATGTCGTAGGCATAATGCAAATTTAGGAATAATATAAAATGCCTAGGCATTTTACAAAAAGCCGGCAAAACGCGAGTATAAAATGCATTTTTCGTTATGCCGACACCAATTTAGGCAAACTGATAAAATGCCGGCAAAACAAGAACAGAAGAATATATATCATGTTGTGACTGATTAATTTTAGGCATTTTACAATTTGCCGAAAACTATGCCGTCAAAACGTGAAAATAAAGTCGAAAATACTACTAAATATGAAAAATACAGTTACAGTTAATCTTTTTATTAAGAAAACATAAATAAACAGTTTACATTTTATGATATAAAAATATACTTGTTAACTTTAGTAACTACAAAACACAAATATGAAACTGCAAATAGAAAACAAATCCTTTGAAAATAATAAGATATTCTTATAATTTAACATTAGGTAAGAATGTACCTTCGCTATTACCAATATAAAAGTATAATAATTAAAATGGAAAACTAATTCTTTATTTATTACTGCATGTCAAACTTCCATGACATTTGGAAGAGCATAAACTATTATTTTTAAAGCAAGCACATTTTTTTGTATTGCACTGTTTACTACTAGCCTTACAGCTACATTTTTGAAAGCCTTGACCTCCGAATCGCGACTGATATGCAACTGCCTCTCTGAGAGTAATTAGTCGATCAGGAACTTCATCTTCAAAACCTACTGAGGATTCTTGAATATCATTTCTAGAAAATAAAGTTTTAAGAATTCCCTTAGAGGTACCTAATTTGTAGAGGCTATTTTTCAGATCTATCACTTTTCCAATGATATTCTTGGAATCGAGAGGTCCTCGATCTACCTTAGGAACTGTTAAATAAACATATGATCCGATTGCAATCGACTTAAATTTTTTGTTGGATGCCTCAGTCGTCTTTTCAGCTGCTCTTTTTTGGCCAGAGTAAGATTATTGTCTCTCAATTTCAATTTTATTTTGAGTTTCACAAAGTGAACAAATCCTTGTATCTAGTTCTGAAGATGATCCTGAACTTAAAATTGTACAATTTGAATGCATTGTGGCATTGCATATCTCACAAGTGAAATTAGATTTTTCTGTGATTTTTTCATAACACGCACAACAATATACAATATTATCACTTAAAGTCTCAGTCCCATTTTCTTCCATATTGTCCAGTTGAATGCTACCCTCTGAGTCCGAATCAAGATTATCTTCTGGTATTTCCCGTTCACTGTTGTTGGTTCGTGAAGGATTCATTATATCTTCAAGTTCCTCTTCTGTCCGAAGCTCTTTAATCACAGAATCTGGCAGGTTTATCGATTTTAATCCAAGTTTCGGATCAGCTCCAAACAATGCACGGTACGGAGTCCTTCAAATAATGCGATGTTTTGATGAATTTTTCTGCCACTGTACAAAATAGCACCCCATGGACCAATTTGTGGAGGAGTGATCGGACATCCAGGAACGAAGCATGTTCTCAACATCTTGGTTACTTCTTTCCACGCTACCCTGGCTTTGAGGGTGACGTGGCCTGCCATGAACAATTTTGCAATCAGGCCAGTAGCCAACAATTTCTTCTATTACCGAAGCAGTAAATTCCCGGCCATTATCACTTTGCAATATGTGCAGTGCTCCAAATTTCAAACATATTTTCAGTAATTCCATAGCTACCTCTGCAGCACGTTTGGTATGTAAAGGGCGAAGATGCAAAAATTTGGTAGCATGGTCTTGATAGTTAAGAAGCCATTTATAGTTTCCGTCAGGAGCAGATTGAAAGTCTATTAAATCTACTTGGCCGCGAACATTAAAATCTTTGGAAAGGATTGGTCGCACAACCAATCCCTTATGAGGTTGCGATTTCTTAAGTTGACATTCCTTGCATAATGAAATGAAAGTTTCTACTGTTCTTCTAGGAATGTTATATTTATTTTTTAATGCAAATAGCATTTTATCCCTGCCACCATGACCTGTAGATCGGTGAGATTCTAGCAACACATCAAAATACTGTTCTATGGGAATTATGTAAATAATAGGTTGGTCAAGAGAACTTCGTTTAACGACTAAATGTTCATCAGTACCGATAGACAAAATATCATATTTTCTCATTAAATGATACTGCTTATTATTTTTTTTTTGATACCTGTTGAGTCAGCTAATTTACCATGCTTAATGTCTGTAATAACTTCTTTAACCCTGTCAGCCGTCTTTCACTATAAAACTTTTGTAGCTGTTCATTAAATTGCGCTTTCATGACTTCTAAATCTCGTTTCTCATTCTCGATTTGTATGTCTTTGCGGTTTTCCCTCATTTTGATGTTCTTGAACACATCAAAATAGATAAACAACAAAATAAAGGTTACACGAAATATTAAATTATAACGCAGTGTGCATTTTTACCGGCCGCTGGCTGTTAGCAAACTACAAACGGGCAATTCCTAATACCTAATGTACTATTCAATCAAAAAAAGTCGACTTCTTTTATATCTATTTACGTTTTGACGGCATCGTTTTTGGCAAATTGTAAAATGCCTAAAAATAATCAGTCACAACATGATATACATTCTTCTGTTCTTGTTTTGCCGGCATTTTATCAATTTGCCTGAATTGGTGTCGGCATAACGAAAAATGCATTTTATTCTCGTGTTTTGCCGGCTTTTAGTAAAATGCCTAGGCAGTTTATAAAAAGACTAAATTTGCATTTTGCCTACGACATATACATTTTGAGTAAATATACCTACTATAAAGCTGATAAAGGAGAAAAGAAAATAGAAAAATATTGTGAAGAACCCGTTTTATATGTGAAACAAGAATATTATACATATTTCTGACTACATACCGTCCTTTATAAAATAAAATAATGAGCAATTAAAGGATTTTATTTATCAACCAAAAATAGTTATATACAAATACGGAGATTAATGAACTTTATTATTTACAAAGTACTGTAGCAAAATTTTGTCGTACACAAGTTAGAGGGAACAGAATAAATAATGGCATTGTGTTTGTTCTCTATTTAAACAATTCTGACAATGCATGAAGAGGTGTGACTAATTTATAATGGCTACCTTCGATTGAAATTTTCTGATAATATATTTAAATACCTATAATAAGAATTCCTTATTTAAAATGGTTTTATTTGGATAGATGGCTATTTTTTAAAAATTTAAATGCAAATAAAAACCTACAATAAATAGGTACATTTTATTTAAAAATTAAATTCCATTAAATATAATTAAAAATAAGCTTCAAGAATTAAATTTTAAGATTTTATTTTCATTTTTTTAAAATAATATTTAAAGTAGTATATTCGTGAATTGGCTTTGCTTAAGAATTCAATAAAATTGAAATATAAGGTTAATGAAAGTGTCTTTTACGTACCTAACTAAAAAAAAATAAATTTTTTGACTGTGAAACGAGATATTAACAATTAAATTATGTACCTACTACCATAATAATTACTACATGTAAACAACTCATTTGAAATTGGTCGGTATTAGATACCATAAGTATTTAGTATATTTACCTGCAGTAAAATTGTTTACCATTCAAAACCCATTGGTTATATTGAGGCAGTACCCCGCGCATATGAGAACATCATTATGTTCCTCCATAATCCAAGAGGGTATATCGTTTTGAATATTTTGTCTTGAAATTGAATTCTGATATTTCGAAAGAAGAGTCACTTCCATAGTTTTATGCAATATTCAACATTTTAACTGATAGTTGGCAACGTTGTAACCTTTTGCAATTATTATATAGGCTCCTTATGAGCGCGAACAATAAATAATAGTTTCATATCAATTTGCTTCTAAATACCCAATTAAACGAATACATGAAGAATTTTTTAGAATACTGAAGACTTTTACGTAAAAAATTATTAAAAATTCCGATGCAATAGCTAATTGTACAAAAAAGGTTTACCAAAATCTGAGTGGCATGTCACGACGCTTTTGTCAAAAATAAGGGTAGATTAGAAAAAGGAGTTTGACATTATTTGTCCGTATTCACCGCGACCTTTTCAGATCTATTTTGGGACTCCATTTGTTTTAGAGTATGTCATCTAAGCTTGGACTTTTTTATTAGACAATGTAGGAATAACCACCGTTGTGTTAAACGAAGTTTAAATTACTAAGCAAAGTTTCAAATGACATTTTTACCTTAACAATGTCATTTTAATCTTCTCTTAGTAATTTAAACTTCGTTTAACACAACAATGGAATCGGAACTTTAGTTTTCTTGACAGTGGCATCCACATGCATGTAGTTACATGTGTTTGGCTTTTCTTAATCTAGTATTAGAAACTTCAATCTGGTTAGGCTTTTACATTGGTACAGGACGTGAATTGATGTTTCCTTTTCTTATTCGCATAACCCAAATAAATTAGAAAAAAAGAATAAATTACAAATGTATACGCGTATTTGATACGCCAAAATTACAAAATATCGCCCTAAAGTGGTCGAATTATCTGCAGCTTGCGCTAGTATCGCTTTTGCTTCCCATGCCATAACTTCGAACTGAGCGAATATAATCATCATACGTTTCCACATATACATTTTCTATGAGTATACTACTTCCTCAACGAAGTATGTACTATACAAAATTATAAGTTTTCAATAATGGGTTTGATACAATCAAAAAAGTTTAATTTGTGTTTATTAAATTACAACTGGGAGACAACAGTTCTAAGCTATTTTTCACAGTATTTTAGACCTCAATAACACTTAGTTTCAAAAAGAATTGTTTAACTAGATGTAAGTAGGCGTTTGCAATAAATACTTATAAATTACCTTTTACCTATATCAATACGAAAGTATGTATATTGAGACACTTGTTTACTTACTCTATTGGCAGAACATTGGATTTCAAATAAAATGTTCGATTATTATAGCTAAATAAACCTTCAGGTGAAAAGTGATCTGAACAAACTTTGGCATCTTTCAGTTTGGAGATCTTCCTCATTTATTTTCAAGTTGTTTAGCCACAATGACGTTTTTTTTTTTTTTTTTTTTTTTTTTAATGGCACTGGATATAACCAAAAGGCCAGACTATTGTAGTAATCCATAAATCTTTAATTGTTTTATCCACTATTGTTACATGATTACATTATTATTATATTTTGACTTACAGCTATCAAAATACCTGAGTTTGTAATTAATTATAAAAAATGTCTATTTTTTTATTATTTGTTTTTTTGATTATTTTTTTTTGTATTATTTTTTTTTGTATTATTTTTTTTTGTATTATTTTTTTTTTTCACAATGACGTTGGACAATGTCTTTCGGAAACCTATAAATATATATACCACAAAATAACCAGTTTCTACAATTAGGTATTTTTATATCAAGAAATAAATAAAACCCTAGCATAGTTGTTACGCCCACGGATATCTACATTATTTACATTTCATGAGATTGATTTTGACATAACCTACCTGTGAAAATAGCGAACATTGTTTTTGGGTGGTTTTGGTCCAAAATGTTCGGACAACTATGCATATAGTTACTATTTTGAAATGTATAATCACGTTTGTAGACAATTTCTTTTATATAAATAAATAAAACAAGAATATTCCACTAAAATAAAACACCGAACAACACTTTTAAAAACATACACAAACAGAGTTGCCAAATGTTCAGTTAAAAATATAGTATTTAATGGTTAAACCGATGTATTATAGTGAACTAAATCTAAAAACATCTAATTTAAATACCGATTCTATGCAAAACAAATTAAATGAGAAATTTTATGAATATGATCCAGATTCTTAAATGAACTGTTAAATATTAAGCTCCATATTAAGTATATTGAACCTTGAAACATTGGGAACCAATCATTATTATCCTTATATGTTTAATCGAAACAGACACTGGCAACCTCTGCTGGTACCATCGTTTGTTGTGCAAGCGATTATAGACCTTATTATCATACCACAATTGTTTATGTAAACAAGGCCTATCTATTCCAATACATGATCGAATATAATATCCTATTTTTTGCATAACACCGTCCAATTAAGATACTACTTTCAGGAAAGTCGGTCTACTGATTATTCTATGCCCTATAGCTGGATACAAATTATAATATACCAGGCTTTATGAATTAGAGTGATAATTATGTTGACATCAGCGAATATTTATAAAATATTCCAACTGTTTAAATGCAACATGCCCACTTTCGAAAATAAGCATCATCGACTATTTCAATTGATGATATTAAACTATCCCACATTAAATATTCATTTGCCATGTGAAATCACACCCCGTTCTCTGATGTTCCCTTTGTGAATATTAATATTTATCGCAAAGCCCCTATCGACAAATATATCTATATTGGACGAGAACAAAAGCCTTTGTTAAAAATGTATGTTCCCGTTCGTTTTACAAATTGGATACTTATGTGTTCTAAAAAAGTAAATTCGTTCTTTTGTGGATTAAAGCAAAAAAGGGTCAATATGGATTTTGTTCAGTTTTTTATTGCCATGGTTGTTTCATTTTAACTTCGGCTTTGGATTGCGTAAAAATGCTCAAAAAAAAAAACACTTGATTTTTCACTGATTGTAAAAGGGCTCTACAACAATTTAATGAAAAGGTTGCTTTAGCAGAAAAATAAAAGCTTAAGAGATATAAATGTAATGTTATGTTATTATAATAATTAATAAATAATATGGTTGGCATTATGCTATGTTAATTCCAGAGAGAGAGAGGTATGGAACGGAGGGAAAAAACTATCTCACAGGGTAGCTATTCTTGAATTCAAGGGAAATTTGTTGTGTCTATATTGTTTACCGTCACCTTTTTGCGAATATTAATAAAAATTTTACACCTGAAAAGTTAAATATTAATTTTTTTCGGAACATAAGAATGTTTCATAATCCTAATAGGGCTCCCTAAATGAATTAACCCAATACTTACATAGTTTATTTTTATAGTCTTTACTTACAACAAATGGGTTCTGCAGATACGTTTCTTTTACATGAGTCGAAGAATGTGTTTCTGATTTTCCTGTTCTGGTCTTCGGACAGTCTTTAATTTCATGCTGGATGCTTCCTCAAATAAAGCAAGATCCACACTCCCGCTTTGGTTCATTTGTTTGCCCCATGTCCTTCCTTCTAGCATTTAAAACATTTAAACTTGCTTGGTTCGTGTCTTACTATCAGTCGTTTTCATGTAACTGTAGAATTACTGGATTGCTTTCCTGCTGAATATCTCGTAAGTGGCTTGTTTGGTTGTAGTAACCATCTGGAATCTCTGGTTCTTCGTTTTGCATTGATGTTAAATTTTTGTCCTGCACAAATGTGCTTTTAAATATATTCTTAAATTCTTACTAGTTATTAATTGAACTTTGTTTAGCTGGATACCAATGATATGCAGCGTCAGTTAGGTGTGTTTTGGCCATTTCGTGGATGACCTCTTCTGAGCATCTATGTAAAGTTGCTGCACTTTCCAAGCTCTCTCGCCAGAACCTACTTGAGGCCAAATCCTCTCCATTAAATGTAGCAATCGATTTGGAAAAGTCTGGCATATCATTTTATTTTGTACATTTGTGTTATTTGCTTAGGTTCATAACGTTTGCATAAACAGTGTGTTTTGTGCTAGCATGGCATTCATTGTCTGCATCATTAAACTCATATTAAATCATGATTCACCAGGGTATGTTCCATTTTGTTGTGGATGAGCAAACCTTACGGCTCTTTCAGTGGTAGTAATCGGTTGAGTTTGTTACTGAAACCTCTCAAATTGATCCAAGTTAAAAGCTCGACTAGGATTACTATCACCTTCCATAATTAAGTCTATTGTGACGATAATCTAAGTTATTTATAGTTTATTTTTTATTTAAAACACTATTTACAATTTATTTATGACGTACTATTTAATTTATATAATACTTAGGCACTAACTCATTTCTAATTTATTTATTACAATTTAACTTTTCAGTCCAATACTTTTTACTAAACTAAACTGTCTGCCGATAAGTAGGGCAGCAGAATTCTCTTGCTTCTTCTGTGAGTCGCGTTAGTGGTTCAGCAATATTGGCAAACTTCTTTGTGAGTCTTCAGTAGTACGTACAAAGCCCAAGAAAACTTATTTGGTGTTTATCCTTTGGTTGTGGCCACTCTTTAATAGAAGCGACTTTTTCCTTAACTACAGCCACGCCATCCTTGCTGACTACATGACCCAGGTAATTAACTTTATTTTGAAATAGTTGGCACTTCTTGGGGTTTAGCATTAGTTGAGCAGCTTGAAGTCATTGAAAAACATCTTTTAAGTTTTTTTTTATATTCCTCGAATGTCTTCCCCAAGACTATGATATCGTCTAAATACACCAGGCATGTTTTCCAGGATAACCCTTTCAATATATTTTCCATAAGTCTTTTAAATGTCACGGGGACATTACATAATCCAAGTGGCATAACACTGAATTGCCACAATCCAGATCCGGTGGTAAAAGCTGTCTTTTCTTTGTCTACTGGATCCATTTCCACTTGCCAGTATCCAGACTTCAAGTTCAAGGTAGAGAATATTTTACTTCCGGCAAATGTGCCCAAGGTATCGTCAATACGAGGCAAAGGGTAACTGTCTTTTTTGTAAACATTATTCAACTGATGGTAATGCACACAGAACCTCGTAGTTCCATTTCCTGAACAATCCTTTCAGCTTCCTCTCTCTTGGCCTTTGGTAATCTTCGAGCTTATTGACGAATCGGTCTGGCGATACCAGTGTCAATTTTGTGTTTTACAGCAGAAGTTCTTCCTCTTTTTCCTTCTTTTGGTACAAAAATCTCACAATATCATCGAATAAATTATTTTTTCTTTTTCTCTAATTGATTTAGAGATTGACCAGCAACTGCAACTATTTTCTTGAATTTGTCGTTGGAATTATCAGAAGTTGTTGTCTGACGAATTATGGAAGTTACTGGTACACAAGTTCCGATTCTGGTCTCTTTCTTGATGGTAATCTGGTGATCATTAACGTTTACGAGACGGGCTGGAATTTCTTCAGCAGTCGTGACTAACCCCTTTCAGATCAGAATACCTTGTCCAATCTCTTTATCGTGGTTCCAAAGTTCCATCATGATAGGTGTTCCTTCTTCCATGGTTTCTTAAAGCCGTGCCGGTTTCACTTCTGCCAGGTACCACCTTATCCTCCTGTACAGCAACTGGCACGGTACTGTCCCCATATGGATGTAGGAATACCTTTTCGGCACCAACTTTGATCACTTTGTTTCTAAAGTCCAACTGGAAACCATGTAAGTTTATTACATCCATTCCAAGAATAACATCTTCGATATCAGCGACAATGAGTAAACTTTTCTCTATCAATTCCCAATTGAACCTGGATTTCCCTATGGATGTTGGCACTTTTACCTGTGGCAGTCCGCAGTCGTAATCTTGTTGGTAGAAATCTCTTACGGTTATTTATGGTTGGTGGTCGTATAGTGGTCCTAGTTACTCCAGTATCTATCAACAGTGTATACTTTTACCATTTACTTCGCCATCTACGTATACACTATCTTCGCGAAATTTCAAGGAGGCTATTAGTATGAGAGGGAATTTGGAACGGTTTCGAGTCGAAGCTGTCCCTTCTTGGGCCGACTCTCTCTAATTTTCCTGCTACGTGTTGTCATCAGTTGTTGGGACTCTAGGGCGTTAGCACGAACTGCGTACATGTCCCAGTTCATCGCAATTCCAGCACCTGATGGTCTTTGTCTTCATCTTTTTATCAGTAAAGGTCTTCATTATGTTAACTAGTTGGTCGAGTTTATCTTCTACGTTTTCTTCTTTTACAGTCCTCACTTTACTGTATCCATCACAAGCATGCGTAGTTGCCTCATATTCTAAAGCAGTGGACAAGATATCGACCAATGTTTTGTGACGGGTTAAGCGGAGTGTTTTCTGCATCTCGTGGTCACGGAGTTCATCAACAAATGTTTGGAGTGCCAAACAATCAATCATATTTTCGCACCAACCTGGCAATATCTACTTCGTATTCTTGAAGAGTCTCGTCTCGTTTCTGTTTGCAATTCTTTAACTGTGACTGGTGTAGATGTTCCAAATGTTCGTGACCATATCGCATATTTAGTCTCTTTTTAAGTCGCTCAAAATAATCTGTCTCTTCCACGAGTATAGTCTGAAGGACATCTAAAGCGTCTCCTCGAAAGGCGATTGTCAGATTTATTGCCTTTTCTCTCTCAGACCATTCGTTTGCCCTCGCAGCTGTCTCGAACTGTTTAAGGTAATTGGTTCATGACATCTTTCCGTCGAAGGTTGGGGCTTTAACACGAGCATAGTTTACAGCTTCTTCCAATTTTAACTTCGACTCTACCTCATGACACTTTATTTCACCATCCTTGACCGGTTCTGAACGTTCCACTTCTTCTATCTTCTTTTCCATCTCTTTTATTTTCTCCTCAACGGAAAACATATCACAACACGTTTTTTCTTCTGAGGAAGATATATTAGACAAAACTTTACTTTCTAAGGAAGTAATGTCAGAAGAAACTTTAGTTTCTAAGGAGGAAATATCATTTTTAATAGAGATTAGAATATTAGAAGAAATATCGGTTTTCATGAAAGACATATCAGAAGAAATTAAGGAAATTATAGTAGACGCATCATCCGACAATAGAGAAGTTTTCGGATCCAAACCTAGTGCTTTTTTTAAGTCGTTCTGTCAGCTCTGTTTTCTTCCCTGTCGTCTTCAGTTCACGTTCTTCTAATTCTCGAAGTAGCTCGGTCACTTTTAGATCACACAGTCTTTTAGCCATTATTGTCCACTATTTATTTACAGTTCCCCTTCTAACACCAATGTGACGATAGTCTAATTTATTTATAGCTTATTTATTTATAACACACTATTTACAATTTATATATGACGCACTAGTTAATTTATATAATACTTAAGCACTAACTCACAGTTTTAATTTATTTATTACAATTTAACTTTTTAGTCCAATACTTTTTACTTAACTAAACTGTCCGCCGATAAATAGGGCTATTCATACCAAGTCCAACTCTGCTACGAGAAGTCTCCAGAGGCTTCCGAAAATTCCATCTCTGACTCAACGGCACACTTCGCCCGTTTCTCAAACATCAGCGGCATTCCTAGAAGATTCCGACGTTTCGAGCATGAGTCGGGTGCCAAGCTTAAGGTCGCTTGCTTTAGACAGGTTCGGCTTAGGAATTTCATGACACTATTTTTTATAAAATCTGGATAGTAATATTCAAAAAATATGTGTAGTAGGCATGCTCAATCTCCAACATAACTTCACAGAACATGAAATAACATATTTTGGAATCAGTATCCGTATTTATTAAAGTATATAGTGAGTAACATCCAACTTCTGATTTGTAAGCATCGTTCTTTGGATCGTCGAATAATTTGTTAAGATTAATTGTAGGTATTCTTAAACTAGTTTTATTTAATTTTTGGGAACAAGAACATATCAACATATCACAGAACAAAATTATTGACAATTAACAACTGACACATGACTTAACATTAGTCTTCTTTTATTTAAGTCTAAAAGAGACTCTTACAGTAGATAATAATTTTTTAATACATGCTTCTTATAGAAGATAAACCTACGGTATATTTAATTAACTTTACAAGAAAGAAAAACCCTATTTACTAAATCACAGTCTACCTACACTAAATTCGAGACAGAAATACCCGTTTCGTTGCCCGAAACTTCCAGGATAATTTGTTTGCGCTCCATCTTGAATTATCCTTTTTTTGCCTCTCGTTTTTTTTTCTGCGTTTGCAAAGATTTATAGTCGCTTGCTTGTTTTTACTAGTCGGGAATGAGCCGAACCGATTGAATTTCGGGAGAGGGTATTTCGAGAAATGAATAGCAGATAGGAGAGCTTATTCGGGGCCCCCGAAAGGGACTTTCTCTTCATGATTTTTCCATGATGCCACGCACGGATTACGAAGGCGGGTGGAAAAAGTAATGCGGAATTCGTGTTCGAACATTGTTTTATAAAAAGACCTGCATTCAGATGATCAGTTAGAGTTGTAAATTCCTTATTGTAAGAAATTAAACAATAACAGGATCGAATTGTGATGTTCGATAGGTAAAAATGAATTGTATGAATTTTAAATATGAAAATTTTAACGCTTTAACGTTTTAGACGCTGTAAAATACAATAGTAAACTTACTATGTATTCAGAGAAACTTTTTTTTCTGGTACCCAAGCTCCTATTCAGGTTTATCAGTATTCGTTTAATAAGCCCGCATAAGTAAATATTCTGCTTCTCTTTATCACCAATTTCGTTAAAATTTTTGATTATTACATCACGACTTTCTTCTGATATCTTTTCGAAACATTTATATTTAGAGGAGCAGTTATTCCCTGTTTTTCTTGCACATCTTAGTCTATTTCTTGAGTTTATATGTTCTTTTTCTTCTGCAAGCATTCGCTTTCGTACATTTCTTTTCCACTTATTGTCGTTTCTTTTTTTTTTTTTGTTTTTTTGTTTTTTTTTTGTTTTTTTACCGCAGGAACAGCTTTATTAGCACTACCTTCACTTTCACTTGATGATGGTTCATACTAGAACCACTACTAAATGGCTCTTCTTCACTATCTGAATCACTTATTTTTACTAGCAAAATGCACGTGACGTGAAAACAATAATAATGATTTTTTAGGTTAGGTAACTGTATGTCAAAATAGAATACATTTTTCGTTTGGTGCAAAATGGATGTATATGTTACAGGTACATCCATATTGCACCAAATAAAAAAGGATGTATGTGATCAGGTCTTCCCCCCCACACAAATGTTCCCGTTAGAACTCTCGTTGTTGAGCCAAACCATAAAGGACTACTTCTTGGGTTTATTACAATAGCAGATGAGTTATTTTGACCAAAAAATGCAGATACCTTTTTTGCAGCAGGGTCTTCAATTTATGTTCATTATTAATACTTAAAATTAGTCAATAAGTGCTAAAGGCTAGAACTCTTGTAGTTTCACTCCAGAGATACCGTAGTTATCATTTAGAATCGTTACATTTTCTAGAACTCCTCATAGTATGACACTATCTCACTCCCTCTCACAATTACTGTTTATTATTATTAGTTATAATACTTATAATTATTTAAAAAGTAACTCTTTGGTTCTGAATGAAACGAGACTATAGTTATTATTTAGAAGCGTCATAATATGACAGCATCTCACAGCATAGTTTATAACTTTTGTTTATTATTATTACTTAAAATTATTTAAAAAGTGCTAGAAGCTAGAACTCTTTGGGTCTTAATGCATACAGCGTTACATATTCTAGAACTTGTCATAATATGACAGCATCTCACTATAGAGAGTCTTAAGTTATCATTAAAAAGCGTTATATATTCTAGAATTCGTTTGTTTTAATATGATAGCATCTCACTATAGTCTATAGTTTCTGTTTATTATTAATACTTCAAACACAATACACGACAAAATAGTTCGCTTTTTTAAAACCAAAAGAACTTTAATATATGAGGATGGGATGAAATGTTTCCGGCCTAACCTATAGTAGGCCCGATTTGCTTTCCTATTCCAACGTGTCTGTGTAGCCTTGCTTGTCGTCAGTCGTCAGTCGTCAGTATACTCTCGAAGTTTAAAGTGAGTGCGTCAAGTAGTCTGTGTCCTGGGTATTTTAAAAGCGTATAAGGTGCGCCACTTTTAAAAGATGGGAAAAAACGAGATAAGAGCGGTGATAAAATATTTCCATATCAAAGGATTATCGCCGACGGAAATAAAATCTGAACCAGATGCTGCACTAAGGGAATCCGTTCCTTCATTTACCACAGTTAAAACCTAGGTAGCGGACTTTAAACATGGTCGTACTAGCACTGATGATGCTCCGCGTTCTGGCAGGCCAAAAACGGCAACTTCTGAAGAAATGGTGCAAACCGTTCACAAACTAATTTTAAAAGATCGCAAATTAAAATTGGAAGAGGTAGCTGAGGCTGTGGACATATTAAAAGAGCGAGTTCACTATATTTTTTGTGAAGTTTTAAGTATAAGAAAGCTATCCGCCCGATGGGTGCCGCGTTTGCTCATGTTAGATCAGAAGCTCACGCGGCTAATCATTTCAGAGGAGAATTTGGCACTATTTAGACGTGATCCAGGGGACTTTTTGTGTAGATTTATTACGGGTGATGAAACATGGGTTTATCATTATACCCCTGAAACTAAACAACAGTCCAAACAGTGGACGGCTAAGGACGAATCAGTTCCAAAGAAGGCAAAGGCAGTAGTACCGTCTGCTGAAAAGGTAATGGCAACGGTCTTTTGGAATGCTAAAGGTATACTCCTAATAGATTATCTCGAAAAGAGAAGAACAATAAATTCCAATAAATTCCGAGTACTACAGCAACTTACTGGACCAGCTTAAGCAGAATATAAGCGAAAAACGCCCTGGTTTAACAAAAAAGAAAATTCTGTTTCATCAGGACAATGCACCTTGCCACAAGTCCGTTCTTGTAATGGCTAAAATTCATCAGCTAGGCTTTGAACTGTTAAACCATCCTCTGTATTCGCCAGACCTGGCCCCGTCAGACTTTTATTTGTTTCCAAACTAACCAAAATTTCTTGCTGGCAAAAAAATTTCCACGGATTTAGAAGTAGTTGCAGCCACAATCGCCTATTTTGGCGCTTGAACATCGTTGGTTCAAATGTATTACTCTAAAAGGGGACTATGTATACTCGTTTATAAAAGCAAAATACCACTCACTGACTTATCACCAGATCTCCATAACTCTAAGCCCGATTGACTTGAAATTTGGCATAGTTAGTCCTTTCTCGGCGTAGACATCCACTAAGAACAGATTTTATAAACATCACATTTTAAGGGGGGGGGGAGTAATTTTGATGCAAGCGTTGAATTTTCTAAAGGTAAGATCTTGAAAATTGGAATGTAGCTACTCTCATAAATAAATAATGACGTATTTTAGGGTTTTTGGATTTTTATATTTTTAGGAGGGGAATTGGGGGTGAAAGTTTTTAGAGGGATGTCGATGTTTTTAAAGGTAGCAAATTATAATAAATAAATAATGATGTGTTTCAGGGTTTGAAATTTTTTACTTACCTCAATCAGGTTTTTTAGTTGTTGCTTGCTGGTTTTTATTTTCTGCTAGTATTTTTTTTAAGATTTTGTGATCCATTTTTCTGTTTTGTACAATCTTATTCATGGACTATTACCATTTTCTGCAGTTTGGATTATGGATTTTCCATCTTTTTTAAACTTCTTAATAGCTTTTAAATAAATATTCTTATTGCATTACACTAATTTAATTTTCCAATGTTCTTAAAATTTACTGACCGGCTGCTGTAAATTATTACAAATTTTTCATTTTAATACTATTATTATTGTTATTATTTTAATACTTGGACATACATTTTTTCCATTAAAATATATACAGTCAATTAAGACAAACAGAATACAGGTGGGCGGCGATAACGTAAACAAAGATCAGGACCAGACTGGTTGGAAATGGCTCGCGCGACAGTATCATATATTTGCATGTAAGAACATTTTTCTTATTTTGTTCGAAAGAATATTCCCTTAAATGTGTGCTGTATGGTTAGTAAATAACCTGTATATAATATATTTACCTAACAATTTATCCAATTTTCAAGATAAACCTATATATTGTTGTCATTATCGCTATCTTTTTATGATTAAATATTAGTTGAATTTTTTACACAAAATTTTTTATCAATTATTTTGGAGAAAATGTTTAAGATATCATCTTTTGTTTATATAATTCTAAATAAAGAAGTTATCTTCCTTTTCAAAATAAATTTATTAATAAGTTAAAATATCGATTTAATCTGTATCCATTTGCATAATCAATTTGTCTAGTGTGCTTGTAAATTGTAGCGACACATCATAAAATTTATAAAAATAAAACTTTTTGTTATAATAAAGCAATTTTTTATTAAATCATTACGTTAGTGTTAGTGACTGAATACTAAATCCATGGATCAACAATATCTGCGGCACAAGCATTACTTGATACCCCACAAGCTTCCTTCTTTCTGATTAATCTGAAGTAACCCTCTTCTCCCCAAGACGTCCCCCAAGAATTTTTGAAGATCCAGTAGGGGGTTCCATTTTCAACTCCTGTACCTACAATCACAGCACTCCAGTCTTTTCGTATCCCATTTTTGCAGTTCGAATCATCTATGATTCCAGACTTGTATAGTTGCAAGTCTCCTCCGTCTATCTCAGCTGCTAATGGGTTGTAACCTGATAAAAATTAAAATTACAAAAATACTCGAGATAATACTCTAGTAGTAAGTTAAAAGAAGTTTCTAATAAATTCTTTAAAGAACTAATTCTTGTGAATTTTTACCTCTTACGATTGTTCCTACTGTTTCTTCTGGATGTACGTACGAGTATGCTATACAACTGGTATCATTTAAATATTTACATTCTCCTTTTCCTTCTATAAGTGGATAACGATCTTCTTGCGGAATACCTTTGTGAAAGATTAATGTAAAAGTACTGCCGAACGAATTGCCTGGACTACAGTCTATTAAAAATTGTGGACTCAAGTACTCCAAGATGCCGTTTTGATCTGCTCTACGGGATTCTAAGGCTGCGGCCTAAAATAACAAGGTTTTAAATTAATTTTAATATTTTCTTCTTCTAAAATCCGCATGGCTTTTATAACTTTGAATTCGGAAAGTATAATAAGAACTTACTATTGAATAGGCATAATGTTCTTCACGTTCACCCATATCCCTAGGTGGTAGTACAAAACCTTTTGTTCTCCAGTCAACTGACTCTGGAAAATCAACAAGACTGTCATCATAATCATATTCGTCATCAGCAAGTTTAATATTTCTTTTTGGTTCATTAATCTCATCCTAAAAAATCATATAAAAAAAGGTAAATTTGTAAATTTTAAGCATATTGTTTTTATAGTAGATTAGATTAAATAATTATTTTGATAAATTGAAAAAATATGCAGTATTTCCTGTAACTAAAAGACTTTGAGACAAGTTGAAGAATTAGAGACAAAAAACACAATTACAAAATTTAAATATTTTAATAATAATAAAAAAGTCATCAATAAACATTGACTTACCCTGAGTTGAATACAGAAACCCCATTCATCTACAATATCTGTAACCGCCTTAGAAGAAGCCTTGATGATTTTTTTAGAGTTTAATCCTTTACCATGTTTGAAAAATTCTTCTTCGCTCCAATCAGCGAATCTGGTGATACCCATTTCCCACGTGGTTTCTCCATTCAAAAATTTTTTATTGTGATCTTCAATTTTCCTGAGATTATTTTGGAAAATTGAATAACGCTTGATTTCTTCTTTGGATTGTCCATATGTTTTATTAAACGTCGTCTAAAATAAAAATTGTTTAAAGAAAATTTTGTTTATTAAGTATCTTATGTTTGTATGCTATATTTAAAACATATTATGCTATATCGTCGGATTATAACAAGAGAAGGCGAACAAGTCAAACATTTTTCATTTGAAGGGTAATGGTAAAAACCAGCGATGTCAATTTTATAGGAATTTTTAATCAACTTTTTATGTTGGTGATACCGAGTCCCAAATCCATGCTAAATTGTTTGCTAATAAAATAAACGAGATCCGAATAATAAGGTATTTAAAAATAATCATAATGTCAGGTAGACGGTCTGAGCCGAAGTACTACTGTACCCACTGATCAACAACTTGACGTAATGACTGTAAATATTGAGAAATAAGACTGGATACTTTCAGCACAACTTCAAGACAACACTTGTAACAATATAAATGTTTTGTCACGAGATCCTAAAGATAAATAATGACGAACGACAAATTCATAAAGAGTATTGTTTAAAGCAGGGGTCCTCAAAATTTCCAGCCTTAGGACTATACTGATTACTCCAGTAAGTTTTAAAGACCAAAACCGTTTTATTTTTTCTGTAATTATCTATAATTTTTAGACTAGTCGCCCATTACGCGCCCTGATCAAGCATACGCTTGCTAAGTTCGGTAGTTGAGTTACTATCACAGTGTATCCACTCTTACCGTCAAGGCCAATGCGTGTTAAGTTTCATACCCCCGCCGTCGTGAGGTCGCCACCGTCACCGTTTATAGGACACGCTTGTGCAGCGTTGCCAATAGCAATAATTTTACCCGATTTTTGGGTATTCTTAATTAACTAATGAACTTTTATGAATTGATTTATAATTTATTAATGCAAGATTATAGCGTTTTTGCCGTTTTTCATTTAGTAGTATGTACTATTGCTGAAAAGTCATGTTTTAAAATATTTTCATCGTCACTATTGCATTTATTGGTGACTTCAGGCGTTCGGGGTAAGTGATGAGAATTATCACCATTTGACCGTGACAACACTGCCTACTTTGTGTACTTGATACCTACATAACCACAAATATTTCTTATTTCTTTATTATTTTTATGAATGTTGTGAGTGATTTGTTTGTTTTTGAACTGATTGTTAAATAATAAAATGGAAATAAAACAGAAAGTCAATAGTGAAATGGAAATAAAGCACAAAATTAATACCACAGCATAAAGTTTATTTAATAGGCAGTGTCGCGATTAGTTTCGGCTTACATTGGTCAGTGATCACATGGAGGAAGGATTAATGTGACCACATTACATTTGAGATAATGGATAAACTTTCAGTCATTATTGTAAAGTGTAAGTGTTCCCGGTTCCAAGTTGTTACATTATTTTAATGGTAAAATACGTCTTCTTGCTAACACAAGATACCTATAATATAAGAAATAAGAAAAACCAGATAAAACTAAAAAAATGAAAACACTTGAATCTTTTTTATTTTATCTTAATATTTTGCATGTACCTATTATTATTACCTTATTTTTAGCTATTTTTAGTTTTAGTTAAAATAATACCCGAAATTTATACATTTTATAAATAAATCGTTATAAATATAATAAATGGTTTCATTTCATAAAAAAATGTAGCACCAAAACATGATTAAACCATTATAGTTACGATTTGTTTGCTTATTGTAATCAAATCTCAACTTTAATGACACACATAATAACCACTTTCAAAGCGTGCTTCCAAAAAATTATTCAGACATTCAAAAATTGCCGCCATCGTTTAGTTTAAACCCCCACCACTGTGAGGGCGCTGAAATCAGCTACGAAAATTATACATTGAGTGTACTGTCTATAAACAATATATAAAAGGTCTGTGGTTACTATTGTGTATTGTTACGACCGTGACACTTGACGATATCTGGTGGTCAAAAGCGGAAATACGTAGTGGTAGTACCCTTCATCACTAACAGATAGCGCTAGGTACTTTCGAAATCGCAGTAACAATGCGCTAGTTCAGTGATGATGTAATTATGGTTCCACTGACAATTAAAGTGACAGTAGATTTTTTGAGTGCGTTTTGTTCATTTTGTTTACCTAAATTATATCGTTTTTTTCACTTTTATAAATATATTCCTAAAGTAAGTAGATAAAATGTATCAAATATACAATCGTTTAGTTACCAATTACATACCTTTAAACTATTTTTTATGACCTGTAAACAATATTTTGAAATAAAATAAAATCATTAAAAACGTATATGTCAAATTTATTGATGTTTTTGTTAAAAGTTTGGTTAGAATTAAATGTCAGTGGAACCAAAATGACATCACACTAAACTAGCTCCACATACTTTGATAATCACAGTATGTGACTAGCGTATTAAACATTCGTAAATAACCAGTGGATTGAAAAAGTTCTACATAGTGTATTTCACTCACTTCGAGATAGCAGTAATTGGAGTATAAAAAGGCTAGCGGTGCAACCACGAGTTAGTCTGTCTAGAGAAGGTGAAGGAAGCCAAACTATCTGTTGTAAAATAAAGTAGTACGTAAGCTCGTTTAAAAGATATCTTCGAATCGATCAACGCCCTTAAGTAACAGTATTTTGATTTGACTTGTTATTTTTGTGTGCGATTCACTAGTATTGAGGGTTGCAAAAAAAGACAGCGAATGCAAACCATTCAAAGATAAATGGAACTTTCAATATTTTGAGTGGTTTCAGTCGGCTAACCTGACAAACCTTTGCGTTTTCGTGAATAGGAATCTGTAACATAAGAAACAAACAAACACTTTTTATCCACAATTTTTCGGCATTATCGAGCTCACTACAGGTCAGTTCTCCCCTTTTATTAAGTTTTTTCATTAATGTCTCAATAATCCTTATAATCCAAGCTGTTGCACGAATTAATTTTAGCCACGATGAGAATTTTGTCACGTCAGGTAGAGATGATTTCTAATGGTTCTAACGTTTTGTAGTCGATATGAAGTGTTCTCGAACTGTTAGCGGATCTTGAGGACCTAAAGCACCAATGGCGTCTGCAATCGAAGAATCTATCATGGTAATAGTAGATCCTTCATCTAGAAGAGCATAGGTGTTTATTTTCCCATTCGGATCTCTAAGTTCTACAGGAACAATTCGAAGCAAGATGTCATGCCTTTTATAATTTACACATAGATTAGTTTCTTCCTCTGTGACTATATGATAGTTACCTTCTTGGTTTGGATCGTTTTGAAGTTAAATTTTTTAGTAAGTAATCCCATTTTTGGCAAAGATGTCGAATATTTACTAACTGAACAGAAAGAGAAAGATTTCTAATGGTTCTAACGTTTTGTAGTCGATATGAAGTGTTCTTGCTTTGACCTCTTATACACAGTGATATTCTTTGAGATTTTCGCTGATTAATAATGGAATTTGTCTGTCGAACTGTTAGCGAATCTTGAGGACCTAAAGCACCAATGGCGTCTGCAATCGAAGAATCTATCATGGTAATAGTAGATCCTTCATCTAGAAGAGCATAGGTGTTTATTTTCCCATTCGAATCTCTAAGTTCTACAGGAACAATTCGAAGCAGGATTTCATGCCTTTTATAATTTACACATAGATTAGTTTCTTCCTCTGTGACTATATGATAGTTAACTTCTTGGTTTGGATCGTTTTGAAGTTACATTTTTTAGTAAGTAATCCCATTTTTGGCAAAGATGTCGAATATTTACTAACTGAACAGAAAGAGAAAGATTTCTAATGGTTCTAACGTTTTGTAGTCGATATGAAGTGTTCTTGCTTTGACCTCTTATACACAGTGATATTCTTTGAGATTTTCGCTCATTAATAATGGAATTTGTCCATCGAACTGTTAGCGGATCTTGAGGACCTAAAGCACCAATGGCGTCTGCAATCGAAGAATCTATCATGGTAATAGTAGATCCTTCATCTAGATGAGCATAGGTGTTGATTTTCTCATTCGGACCTCTGAGTTCTACAGGAACAATTCGAAGCAGGATGTCATGCCTTTTATAATTTACACAGATTAGTTTCTTCCTCTGTGGCTATATGATAGTTAACTCCTTGGTTTGGAACGTTTTCTCGAGAGATATGTTTGTGCAGTATTTGATGATATGTGAATGTGCAACCTTCTACGGGACAACTTTTCTTGTTTCGGCATTGCCTTGTTTGATGTGAAGAAGTCAAACAGCTGAAGCAAATTTTCTTTGCTCTGACTCATTCCCAACGTTTATCTAGATCAATCTTCTTAAATTATCCGCATTTTTCTACCTTATGACCTTCTTGTCTGCAAAATTTGCACTTATAAGTAATTTTATTGTTATCAATTTGTTTTTCATTTGATGTTGAGGCAGTATATACATATTTCTTTTTTTGGTGGTGGTCTGGGTCACACTGTGACACGTACATGGCTGCTTCGCTATATTCTTCAAGCGACATAGCAAATTCGTTGACTGTTATAGATTTTTCTTGTCGTTTAAACTGTACAATTTTCCTTTCCCATTCCATCTTTAGTGTAGAATTGAGTTTTTTTGACAGGTCAGTAATAAGCTGAGGATTTGATAAATATTCATACCTTTTAAGGCTAGTAATGGTCACCGAGAGATTTTGTACTTTATTTGAGAAGTCTACTATTATTTCAATTCTATCGTCTCTTATGTTTGGTATTTTTGTAACAGTTTCAATTAAATATTGGATAATTACTTGCGGTCTTCCAAAATTTTTTTCTAATGTTTTTATAATTTTATCCACATCTTGGGTGACGCTTAAAAGGGCATTAATACAGTCTCTAGCTTTTCCTTTTAGGCACTTCCTTAGACGGGACATATTTTCTGAATTTGTAAATCCACATATTTCAGTCGTTTCTTTAAATTGCGTGATAAAATTTATCCAGTCCCAGGGTTGACCGAAAAAATCTGGAAGGTCTTTATTAATACATTGACGTGTCTTATTTTGTGATCATTATCTGACATTTTTCATTTCTTTCTCGAAGTGGCAAAGATTCTATCCAGTTATTAACAAAAGAAGATTTTGAAGTCACTGTTTCATTGTCTTCTTCCTCGGTCGATACTTAAGATTTGTGGGACCTCACTGATTCTTCTAATTCTATTTGTTTAAGTTGTATTTCCTTTTCAAGAAATCTTTTCTTATGTTCTAATTTGCTTGCTCTTCTTTCAATTTCGTCGTTTTTTTTTCTCTAGTGCCAGTTCAGCTTGCAGAATTTTCGAATTTCTACTTTTGGTTGAAGTTACTTTAGATTTTTGAGCAGATTTATTTTTTTGCTGATTTTAGAAGCAGCTACGTTTGTTCTTGAAGAAGCTGTTATGTTCTGAAGTGGTTTATCCGCCGCCGTGTCAGTCTGGTTGGTTTGGTTTTTTAATGCGCCACCTTTTACGTTACAGGTTTCTCCATTTACTTCGAAGCCAAGTCTTTCTGGTTTTTCCTTTGTCCTTTCGCTCCTTTTTACGCAAGGTAGAGATTTAGAAGTGGACATTTTTCCGTATTGCCGATCCTTCTGTAGGTTTAAATACTCAAAGGACCACTATGAAACTGCCTTTAATAGTTTCAGAAGGTTTTTATTTTAAAGTCGTAAAAATATCTTTCAAAGTAGTTTTTATTTTTTATTGACGTGGTTAATTACATTTCAAACATGTCAAAAAATATTATTCTGGTTATCACTTTTAAACACCTATGACTTCCGCCATAGTAAAACAAAATAAATAAAGTATTTAAAGTAAGTATTTAAGTATAAATAATAACGCAGTAACAATGGTAGAATGGTTAGTATACGTACAGTATATCGCCGAATAAGAAGTTTATTTCTTACACTGGATGCTGCCTCTAACAGTTAAACATTGGTGTAAATGTCTGTTCTAGTGTAGGAATGGGACCATGAATGGAATCATGTGATCTCTAGTGACGAGTCTCACTTTTGCCTGGGGATGCATGATGGCCGGGCGAGGGTGAGAAGGCAATGTAGCGAAAGACGTGATCTACAATTTGGCAGGGAGCGTCATATCCGCCACACTGTGGGCGGAATACTAATGCATATGGTAGTAAATCACAACTACTTTTCATTAGAGGCTACAAGACAGCCCGACGCTACATTCAGGGAGTAGTCGAACCATATGTGATTCCATTCTTTTACACCATCCAAAACGATACGTTTAACCAAGATTATACCAGACCACACGCTGGCAGAAAAACTATAGCCTTTATAATAATAATAATAATAATAATAATGTTTATTCAAAAAGAAATAGTGTTTTACAAGAACAAGATAATGATAATACAATCAGATACAAATAAATAAATATATATAATTTAATTAACAAATTTTTATCGAATAAACATGGACCACCGTACGACTCGCTTATGACCTACACAGGTTGCGCGCGATGGATCAACATTACATCAACTGTTTACCTGAGCCCCCAAGATCGCCCGATCTGTCTCCTGCTAAACATGTCTGGGATTTAATTATTTGTAGACTGTTAAGTTTGCAGCACCCTCCACATAATTTCTTTCTCATTCTTTCATTCTTTCTCATGAAGTTGAGGCAACCTGAAGTGAAATATCCAAGACGACATCTATCAGTACTTCATCAGAAACGAACCTATGCGTACTAATGAGTTAATGAAAAATTGCGGGTCGTCAACACATTATTGGACCAGTTTTTTTAGTAAGTTGTTCAATAACGCTCAACTTTGAATAATTTATTAAGTAAGAGGCACTGAACATTTGTACCAAAAATTAATAAAATCGGATAACCATATACCTATGGGTGTTTACCCTTTTTGTCAGTCAGTACACGATACACATACTAATGGTACGCTGACTTTCGATTCAAATTTCGTCCAAACCGCGCAGTGACGTAGTGCGGGACGAACTTTCAAGTGATTTTGACACTTTTCGATTGAATAGTGTAAAATATTGCAATAATTTATTTGTTTTTGTATTAGTAATGACTATATTTTCCTGTATATAACAGAGAAGAACTGAATAAATGTTTAAAATGTCGGACTGTGCGGTGGCGACCTGCAAAAAACATAAATACGAAATATGAAAATAGTGCAATGTAAAATAATTCCAAATGCCAAAAAATATGGTAAATTCTTATCTAAGAAAAGACAAACTTAATTTAAACAATGTTTAGTAAAATGCCCAAGTATAATAGGTCTAGAAGCAAAGAAAATAAATAGGCATTTTAAAATTTTAGCAGATGAAACAGTAGTTTCATGTCCCAGTACAACGGTCCCTTTTGAAGTAATACTATGCACGAACAGGACACGAACATACAATATGATTCAAATGAAAGGAATAAATTCATTATAATGGAAGTAGTTGGTTTTTCGAAAAAATGCTCGGACAGGTCAAATTTGTTTACTCAAAGCGCATTTTTTTAAATAGAATTAAATTTTCCCCCACTTCACATTTTTGGGCAGTGACGTCATTGGCAATTTTTTTATATAGTAACCCCAATTTTTTTTTCTTGATTTTGATAGATCTTGCAATTTTCTACTCGGAAACATAATATTTGAAGTATCTCACATAATAATTTTTTTTGATAAAAGTCATTTAAAAATCAGATACATAAATTTTATTTTATTTTGAAACACAATAAATAAATAAAAGATTATTTGTAATTAAGGAGGTCCTTTCGCCACCAATATTAAATAAAAAATATTAGATTATGACTAAAATTAATTTTTTTCTAATAGTAGATGTCCTTATTTATCTAATAGTGAACTTTTAACTATACCTTACCGTGCAAATTTTTGAAAAAAAAATTTTTTTAAAAATGTGTGCGTTTGTACAGTGTCTTATGAGAAAGTAAGACTTCAACAACAATTTTCGAATTATAATTAATTTTACTATTATTTATTGATTAGATGGAGTAGACAAAAACTAAAAATAAGGTTTTTGAAATATTTAGGTTTTGTTTTTTACAATAAAATATATAGGTTACCGTGGAATTTATTGAGAAATTATTATTAAAAAATCACAAAAAATTTTCAACTAGGTTACTTGAATTTTTTTTAATATTAATTTCTCAATAAGTTCCACGGTTTACTATATATATTTTATTGTATAAAACAAATTCTAAATATTTCAAAAACCTTATTTTTAGTTTTTTTCTACTCCATCTAATCAATAAATAATAGTATAATTCGAGAATTGTTGTTGAGGACTTACTTTCTCGTGAGGCACTGTATAAATACTCATATTTTAAAAAAAAAAATTCTCAAAAATTTGCAAAATAAGGTATAGTTTTTTTTTTTTTTTGGCATAGGCACATTGCCATTCAGCCAGACACTAAGGTATAGTTAAAAGTTCAGTATTAGATAAATAAGGACTATTAGAAAAAAATTAATTTTATTCATAATCTAATAACTTTTTTTTTAACATTGGAGGCGAGAGGTGTGGCGAAAGGACCTCCTTAATTAAGTGCTTCATCTAAAAAAAAAAAAATAATAATAAAAAGAATTTAATGACAATTTCACAAATTCTTTTTTATTATTATTATTATTAATAATAATATTATTATTATTTTGTTTAATTAAGCACTTAATTACAAATAATTATCTTTTATTCATTTATTGTGTTCTCAAAATAAAATAAAATTTATGTGCAGATCTTTAAATTACTTTTATTCAAAAAAAAATTGTTATGTTAGATATTTCAAATATTATGTTTCCGAGTAGGAAATTGCAAGATCTAACAAAATCAAGAAAAAAAAATGGGGGTTACTATTTAAAAAAATTGTCAATGACGTCACTACCCAAAAATGGGAAGTGGGAGAAAATTGAATTCTACTTAAAAAATTGCGCTTTGATGTCCGAGCATTTTTTCGAAAAACCAACTACTTCCATTATAATGAATTTATTCCTTTCATTTGAACAGAAAAATTGGTTTTGAGTATGTTCAAAATAAACTTGACAAAAAAATGTTTTTTACTTACTTTTTATAAATAAATAATTTGTTTCTGCACACTTATTTTTATTTCACAAAATAATAAAAGGGATTTTACACCCAGAAAGTACAAATTTGAGTCAAACTTGTATTTTGAGTCTATATTCTTTACTTATCTTATGGCCAGATTATGGATTTTGTCGCAAAATACCTATAATTTATGAGAAAAATTAATATTTTTATTGGTATTATTTACCTTATACCCTCATATTTGTAAAAGAATATATTACAAAATAACCAATACAGCTTAAGTAACCATAAAATCTAAAACCGGCGAAATATCACATTTCAAACACTATCTCCCATTTAATGCTAATAATTCTATGTCCCACGTGACGTCACCGTCAGTCAGCTGCATGCGCAGGAAGATACCGTTAGCACAGTTTATAGCTTAAAAGAATCAGTTCGCTCACTCGGACCAATTCGATGTCCCAAAATAATATCCACTCCAGGGATACAAATTCAGGATGCGCAGAAGAATGCTGTTTGAATATAGGCGGTTGTCATATATTGAACTGGTTAGGAATTGATTCTGTATGCGCCAGGGATACAAATCCGAGTTGCGCAGTGTATAAACTGGAAAATTGAGATCAAAAGTGCCGACGCAGAGTGAGCGAACTGATTCTTTAGCTATAAACTGTGCCGTTAGTCTGTGTATCGTGAGTCAGTATATATTAAAAATCTGATGTGTCCAACACATGACTTTCCTATCTAGTTATTACAGGCTTTTTCCGTTTATTGTGTACAACCTATTGCAGCATCTCTATAAATGTTTAGAGGATAAACTAAATATATACATTGTCCACATACATCTACCGCGAAACATTTTTCTATAGATATTCATTGAAAATGAAAATACTGAAAAATTTAAATTTAGCACTTTTCCTACAATTTTTCCATTACGGTCCATTTAAAAAAAATCATGTATGAACAAATATTATAGAGATCGATATCGCAACTTTTATTTCAATAATTTTCATAAAAATCAGAATTTTGCACATTTTGTCAAATTTCTCTAATACGGACCATTTCAGGAAATTTTTACATAAAGCAAAAATTATAGATAATAATATTAGAAGTAACTTTTATTTGAACAATTTTCTTCTCCAAACATAAATAACAGATATATTCCATAAAATATAAAAACGGCCTCCCATAAAGTACCCCCCCAGATGTTCCGACTTTGTCCAAAATCTAATCATTTCACGTCAGGCCGAAATAAAACTTAAGTTTAAAATTTATTGATTTTTTCTTTATCCGTTTTTGAGTTTTCTTCAAATTTCGAAATTTACACATTTTCTCAAATATCTCGAATACGGTCCATTTTAGAGAAATTATTTATGGAACAAAAATTATAGAGAATTATATAACAAACAACTTTTGTTTGAACAATTTTTATAAAAAAAAATATTTTTTTACATTTTGTCAAATTTCTCGAATACGGACCATTTTAGGAAAATTTTGTAAATAACAAAAATTATAGATAATAAAATAAGAAGTAACTTTTATTTAAAAAATTTTCTTCCCCAAACGTAAATAACAGATATATTCCATAAAATATAAAAATGACCATCTATAAAGTACCCCCCCAGATGTTCCGACTCTGCCCAAAATCTAATCAGCTCATTAGACGCTGAAATAAAGCTTAAGTTTGAAATTTGGTGTTTTTCCGTGTATCGGTTCATGAGTTATGCGTTATACAGACACACACAGACACACACACACACACACACACACACACACACACAGACATCATCGCGAAAATAGTCAAAACGGATTCAGGGGACCTCAAAACGTAAAAATCCGTCGAAAACTCGAGGTCGAAAAAAATCATGATTCCTATACTTTCCTTATATCTGTATACAGATAGGAAAGTAAAAATTGTATTGTCGGTATACGCAAATATTACGGCTAGACAAGGTAACAGGTAACACATTACAAGGGAGTCAGGTTGACATAAATATTTCTAAGGTTGCAGCCGGGTCTTGTAGAAGTTAGTTGAAATAAAGTTAGTTAATAGTTTTGTGTATTTATTAAAGTATCTACAAGCAGCACCACAAATAATAAAGTCAATAATTTTAAATAAGGTTTTTAAACTTTAAAAAAATATTTATAAAAACTAAGTATAACGTTTTGATTCTCTATAAATACGAAAAACAAAATTAATAAAGGCCTAAGGCAGGTGAATTATTTTCTGTCATTTACATTTACTTTTTCCTTTATTCAATATAAAGGATGTAAAAATTTGAAGCATAGAAACGTTTATTAAAGCTATTTTTATAAACTTTAATCACCTCATTATGTAATTTTCTTGTATCAAAATAATATATTTACCTTAAAATTTGTCCAATGTTCAAGATCGGATAATTCTGCGCATGCAGCTATCGAAATTATAGAAACAAAAAATATTAATTTCATGTTTTCTTCTTTGTCTAATTTATATATAAAAAAAAATTATGTTCGACTTATATATTGGCGACTTTACCGTTATCTTGTTATAACAAGGGTACGTAATTAATCATATTAACTACTTAATCACATTAAGTTCTTATTGGGATATTATTACATCATTTTTTTTATTGATTATTTTAGAACAAATATCAATTTAAGATATTACCTTTCATTTAATCCTAAATAAATAAAGTTCCTTCTTTTTTAAAATCAAAATATTATTGTATTAAAAAATTAATCTTATCTGTCGCAACGCTTTTTCATAAATTATATATATTATTTGTTATACCGGATGGCCCCGCGTTAATTTCGGATGGCTTAATTTCTGACAAGTATTTGAAACTTTTAATTTCTAAATTTCTGACAAATAGTCTATAAGACGTTTTTGGCCAAAAAACCTTTATAATTGGTTTTAGTTATTTGTGATCCTTTCTCTATTGTTTTATTGCTCAGCCGATTATAGTTTCTTATTACTAAAAAGGAAGCCGCCCGAGGTAAGGACCGATAAAGAAAAAATGAGAGGAGTAAAGCTGATGAAAGCAAGGTATGTTACGAGTATGATAGATTTAGAGAATCGCCATAGACCAGGTGGCAATGATCCATATTTTGTATTTATAGAACACAATATTAAAAATTTTGGTAGACTTTTTCCTATTAAAATAGGACATTTTGTCGAATAATTAAAAAACGATATTTTGGATAATAAATATGTGGTTATTAATAGGGTCAAAGTAATATATAGATCTTTAGAAAACCTCAAAACTGTGCTGCAAAAAAAATTAAGCCAAGAATACATCATGCATGCAACCGAACGATATGCCATTCAATGGTATACAAATGGTTCCAATACCATAGGAGGAACTTGAATAGAAGTGTATGGGCACTCAGAAAGAGTCCCGGGACATAACGGGGTAAAGGGTAATCAGATTGCAGATAGTCTCATAAGGAAAGGGACACAAACACCCTTTGTGGGACCTAAGCCGGTAAGAAGTAGGCAGTACAAGAATCGATAATTAGAATCATCTCTTTTGATTAAGATAGGCTAAGATACTTCTGGGTGAATATAACCATAAAAGATTCTAAGCCTGTATCAGCAAGAACAAGCTAAACATTGCAACAGGGGTCTTTACCGGGCATTGCCGACTCAAACGATACCTTAGGAAATTAAGTCAGATGAAACCTCCATTCACATTCTGACTAAATGTGTAGCATTCCAGATTCCAAGGGCACTATACTTAGAAGCATACCATCTACATAACTTAAAGCCACTTCAAATCCTACACTTTCTTAAGAAGATATGATTGGAAGCGTCGTTATAGACATCGATACTATTTCCTTGATGCATTAGTGTCAGAAGGGGGCACAATAGATCTTCTAGTTCGTAGTGCAATAATATCCAATACCCAACATAACATCATGTTTGTGGCTCCTGACGCTACACGGTAACATCTGGGATGAGCGCATTTGTTAGTCCAATCAGTGAATTATCCAACTTCTGTTATATTATATTTTTTAAATCGTCTATGGATTCCAGAAACGTTTTATAAACAACATATTTTAAATGATTCAATAGAAAAAATCAAGGTGTGATGCACCTCTACGTCCAATCCACCGTCTTGACAACACGTAATATAAACCATAGCCATTTTGTAGAAATTATAAATCTTCCTCCCTTATATCTTTAACCAGAGACTATACAGGGTGTTCCATCTCAGACGAGCCAGCCCGTATATTTCTTATCCCATAGTAATTGAAAAAAATTCCCGAAACATTTCATGTATGATAAAACAAATAATTTTTATTAGAATGTGATTTTTTTCATACACTGTTGTAAAGAGGCTTCCAAGAACTTACAAATGAAGTATCACTCAACCCCTCTTTTCTATTCAATTTTGAGGGGTTGAAGCGCCCCCTCATAGGGGGTTGCTAGTTTAAGCCTCAAATATACGTCGAAAGATGTCCCCCAAAGAAAATCATCCGATGTGTCTCAGGAAATGTTTCCAAATACTATAGGATAAGAAATATACTTGTCTAAAATGCAAAAAAGTAAAAAAAATCTACTAATTTTGCAGATAGAACTTTTTTTGCTAGGACGACAGAATATTAATTGTAATGCGAAGAATATCGGCCCACAAATTATTTTTTTGAGGGTATTGTGTGTGATCTTTCCGAAAATTATACAGATTCCCATCTCTCCAATACCGCCAATTATTCCTATTTTGCAAGAAACTTTTGTATTGATCCCAATTTATTTGACGTACCACCCCTGCCCATCAAAAAGAAAAAGTTTACTTTTCTGAACCCTCGTTGCATCCACCGCTATTGCACATTAAAAAAAAAAGAAGAAGAAAAGACGAAATTATTTTCTCTCAGACGCGCATTGTCACACTCTTTTATAAAGGAAAAAGTAAATTGACCCGAACGGAAAAATGGCCTCCCGTTTTCCGCGAAAACCTGAATATTTTCCAGACACCTTATTGTTGGATGGATACGGCCTTTCTGTTGAGAAATATTTGGAAAAACGTAGAAACGGAAAGGGGACGTCACACGCCGTATTGGGATGGTGAAGGGAGTCTGGGGATTTTTTATACTTATACCAAAATAGAGATTCATATTAATAATAATAATAATATTATTAATAATATTAATAATATTAATAATATTAATAATATTAATAATATTAATAATATTAATAATATTAATAATATTAATAATATTAATAATATTAATAATATTAATAATATTAATAATATTAATAATATTAATAATATTAATAATATTAATAATATTAATAATATTAATAATATTAATAATATTAATAATATTAATAATATTAATAATATTAATAATATTAATAATATTAATAATATTAATAATATTAATAATATTAATAATATTAATAATATTAATAATATTAATAATATTAATAATATTAATAATATTAATAATATTAATATTATTAATAATATTAATAATATCATGTGATAATATACCGTTTAATAGTTTCCATTTTAATTTTTTTTTTCTAAAGCATGGAATTTCAAAAATATCACCAGAAGCCCGAACTACCCGCGATCTAACAGTCTTGCTGAAAAAAGGGTAGGAATTGGTAAAAAAATTATTAAAAGTTCACTGGAGGGAAATTAAGATATTGAAATTACATTGCTTTAATATCGTAAAATAAATACTGGATTCATAAAAACTCACCGCCATTATGTAAAGCTGTTCAAAATTGTGAGATACCGCTCGATTTCCTAGGTTCTTTCAACCAATTCTTCATTACATCCGACTTTCCTTGTTTCTTTACTAAAGTCTTACTTAGACAACCCAATTATGATGAAAATCCTCATAATTGCTCAAATCTACTCCTTTGTAACCTAAATGACTTTCCTGAACATACTGTTATATACACCGATGCATCCAAGTCAGACTTAGGCACTGGTTGCGCCTACTACGTCCCGTCTCTGCATATTAAAGCTCTTTACAAATTACCTGACAATTTTTCTAGTTACACTGCAGAAGCGATTGCGATACTAGAAGCCTTACAATTTGTAACAGAACCTAACACTAAAGCAGCTCTAATTGCGTCAGATTCTTTATCTGTTTTAAAATCGGCTGTAGCTCTGGATATTCCTAATTTTAATTCTAATCCATACATTCTCTTGATCAAAAAGGCATTGTTCCAACTAATTAATAATAACGTAAAGATATGTTTTATATGGGTAAAAGCTCATATTGGGCTTAAACACAATGAATATGTTGATATGCTAGCAAAATCTGCAATAAAAAAAGGAACCAACACCGTTCATAACATCTGTAGCCCAGATATTGTCGCTTTGATAAAATCCAACAATATGAGAAAATGGAGGCATGATTGGTCACAATTCTGTTGCACTTATTCGAATCAGTACACTAAAATTCAAAGACATATTCCAAACTCACCCTGGTTTAAAAATCATATAATTCCGAGACACTACATTACATCTTTAATTAGAACCAGATTTGGTCATGGCAGTTATCCCAAACACTTATTTAAAATTAATGTAAAAGAAGATGAAAATTGCGAGTTTTGTGAAACAACCGGAGACCTTAATCACGTTTTCTTCGAATGCAAGAAATACTCAGTACATTCAAACACTCTTTATATGAATCTTATAAAAAATAACATTCCATCCCCCTTAAATATTGAAACAACTTTAACACATTTTTCTGATGATATTATCAACTGCCTCTTACAATTTCTGAAAGACACTAAGATTCGTCTATAATTAAAATCTTAATCTTGTTTCCTCTGTATTTTACCTATTTGTTTACCCTCTTACCGAGGCCTAATTTTGTTTGTCTATTAAAAAACGTCCTGATGGGTCCCTGGACGAGAAGCGAGTGTCCCCGTCCTATATTGTTTATTTTTTTTTTTCTTCTTCTTATACCTCTTGCTGTTAGCAAATATTCTTGGGTAGTTCTAATTATGGACGAATCTGTGTCTGGCTGAATGGCAATGTGCCTATGCCAAAAAAAAAAAAAAAAAAAAAAAATATCGTAATTCACCTCTGAAACACATTGGCTTTTTCCCATCCCAATTATTATTGAGCAAAATATGCAAAACAAAAGTACCAATTAGTTCAAGTTATGTGAAATTGTGCTTGTAATAAACATGATGTATATATTACCCATGGTCGCTCGCAGTCGGTAGACGTGTATTCGAATTGCTCCTAAGAATTTGTAATAACGGGTCTCTATTAACAAATATTAGCGTATTTTTGTAATGGTGGATGAACTAAAGCAGTAGGAAGTGTTTGTGAAAATAAATTAAGTGAAAAATTGCTTGTGGAAACAAGAAAACTCAAAAATTGCGGTTTTATTCTGTGACTTCAGAAATATTCTGTATTGGTATAGCAGTCCACACACGTTCATTTTCTAATTTTTTGATGCCTACAATGAATTCAAAGACAAGAAGCGCTAGTCAACAGATGAACGAAAATGTTATAGATCAAATCGTTCAAAAGGTATGTCAAAAGCTAGATGAAAAAATTGATGTGAAATTTAAAAAATGGAAGATAAAATATCCAAAATGTTAAACAGGATGGATGAAAAAATGTTAGATTTAACGAATAAAATGTCAGAAGTTAGTAAATCCGTAATTGCACATGATAATGAACTTAAATTTATCTCAAAAAAATTAGATGACATGGAAACTTTTCAAAGAAGAAAGATATTAAGGTTTGATGGCATAGGAGAAAATGATAATGAAAATTTAATGTCAATTATGATAAATATATTAAATAACTCAATGAAAGTCAAATGTTCATCTTCAGATATATGTAATCTCTACAGACAAGGAAAACTAATAAGAGGTAGCAATAATGCAAGGATAGTAGTAATTGAGTTTGTATCTTTGTTAAAGAAGAATGAAATACTAAAAGCCAGGAAAGAGTTGAAGCAAACGAAGATATTTGTCTATGAAGACCTAACAAAATGTAAATATGCACTTTTAAAGAAAGCCAAAAAATTATATGGACAAGAACATGTATGGAGCTTTGGAGGAAATATTTTTGCAAAAATAGATAATCAAATCAAGAAACTGGAATCTAAGGATTATTTATTATAATATTATGAATATGTTCATGTATTTTTAGATAAAGGACAATATCACTTTGGTTTATAGTACAAAGATAATAATTATTAGAGATGGGAATTTTTAAATTTATATTAATATTATAATAAGGTTTTAAGTTAATTATTCATTAAAAAAAAAGTGTTCTATGCACCAAAATACTTACTATGTAATGTATTTCTCCTAATTTCAAAATTTATTTTTTTGTGAGCATCTTAGGGGTAATTTTGAATGTTTACAACTAAATCAAGATAACAAATAATATTAATTTAAATTTTCAGAATTGTAGAGGGTTAAATACGAAAACGTTGGAATTTTGCAGAAATTCTTCAGAAGGTAACTATGATATAATTATTGCGGTTGAGACTTGGCTTCATGAGGGGGTAGTAGATGGTGAACTTGTTGATTTAACTGTATATAACTTAATATGAGCGGATAGGGATCGAATGGTTACAGGTAAGTCTAGAGGTGGTGGTGTACTTATTGCCATAAAGAAACAGCATAAAATTTTATCATTTGTTCAACAAAGGTCTTTATGTGAAAGTCTAGTTGTTGAAGTAAAAATAAATAATAAATTTAAATGTATTATTATGGGAGTATATATACCTCCTGATCTTAATTTAAACCATTATATCAAATGCTTTGAATATTTACAAGAATATGTAAAAGATATTAACAATACATTCATTTTTGGTAATTTTAATATTCCAGAAATCCAGGGTACAAATATTGCAATGTTGAATAATATTAGCCCCAAACTAAATACTTTAATGCATTTTTTAAGTTTTAATTCATTTTCTCTATTTAATTGTATAAAAAATTTTCAGAACAAGACATTAGATTTAATAATAGGTACCACTGAAAACTTAAATAATTGTAACGTATACCGGGAACAGTTACCTCTAGTACCCGAGGATATGTATCACCCATTTCTGGCAATAGACATTTCGTTTAATAAAACAAGGTATAATGACACTGATAAATTAACTGAAAATAAATATAATTTTAAGAAAGCCAACTTTGATTTAATGAGTGTAATGATGAGGGACATGGATTGGAGTGACGTTATCGAAAATTCAGATGTAAATATCGCATTGGATATCTTTTATAAAAAAATGTATAATGTGTTTGATTTTACTGTACCTAAATACAAGGTTTATAATAATTTTAACAAATATCCTAGGTGTTTTACACGGGAAATAAAGCCATTAATTAAAGAAAAAAATAATTATAGAAAATTAAAGGGAATTTCTACTTATTACAGCGATAAATATATTGAGATGAGAAGAAAAGTAAAATCGTTAATAAACGTCGAACATAAGAAATACTTACAGCAAATCGAACAAAGTATAGATTCAAATATAAATAATTTCTGGACTTTTGTTAATAAAAAAAAGGGCAATGGTAACCAATTAGATAAATTTAAATGGGATGGTAACGATATACCTGAGGGAGAAGTAGCTAATAAGTTTGCAGAATATTTTGCAGCCACTCACTGCACTGAAAAGGCAAATTATAATATTGATTTATTGAATTTAGTAAACACTACTATATTAAATATTCCTAACATAGATGAGAACGATTATAAAATGGCTTTAAAAAAATTAAAACCGAAAAAAGCTGCTGGACATGATGCCATACCCCCATATATTATAAAAGGTTGTAATGAGTATTTAAAAATACCGTTAATTCATATATTTTACGGTCTGCATCTTTTCCAGAAATGTGGAAACTGTCAACTGACACTCCAATTCACAAATCGGGCAGTAAGAGTGACATAGAAAATTACAGAGGTGTAGCAATTTTGTGTGCTCCTTCTAAGATTTTTGAGCAGGTTCTACATTCATATTTATATAATCACATTAAAAACAAAGTCATAGACCAACAACATGGATTTGTTTCAGGCAGATCGATCGATACAAATTTATTATTGTTCACGGAATCGGTAACTAATATATTTGACCATAAATCACAGTTAGATGTCATTTACACGGACTTTAAAAAAGCTTTTGATAAGGTTAATCACACAATATTACTAGAAAAATTGCACAATTTTGGTTTATCCGCTAATTTATTAAAACTTTTGAGTAGCTATCTGCAAAATAGAAAATTTTTGGTGAAATTTAATGGAAACACTTCAGGGAAGTTCTATGCGAACTCAGGGATTCCACAAGGCTCTAATTTAGGCCCAATTTTATTTATTATGTTTCTTAATGATATTTCTAAATTTTTATTGTTTGCAGATGACTTTAAGATATTTAGAAAGATTCAAACTGTTAGGGAGTGTGTGTTGTTACAAAAGGATATGATTAATGTATTTAAT